>JAZGTH010000075.1:2050000-2312500 GCA_036877525.1 Chromobotia macracanthus | reverse complement strand
CATGAAAACATGCAACCACGTTTCCACTCCTCCAGTTCTTCCTCCTGAAAGCCGTTTAATCCGCCATGCTACACGGGTCAAGCAACAGATCTGAAAGTCTTCCTGTGAAAAGAACACCACCCTTCAAATAAACAATCCCAGCACCATCCTGAATTTTCTGCTACTCTCATCTTCTCTGGCAGAATCTGCAGTTTCTCATCTTTTGTTTTGAAAACAAAGTATAGCTTAACTTCAAGCTATCCCCTGTTGAACCCACTTATTCCAGATGTGCGTTCATACACGTAGGCCATTTCTTAATGTCATTATCATGTTAACCCCTGACAGCTTTGAAAGAGTCAAGCGGTTTCCTGCCCCCTTCAGAGTTACTTGAGGAAAAACAACTTAAAATGCAGCATATGGTGTTTTGTAAGTAGGAAACCCATCGCAGAGATCTTTAAAGGAGTTTGCTTGAGGACTTCAGCATTACTATAAGGACTCCCATCTGAACCTCTAGCAACACATGGTTGTCAGCTCTGGAGAAAGCATCCCTTGACCTTTAGAAACAGGTGATGGAACAAAAACTTTTGTCAGAGGAGAGCGCTGCTGCCAAACTCCTCCACATTTGGCAGATGAACTGCAGTCATCCATGAAGATGGTGTGTTTGTGTGTGCGCGTATCCAAAAAGTGCCAATACTCCGAGATGTGACACATCGCACCTGTTGCTGTGTGTGCTCGTGCTGCTGAGGAGGACCGTTGCTTGGCCAGTGTTTGTGTTTGTATCATTTTCACGTCCCCGAAACAGACGGCCATTGCCTGCTCAAGAGGAAATACAAGCCAACACAAAGCCAAACGAGGAGACTGAAGCCTTACCAACAGCACATCATTCAAAAATCTGAAAATGAAGCTTAACTTCACATAGCCTTAAAAACAAATATAAAACACAACTGCAAAATCAGCTACTCATCGGTTCTCTACAGTAGACTAAATAAATTATATAAAATTGAAAAAATTAAAAATTCTAATTGCTTTAACGCTTCAGTTTTCTCGGCCGCAGTAAACAGCAGCACTCTTTTGTAGCTTCCCAGCTGTTTGAAAGGTGGAGTATCTTCAGATCCGCATCGCGCTCCAGCCAGCTGTTCATCATCAATTTTTCTCCTTATCGCAGCTGCGACCGTGAATAATCCATGATCTCTTCTGTCGAATGGGTGGGCCTGAGATTTCTGCTCTCTCTTTCACTCTCTCGTCTCATCCCTCGTCCTCAGAACAGATTTTCATCAGGCCTGCTCAATCTTTAACCTGACAGGGTTCCATGACCATCACATGCAGGAGCTGCCGGGAGGCGACTGGTTCGGCTGATGGGGTCAGGCTCTGAGTCACGGCCCCTCGAGCGCTCCTACTGCACCCATCAAATTCAAGAGCAGGATTGTAGCAGATGAAAATGTTTATCTCACACATCTGCCACTCTCTTTCCCGTATCTTCCTTCTTCAGGATGATTTGATGTTTTGGCTGCATTCTGTGCTACATATGGTGTGGGAGCAACAAATGATATCAAAGAAAACCTCTTATTTTCCTCGGCAATCTGAAGGGAGACTGACAGCAGTCTGATATTCTGTGGGTCCTGAGGTAAAGTTTGAGATAAATAGTACGACGCAGTGAGAAAGCAAGAGAGAGCGAGAGACAAACAGAAAGAGACACTAATAATGTCCAGACCATGGCTGGACGCAAAATTTAAAGTGACGGGACAAGTCATCCATTATTTATAGCCGCAGAGCTGAAGTATTTATTTCTTCAGCAGGCGTGAACAGTGAGAAAGTGGCACAAAACAAGCAAATCACGGCCCATTTCTGTGACTATCAGCTCGCCCTGCTGCCACTGATAACATCTGCAACAACAGTGCCTAAACATACTGTCATTTCAGCACTTATTCACCAACCCGAGAGCCAGGGGCAAAAGCCCTAAAACCCAGACAAAACAACACACCTAAGAGCTGCTCAAAATCACCTGTTACAGGGGAAAACAAGGATGAAAATGTAACATGAGCAAACACGACTGACAGATCTGTTTACCTCAGCCTACTACATTGTTTCTTTTAATTCTGTATTTACTCTCCTCATATGTTTATAAAACATCACAGAACACAATACAGAATTTGTGTTAGAAACAGAAACAAAGTTTAAATCATTAAATTTAGTTAAATGAAAATCTCATCCCTTCACTGCAGATATTAAATCAAATTATTAAAGTAGGCATTTAGCATTTGAAATCAATGACATGTGATGTCATTAAAGTCTTCCTCACGCCATATTTGATTTGAGAGCTATTGAAGAAGTGAAGATATTTAATAAATGACTTACAGTTCGGCCTTTTCATCCTACAAAACACCGAACAGCTTCAGAGCCCTTGGAATATAGAATATGATTCATTTGGACAACACTGGAACGTTTTGAAGCTTAAAGGCTGTTTTCTATGGGCAAAAAATACAGCATATATGTTTGAGAGCAGTAAATAAAGATAGAGTTTTCATTTTTGTGTGAAACATTCTTCTACAAGAATCCTAAGTGCCTAAATTCTCAACCACAGTTACAGAAAGACTGAAGTTCAAAAGGAACTTGTTAAAAACAGACATTCATTGGCCCACAACATGTTTTCCTCTTGTGCAAAGTTAAACGTGGCACAAACAGCAATAAAGTATCATTCATAAGCAAAACGATGAGTAAACCAGAACACATTAAATATTTAAACGGATAAATTAAATGATATAGCACAGCAGTATGTAGAAGATTTGAAGAAAACAAACAAGCAAAATGAACTCAGTAAAACAGATAATAGTATAAAGATTTTGAGCCGTCTGTGCATTTCAGACATAAAGACAAAACACCATTTACAGATTGACACTTAACATGTTATTCCCTGTAACTTTACACTTGACTATAGACCCAGTCTAACAATACACCGCATCACGCAATATGATAAATGCTGTTGCTGTGTCTCTCAGTCCTGTTTCTGTAATACAGCCCCCTTCCACAGCCGGTGGCACTGTCAAAGGGCCATACCTTTGACCCCTCAGAAACCATACACCTCCTGAACTTCCCCTGAGCTGCTTTCACTTCAGCCAGTCCTGCTCTCAGTGAAGTCCTGACCCGTGTTATGATATTGAGGGCCATGTTGTTGACCGCTCTGGAAACTGGTGTGTCGATGTCTTAGGTTTGAAGCAATGCAAGCATGCATCTAAACCATACGCATGTTAGAGCCGTAACAGGTGGAACCCATTAAACGCCTGACACAGATACGATAGAAAGAGTTATTGCTTATGTAGCAGTAGTCGGTTAATGCAGATCAAGGCCGTACTCAGTAACACAATTACAGAAAGAGCCACTGTAATGTTCCCTTGTGCTTGATGTAAAGCCACAAAAACTTCATGACATCATGACAGACGGAGGCCTGTTCAGCATTAAACTGTAAACTGGCGACTGACAAAAACACCAGCATGTTGCCTGCCATGCATGCTGTTAAACTCAAGGGGGAAAATGATTTTGATACAAACCTAAAAATGTATTTTCTTTCAAACCTTTCATAATAAAACCAGGAACTTATACTAACCATAAATATGGCAAATTTTCTACAACATGATTTTCCAGTTTTCCAATTATTTCTGTTATTGCCGACTTATTTGAGCACCGAAGATTCATATTGGCTTATAAAACATGACCTCTGAATCTGAAGAGTGATGTTATCATCTACCCAAGACGATTAAAATCATATATGCTGTGACATTTAGATGAAAAGACATTTGGGTGGACATAAACCAGCTCTGAATTATACATTTAGGAGGAAAGCTGACCTTTAAGTGACACAATATTTACTTAAAGGATGTTTGTGAACACAATCTTGCGACTAACAAAAAGACATTTTAACCTTTGTGAAACAACACAGTAATATCTTGTCCACATCAGTGAGAAAGAGTTCTCGGTGGAGGAAACCCCATTTCAGTTTGTCTTGAAGACTGATGTCTAGGAGGCTGTGTTTGTTGTCTGTCAGTGCACGATTCGAAACGATTTTTCAGTGCCATGTCAAATTAAATGGCAATCTCAAGACAATACACTTGTTTCAGTTCAACTTTGCATCAGCCTTGCTAATTAGAAGAGTGGGGAAAAAGACCCTACCCTTTCCTTCTACACAACGCTGATGTTCGTCCTCCAACTGACCCCGGGTCATCTGGGACCAAGATAATATTTTGTTAAAATAATCTCATTTCCCGGGAGTTGCATTTCCATGAATCTTCACCTCATGCTTTATTGATGAGTTTCTTTACAATTATCACGTAAACAATGTCTTAAATGTCAGCGCTCCTTCTCCCCAACACAGAACAGTTTAGTAAATATCAAACTGTATTCATTATTAATAAATCCAGACGCAAAATCCTCTCTTTGTGTAGATGAATTATTTACACGGTCATGGGTCACGGTGGGTTGCAGCACCGGCAACACAATGTTGCATAAGACCGGACAAATGACAGTACACTGCAGTTAAGACCTGTTCAGACTAAGCATGATGGTAATAAATATAATTAATAACATTACATATATTAGTATGTTGTCTTTTCTTTGGCCTCTCTACTGCCATCTCTGTCTGAAACATAACATTGCAGGTTACTCATGAAGTCAAATGAAGTCAAGCTGACATTACCACATGCACAGATTTTGACTGGTGATACTAACTGTATTGTTCCTCTGTATCTGTAATGCATTAAATGCATTAAATGATGTTATTAAAGTTCAGGTAATGAACGCTGCTGGTCATTTACGTGTCGCTCGAGTCTCGGTGAACTTCACTCCTCAGTTGTTGATGTTTCCTCGGGCCTCGCAGCAGGTGTGAGCTCCTGTTGTCTGGAGATCATCTGGAGATCATCTGGAGATCATCTGTTGTCCTCTTCCCTTCTCTCATCTGCGCCATCTGATCCCTCACCCGCAAGAAATGTTACCCGGCGTGGAGACTGAAACCACCCGCCTCGTTTCTCTTTGACTTCTGATGTTTAAAGTCTCCAGCATGCTTTTCTCGTCTTCCTTCCTTCCGTGAAAACTTGAGATGTTTGGAAGCTGACACGCTTTCATAACCACTGAAAGACTGAGTGTGTATGAATGAATCCACATCAATAAATCATTCACCAAACCGAGGTCGATGTGGGGCTGTACATCAGCTGACCAGTTCAATCTCCCCATTAGGATGCATTACATGCATTTATTCTGACTTTTATTCATCTTGGCACCATTAACTTATTTCCCATGTAGGCACGAATCTACAGCCTCATGAATGATTACAATAACAACTTTAATGAATGATCAACATCTCGTCTATGTAAAGTCGTGTCTGCTGGTCTAATTCTCCAGCAGTTTATCATTGAGAAGCGCACCAAACCTGATAACCAAAGCGCACCACATAACCAAACCTCCAGATGTTTCACTGGTTCGCTTTAACTCAACTAGTCACCCCCTGCAGTTGCGTCCCCTAAACCAATGGCAGGACCGGGAGGGCAGGCCATCGGATGTCCCTGTGGACTGTGGGTTCATTCTCACACAGAAGCTCGGGCAGGAAGCACCTCCTGTTTCCATCTGAGTGTCACCTCCAGTGAACACCACCGATCATATCCGTATTATTAACAGCAGGAGCGCTGCGCAAAAGTCGCCAAGCGGAGACTTTCCATTTCTTTTCACTGTAAAGCGACATGCAAAGTCGAGGATGTGTCTTCATAACTTGGATTGATGCGAGACCCGCAGCTTAAAGCAGTCTGAATATTTTGGGCATCTCGTACGGGAATATAAAGTGGCCGATCCGCAGTTCCAAACTTTGAACCCGGACGCGGGGACGGCAGGCATCCGTGCTGTTTCGACTGTGTTGGGATGGCAGGGTGGACCTCCTGAGATTTTCTCCCACTGCGGCTCATTTTTCCCATTCGAGAGGAGGAAGAGGAGCTCCCGGGCGCGCGCTTTCTGAACTGCTGCCGAGTCGAGATGAAGACTGAAGAAAAGATGCTGGCGCTTTGCATCGCGTTGTGCTTGTATGGGGCCGGTAAGTGTTTGTCTAGATGAGGTTTTTGCTGGTTTCAAGAAGTTGTGGTGGTGATGGTAAGATCTGGCGTTTCTGTGCTACTCAGATGGTGCGTCAACCCAAATATAACGCGATCAGATGATCATTGTTCCGTTCATTGTTCCGTTCGCTCCGCGTTATTGTGGCTGAAGCATTTGGGGAGATATATGGTCCATGGTGATGTGCTTTAGAGACGGCAAAGTGTCAGCCAGTCTAATGTGCATTAAACTTCTCCAGTACAGGCGTGTCCTTCATCATCATGCAGCACGTCTGCTGAAGCGTTTTTCTTCTCTACAGTCTTGATATTCATTGCATGAGAGGAAGTGTGAGAACTTCTGGACATCGACACCATCACGAAGCGCATCATTTGGTCCTGTTGAGCTCATGGTGCGCTTCTGTAGTCTGTACTAGATACTAGATACTGTACTGGATACTGTACTACATACTGTACTGTACATGAATTAGAGAGCACACGAAGAAAAGTTGAAGAAAGAGCATTATACGATTATAGTTGATCTGCTTTATCCGCGGACACCCACCCGAGGAAGAGATGCGCGGATCAAACAGAAACATGGAGCAGCTTTAAAGAAACCTGAACTCAACGTAGAGGTTCACTGTTGTGTACTGGCTGTCTGAACTGGCTGATTCAGAGTCAGTGACAGTGTGCACATCTCAATGACTTGCAGACTCTTGCTGCGCTTTTTCTCTGCCGTGGTTTTTGTTTTACTCTCTTATTTCTGCAGCGCTTTTTATTGTCTCACTTGTGCTGCATTTGTAACCCTGTTTTCTGCGCTATGTGATCTTTTCTCACGTCTCGTAATAAAGATTTTATTCACTGGTTGTGTTATTAACTTCGGCTTTGAATTACAAACAAATGTTTATGGACGACTAAGCTGCACTTTCTGTCTGTCTCCGTGATGAACGAGGCGGGTTGTATTGAGACGGATGGAGGCGGAAATTACATTCAAATGCCGAATCAAAATGCCTTGCACATCTAGACAAAAGTTATTTATTAGTTATTACTCTCAAAGAACCTCTAAAATCACATATGAAACCTAAAAGTGGAATAAGCTCCAGTTAAGCAGGGATAAAACTATATAAACTTTGAGCCAGGCATAGTTTTGCACAATAACGGGAGTTTGTCTTTTATTCATTTATAACTCAATGAGTTTTGTACTGAGTTTCTTGCTCATTTAGGGTAACCCTGGCTGAACTCCGGCTGTTTTCCTCATTAAGTGGGTGTGTAAGACAGAAGGAGGTGGAGAGGGAGAATAGAGGAGCGGCTCTTTGACAGACTGATGGCAGCTGTTTAGGGAGGAGCAGAAACATCTCATCTGACATCGGTACAAGCAGAAACCACCAGCAGCTCACATCTGACTCACCAGCTCCCTGCCCAGCTAATGTCCCCTCAATAGATAGCACACACACATTCACGGATGTTGTGTAAGAGAGAGGCAGAGAAAGCTTGCCCTTATTCACAACACCACACAACCACACTTACACACTCATCCAGTACAGACCAAAACGTAGGTACACACACACACTCATATTTCCTTCTCTCGGTCTCCCTTTGGTTTGTCATCTCTGTCTTACACACACACACCAAGTGTCAGATACTCATGTGATGCCGTTACTAAAGCTCTGTAGCTTCTGTTCTCCAGCCATAATTTGCTTTCTTGGAATGTCCCTCCGTTTCCCAGTGGAATTCTGCTGCACCGTGTCACCAGTATTCCAACTAAGCTCCAGCACTGAGCTTCTCTTGAAACTTTGGGCTTGCGGCTGGTGAGTCTCATAAGACAGCGTTCAAAGGAAATGTGTTAAGATCACAAGATGTTCTCCACTTGCTTCCTCCGAAGTGTTGTAACCTTGTTAAGAGCATGAGGAATACATAACCCACAATCCCTCTTCATATTGTTATTTGATTGCTTTTTTTGTACATTTCTGTTTTCTAACACACTGTTCTCTCAATTGCTCCAATTCTTCTCCAGTGAGCATCAGTATTTTAAACTGGATTGATAGGTTAAGTAAAGACACAGGTATCACGTCACCCAGAAACATAAAACATGCCACCCAGATGCCTTCATCAGTTTCGAGGGGAGATGAACAGATTTGTGAAAAATCACAGGTAGCAAAGGACACATCTGATATCCCACAAATCTGTGCGTCAGTGGAGCAGTTGAAAGAAGTAAATGAAATCATATGTGTTATTTTGTCATTTTAATTATAATTCCATTGCTGCAGAGCAGTATAGTCATTAATTATCTGCTTGATTATGTATAAAGCTCACTTTAACTTCTAGTTCATTAGACATAATGTTATGCTGCCTGCTTGAAACCAATTTCCTTAGCACGTACCTTCAGAAAAAATGCTGTCTGTTAAGTCAGCGACTGATTCAACAGCACGGCAGCTGGATCTAGCAATACACACACACACACACACACACACACACACAGAAATGTAAACCATCTAACAAACAGTCTTGTGGATCTACAGTCTGGTTGTGTTGTCTTAGCTGCCTCCATTAGACAGACAGATAGTTTGACCTGCACCCACAGCCTCCCATTAATGGTGAGGGCTGCTGGGCTGAGACTGAGTGGGGTTACCTGCTGCTATTTCTGGTTATGTGGCTCTCTGAGTTTGTTTGAGGAGTTTTCTGTATTATGCATGAGCTGAATGTCTTAGGAGACCCAAACAGTGGCTCTATAGGTGATTGTGTTCACGTGTGTGTTGTTAAGAGGCTTAATGCTCAGAGGTGTGTAATATTAGGTGGTGTGTATTAGAGGAGCTGTAGGATTAGTAGCTACTAAAATAATGATCCATCAGAAAACTATAAAATAAAAAAAATTGGTGTTAATAATACAGAGAATTACTAACATCAGTCTTACTCTCTTTGCCTCTCGCTTTACCTTTTTCTCTCTCTCTTCCTTATCTTTCCTTATTGAAAATTAGTAGTGGAAAAGTTGGAAGGCGATGTTTAGCGATGTGTGTGTGCGTCTGTGTGTGTGTAAGACAGTGAGTAAGTGAGTGTGTGTGTGTAAGAGAGTGTGTGTGTAAGTCGCTTAGCTCACAATAGTGCCGATGCAGCAGAATGTGTCTGCTGTGGACTGAAGACTGCTGCATTATTTAGGTGATGCTGGTATAGATATGGATGAGTTTTGGCCTGCTTTGATTCGCTTGTACTCTGCAGATGGGAGTGAGATGGACTGACTGCGAGTGCTTCAGTGCTCAGAGCTTTGTTTTCATAGGGAGAGGTTGGTGCTTAGAGACGAATTCAACATAAAGGTCAGTTTTGTTTACAGCAGAGAGCAAATTGTGAAATTTTCTCCCCAGACAGCATTCAATCGTATACAGGCATTCTGAATGCAGTGCTGAGGCTAAGAATGACATTCAAGCTCATGTATAGGGCCTAAAAGCCAGTAACACATAAGTTCATATGCATTATTTAAAAAACCTATTAAAAAATGAGACTTTATATTACCTCCTGTGGAGAAGAGGCTTTAGTTCCTTGTTTTGCGCTTTTTCCCGCGCCCTCATTTCCTGGCCGTAGCGTTCGAACCGTCTTCCTAATGACACATACAGCTGTTGGGATGGTGGGGGGGTTTGAAACAATAACGCTCTCTGTTCGAGAATACACAGCCGTATTGTCTAATTATCTCCAACAGACACAAGACAGCGACCCTGGGGTCTCACCCACGTTTTCTGAAGCTTCCCAGATAACACAGATAACAAGGAACATTCTTAGAACATTGACCAATGTTCTGTAAAACCTCTCTCAAAGTTATCAAAAATGCTCTTTCAGTAACTTTTTAAATTACACATACAAATTATACAACAAAATGTTACAGAATTCAAGAAGTTTGAATGACGTTCTTTTAACCAAACAATAATTATATTACAATGTCTACAAAACCAGATTCGTTCCTACAACATTCAAAGAAACATTTTTTAATTCCTTAATAGAAATGCTAGGGAAATGTTTTTACAACCTAAAATTGTTAGCTGGGTTCCCCCCCTCGCTCCTAAAACACACATGCACCGCACTCATTTGTGTATGCAGGCACACAACGGCCAATATGGAGGAATATTAGTGGAACAGAGAGAGCAGATGAGGAGGTTTTGGAGAGAAAGGCTATAATCTGCTTGCCCGTGCAGGAGCGCACAGATAAAGAACTTGGCATTGCGTTTGTGGCATCTTTTGTTATCTGGTGACAGTGTCTCCAGCTCTTGCGGCTAATGGCACAGCCCAGAGGAGAGATGGCAAGTTTTTCTTTACTTTGGTACCAGGCCATCTCCTCCATCTCCATTGTTTTGTGATCATCCTGTTCCTCTCTCCTCATCTCCATCCACCCACTCCTTTTCCTTGTGTGGAAGGATGAGCGAGCGGACAAAAAGAATTGTGCTGACTTCCTCCTCCAATGGAGGAAACAAAAAAGGCCAATGATGTCACATGGGGTCTTCAGTTACATTCAAAAGGATAGTTTGTTGTTCAGGGCCACAGCGATTCGAGAGTGACTCCTACAGCGCAGTGTTATCTGTATTCGTGTCCCTGTGGATTCCTGTCAACAGTGTTTTTTCTAGTTGTTTGTTGGGCAGGGATGTGTGTTTTGATGATGAGATACAGGAGGCGTTAGGGCCAATAATCGCTGTTTTTCGCATACAGTGGAAATAAAGAGGGTGTTTACTGCTAATGTTAGTCCTAGATCACAGAAGTGTGAGGTTCAGCAGAGATAATTTACAGAGAAAATCATTAAAATAAGGCTTAAGGAAAAAGACAATTTCAAACAGTAATTTCCTATTTTTAGAAATACTTCGCTCGCATTCACCTCTGCCAAATGAGAAAAAGTGTCACTTGTTACTTGAGAAACGTACCATAGTTTTGTCTCATCATGAGCAGGGAAATGTTCTCAGGGATTTGGTAGACTACGTCTTAGTTTCTATTTTACTCCAGTCCTCCATGATCAGTTTTCACATCTCCTGCCGTGACACAGAAAGCAACAGAAAATGGAAATTTATCTTTATGTATAATATGCAATATTTGGTCTCTTTTCCTCTCTGGCTGAGATTCTCTGCGGCTGGAGTTAAAGAAGACCCTGATATCAAATGATTTCTGCTGAGGGAAAATCCTGTGAAAACTGTTCATTTATTTAATATTGTGTGTTTATTATAGTTATGGATTTATGCATGCATTTATAGGTGATGTATGGACATGCAGATAGGCTAACAGTTATTGATTGTTACTCTTTAACACACACACAGTTGAAGGGCGTTTCAGAGGGGCAGCTGAGATGAGCGTCTTCATGCCCTCTGTAGGGTGATTAGTCAAAGTCTGACTGCTTAATTAACGATTACTCCATCTCTGAAGACATTGTGTGCAGAGAGAAATCTCTGGAAAATCAGAGACTGATTGTAACACAGTGTGATGGTTCAGTACCTGCCCTGACAATGAACCTGATTTTAAGAGTGTTTTACATACACCAGTGCAGGCCTGTCAGATTACTTTCATGTGGAGAATCATACTGGGTAAACCATTTTTATATGTTAACTTGTTGTACTCAGAGTGTGTGATTAAAACACGCTCTTCTGGAGTTAATAAAATCCACAATCTACTTTGTTACACTAAATTTCTGAGGATGAGTATTCAAAAAAATGCTCTTCCTCTTTAAGATTAAAACTATAATTTGCAATATTAATCAATTGTTTCTGTCTCGTAACCTACAGTGAAATCTTATGAATTAACTAATCATAAAGGATACAAGTTTCTCTTTGTTTTTAAGCAGGTTTTTTTCTCTTCCCACAAGCCAGATTGGACATCTCTGTGGGTCGAGTCTTTGACAGGCCTGCATTAGCAGAACCCTGATCACAGTTTTGCTTGTGGTGCCTGAGTTCTGTTCTGGATTCATGATTCCATTATGAAACATCATCATATTAAAACACAGATCTCAGCTTAGCACAGCTCGACTTGAGCTTTTGCCATAAAGACTGTCAGCTAGACCCTCATTATCAGCTATTTGTGAGCTCATCTCTCTCTCTCTCTGTCGCACACCCATCCCAAAACCAAATAGTTCATCCTTTCTGAAAACCCTGGTGGAATGTGAGTGCAAATATTATGATTGTGAGCTGGACCGTTACCCATAATTCTCCACACCGGAGAGAAGACCTCGCACAAACTCCCACCACAGAGTGAAAGAGCCTCTGTTTAGTTTTTAGACAGCTGGACAAGAAATTGAGAGAAGCATCTCTCTCTCTCTCTTCTCTCTCTCTCTCTCTCTCTCCCTCTCTGGCTTTTTCCTGATTGCTAGGATATTACAGCATGGCTTTGAGTGTCACAGTGGGAGGTGGAGGAATAAGCCGGCCAGTTTGCCATCAAGTGACGGGTGTCAGTCAAGACTCGTTCAGCAAGCGTTTCACCATCACTCGTGTGTCATGGTGATTGTATTGAGCGATCCTGAGATATTCGAAACAAGCGAATACTTTTGTAAAACAGAAGGCAGGATGAATGATTTGGAAGCTAAAAATGATTGAGGTTGAGAGAGGGAAAAGGTGAATCGTTCAGCTGAGCTGTGGAAGTGTTACGAGTCTGCACGGCTTGACAAAGTGGTGTGTCGATGCAGAGAGGAACAAGCAGGTCAAACAGATTAACTTCCAGCATCATAGGCTCTGAAGGTAATGGATGCCCTCGTGAAGGAATCCCTTCGATCTTTGTTCCAGTGTAAAAGAGAAACAGTGTAACAAAGACTTGCCAGAGGAGACACTGACTGACACTTGACTGGATAGAGCGTTTGGACACCTGCAGGAAATGATGAAGCCACAACACAGCAGACAAGCTCTAGATGCACAGGTTGCTCAGATCAGCCCAATTTTAAGTTGTAAGAATGTGTCCCTAAAGTAACAAAAAGTTAAAATGGTTATTTTGAAAGTTCTAGGAATGTTCAAAGTGTATTGTTTTAAAACGGTATATGAATATTATTGTTTATAAAACTTTACAAAAATGTTATTCAAACATTTTGTAAGTCTTAAAATGTCCCACTAACAACTTGGGTGAGGATCCAGTCCCTGCAGATCTCTGTGCAGTTTAGGAGAAATCACACACACACACACACACACACACTGAAAAGCGCTTCGTCAGCGTTGTTGTGCAGGATATTGGCTATTTACTTTTAAAATTCTCTCCCATTCTGGCTGGCTGTAAACACGGGTGTGGGAGCCTGTCAGTCACTGATCAGAGAACAGATAAATAGGAAGAAGAGGATGTGAGAGAGATTGCTGGGTTGCTGAACATAACATAATAATAGTGGATCAGTATAGAAAGGTGAAGACCAGATAGTTTAAGTTTTGGTGAAGCTGCTGTTTAGACTATTTATTTATGCAGCTATATCACACAGAGAAAATGTGGTATTATTACACGTTCAGACCACTAAAATAAATCTGAGTTTAGTATTCTTAAAATAATCTTAAATACAAGTTTGCATGTTGTTGTTTTTTACTTGCCACAATGTATGTATTACCATAGTACATATTACCATTGTATGTATTACTTAAAGTAAAACACCATAAGACAATAAGTAAAAGTGACAGTCAGACTTTTGACTATTGTACATTAGCAGACTGGTTCATGTGTGAAGAGCAACAGAATGCAGGACTAAAGATTTGATACTAATGCAAACTGCTGAGTGTTGTACCTCAAGCCACTTGTTTTTGCTTTCTTCTCGAGCAGATCTTGTATGTTCCTGAGGTGTGACAACAACAGCATCACCTGTAAGCTGAGAAAATATGCTTCAGCATTAGGGGCCCAGCAGGTTTCCCAGCCCCGGGCCCCTGGCTGGTTTGTACCCAGCAGGACAGCTTGGTTTCTGGCAGTCAGTGCCACCTCGGAGCAGGTGAGAGATTGAGGAAAGTGTCCCTGCTGGACCTGCAGTTCTCCAGCTTCTTTTCACTAACAGCGGCAGGAAAGAGACAAGCAGGGCTCAGCTTTCACTGAGAAATGTTTCTGACTGCCAGAAGCTTCAGTGTTGATTCACAAATCCCCTTAGAAAACAGGTCAGCAGTGTAAAAGGTTGTCATGCTTCCAGTGTCAGTGTTCAGTTGAGTTTTGGTGGGGAATGTTCTCAGAACGTTTGCTAACGTGCTGTAAAAGTGACCAAAATGTTCTTGCAGCAATGTTAGTGGAACATTTTTAATGTTTTACATCATATGTCAAAAACATTCATGAGCTGTAAATGGAAAATTTTAAAAATGTTAAAAAAGTTTTAACATTCTTATAACCAAGCAGAAATGTTAATACAATATTAAAAACTGGATGTTTTAAATGTTTCTGGAACATTCAAAATTTTTTTAATCTATTTTGTTACTTAATGGTAACATTTTTACAATCTAAAACTGTTAGCTAGGACAGCATTGAAAGCGTTGAGAGAGAATGTCTCAAGCAGAGGAATTTGTGGAGCTCTCTTGGGTTCTTGTGGGAGTGTTTGGTGTACAGAGTGTGTGTGGATCTTGTGTCATACTGAAGGAGTGTGTCAGACGTCTTTTTTACTGACGTAGCTTATAAGAGGTGATGGACATCCCTCTAATGACCCCCTCCATCACAACTAAAGCAGGTTGATCAGTAACAGGATGAACCTCTTTCAACAGAGCCATGAGGCGGTACAGCGAGCATGAGTCTCTGAAGCCTCTGGTAAAGTTGAGTCTTTTGTCCACGTTTGATGCGTCAGTGTGACATGAAACCTTTGTTTTGCTAATGTTATGGGCTCAATTAAGTGTAAAAGTGAAGCAGATTAATCTCAAAAGGGAAAAACAAAAGATGTTTCTCCTGGTGTGTGTACTATGGGCATGTTGGTGTGGAGGTGTAAAACAGAACGTGTTTCCTGAGTGGGTCGGCATGTGTCAGCATCACTGATTTTTATAAATCAGTTTTGTACTGTAGATTTTGAAGGACTCACGAATGCTGTTCTTTAGAGTCAAGCAAAGACAGCAAATGTATTATCAGGGAGTCAGGGCTCTGTATTAAGTATTTACTTGATTGCCAAACATCACAAAAGAGAAAAAACAAGTGTGACAAAGGAAAAGAAGAATTCCTCACCTCTCTTCCTCTCCCAGTGATTCAGTATACCTTGTTAACAAGTGCCAGTTTCATGCTACCCCCAACACAAGTCAGTGTGTATGTTTTCACACCAATTAACAGCTCTCTTCTGGTGTCTGCTGCGGTGATGATGGCCTGTCTCCGACCAGCGTCATGGTGTTTGTTTTTTCTCTGCTTCTGTCATGTTAGGAGCAGTAAGAGGGAGCACAGCATTTCTTCCACATTCGTTAGTGAGCAGTATAATTAGTGCATGTGGAAACCTCTCGACTCTGTCAGAGGGAAATACAACAGGTCTGGTGAATGTATAGGGAGCGTCCCTTCAATGTTTGCACATCTACCATAGGCTGACTTGATCTTGGGCAAATTAACAGCTCACTCTGTGCAATTCTGTCCCTTAACGGCAGGGCTTTTTTTTGTCGTGCTGGTTGAAAGTCTCTTCACATCCTGATAACAATCACTAAGTAAAGCGCACTGAATTAAAAACTGAATATATTTCTATAAATATATGTTTCTGTGAAAAGCACAGGACCATAAAATGTTTGTCCAATCATTGCATTTGGTCTGAATATGGGATGTCCTGCTTGCCTGTCAAACTACGTATTTGCATACCTCCATGCACAGCGTTGCTCTGGGGATCGTTCTGAAGGGAGGGTGGGATTTTAGGCTTGCTAGCTTCTCCAAAATTGCTTACTGTACCTTTAAGAGGTAAATTCTTGTCCTTTGGCTGGAAGTTGAGTGGCCATTAATATCAGGCTACTTCCTGTTTACCTCTAATCATAGACGTAAATGGCAATGTTGGAGACAAATGAATCTGCCCAAGCCTCTTCCTCTCTTTTCTTCTCTCAATCAAACTCTTTCTTTTGGCTCTCACAGTCAAACCTGCATTCCCTCCCCTCCCCTCAATCTAGATAATTCAATCTGTCCAGTATCAAATAATCGCCTCCATTTTTTATCACTGGCACTGCCTCCTCAGGGGACCGAGTCTCGTTTCATCTTGTTAAGAGAGAGAGAGAGAGAGAGCCCAAGAGCGATAACCTCAGAGCAAGGCAGGTGACATATAGTTCTCTAAGCAACAGTGAGAGAATAGACTGTTTTCACTGGTTTCATGTAAGCAGTCGAGAAAACAGACTGAGGGTTTTTTTTGTCTGTGAAGAAGAGGAGCAGAAGAAGGATTACACATAAAAGATGGGCTGTGTACAAAATGTCTGAATAGTAAAACTGTATGTGTATGTGTTTCTGAAGCTCAAGCGTGGTATTTTTGTCTTGTCTTCCTGTAAAAATATCTAAGCATTCCTAAAACAGGATACATTTGCTTGAGAAGCAAAATGGTACAAGATATTACGTTTTGTTTTCAGAGAAAACTAAAAATATTAACCTTAAATAAATCACCCTCTTAACAGATTTTTAAGCATTTTTCCTAAAATGTTGTTTAAAAAAAAAAAGTGTTTAAAGCAGGTCATCAGTACATCCCTTTTGTTAGATTTATGCCATTTTATGCCATCTTCTCAAATAAATGTGACTTATTTTAACAATGCTAATAAGATTATTAGCATTGTTCGTCTCACAGTTCTTTTTATTATGGTACTGACGTGCTCTTTTGGAAAAGAATTAAAATCCAATAAAGTTCCTTCCTGGTGCCGCTGTTCCCAACCTGTGTTTACTCTCTGCTGAGGTGTCACTTGCAACTTAATCTTGTGAGAAAGCAGAAGTCGAGAGGTCAAGACCAGACTCTCCACCCTGAGTGAGTGACGGGTGTTTCTTTCCCGTCAGATTACCTCCCCTCTGTATTCTTTGTTTCTTTCTTTCCTTGTCTTTCTCCATTATCTCTAGCACCTAATCCATAAGCGTGATTGTTGTAAGCTGATTTCCAGCCTGCCTCTGGGAAGCGATGGGTGTCTGGAGTTGGTTTTAATTAAGATTTAAAGGACGCCTCCCTCAGGATGTGAGATTTAGTGCTTTTAAGACTTCTCTGGATGGAGGGATGGGAGTGGACAGCAGCAAGTGGAACAGCAAAAAAACTGAGAGGGAAGCTACTTATCAGGAAAGATAAAAAGAGAAAGATTTTTCTGAAAATATAATGTTAGTCTTTCAAATATGTTGAGGAGAAGATGCAGTCATTTCCTTTATTCACACATGCAGATGAAATGTTTTATATGTATATTATAGGTTTGCGTCTGTATTTCTTTATATTTCCATGTTTCTCTTTACCTTTCTCTGTGTTGGAGTGTTATCCTCCCTCTCTCTCGTTCTCTCGCTCTTTCTCTCTCAGTCACTCTGATTTGAAAAGCCAATTGATTGTTGTTTTGTAATCACAAAGCAGAATCAATACAGATTGATCTGTGCTTTCTGAAAATCAAACTCTTATTCTGTAATGACATCACTGGAACACTGCTGAGCAATAGACACAGTCACTAGATTATCTAGGTGTTCAGACCAATAGTAATCAATAGTAACAGCTTATGTGCCCTTTATCCAGAGAAATCCTCTTTCAGAACAGACCGTGTTTCTCTGGTAATGACGGTTACTTCTAGTTTAAAGAACTCATTTATCATCTCAAGTCATTTAATTTAGCATCTATATGTCTGCGTTATGAGTTGGCATTGATGTAACGTTTAAAAAACGTATTTAAATATAAAATGGATCAAATTAAACCACTTCATGCATATGATATTTCTAAAACTTATGATTTTATTTTAAGATTCCAGATTAGACACTGGCTGAGCACTGTGTCGGTGGCTAATGGATTATAATGTCATAGCTGACTTGTTTTGACTCTGAAGTAGCCTGGAAACTGAGTCTTACCCTCACAATAGAGCTCTGTTTATGTAATCTGTAAAGCAGTCATGGCATCTTGTGTTTAAAGCATGATTTACATTCGTCTGTGTCCTGGACATGACCATACAGGGCATTAGAATCCTACAGAGTGAAAGAGAGTGTGTGTCTGTGGTGTGGATTTACTTAAACATATATTGGGGACAAATTTGCACCAAAGAACCAACAAAAGTCTTTGAATGTCTCCATTTAGATAGTAAGTAAACGTGTGTGTGGCTGTGCTCATCTTTCCGCTGTTCTCTGTTCTTTTCTATCGTTCTCTCTCGCACTCTCTCTTTCTCTTTGGATAATGGGTTGTACACAGGTGGCCATGTCTCTTCGATGGACACTCTCAGACGTCCTTGTTAGACACTTAATTAAAGGCTTTATCACAGGAAAACACGCTGAGGCATTCCAATACAGGCCTGGGCATCTGAGATACAACCACGACCTGACGGCGTCCATCTATTGCTGCCGTCTGCTGTCCAGCCAAACAGCGTGTAAATGTATGCGCTACAGCATAAAGGAGAGGGAGTGTGTATGCAAAGAATAAGGTGTTAGTTGTTTTGGAATAGATAAAGAGGGAGTGATGGAGTGGGAGAAAGAAAATATTTTTTTTAACATAACATGGTCGATGTAACAAGCGTGGGTGGGTTATTAGCAGGGGAATTTGTGAGAACATCAGCATCTGTGTGTCCACGCATACCCTTCCCCCTGCCACTCCTTCCACGGTCGGTTAACTTTTAGAGCTGGTGACAGGATGGAGAAATATCACCAACGAAAGGAAGACACAGTGAAGTTTTTAAGTCCATCATCCCACAAGCTGGGTTCAAGCACCCTAGATGTTAAAGCAGAGTTTGGGGGGTCAAGTGTTCCTCCCACTGCATTCTTCAGCAGAGCTGGGCAGAAACCAGAATACATGGACCATATGTCCCAAAGCTCTGGTCAATGAGCCCCTCAAACAGAGAGACAAAGCCCTTTTCACTGCGTCTGGACCAGGGAAATCTGCAATTCCACACTGGCAGCGTAGCACCAGTCAACAAGAAGATACAGAGAAGAAGAGGGCCAGGAAAAGAGAGCGAGAGAGGGACTTGACATTTTCCATTACATTAACTAAGAAAAATCCTGCCAAACAGTCTTGAGGCTCTCTCTCTCTCGCTCTTTCTTCCCTAGACTTCTTCTGTTTGCTGCCCGTTTCAAAGCCCCCAGGAGACTTTCTTTAAAGCTCAGAGTCCATTCGTCCTGCTCAGATGCTCGGCTAATAATGCCACAGATATGTATCTCTGGCAAGTAAAGTTCTCTTATGTTAAGCTGGGTCTTGTTCACTGGGGGTTTCAGGGTTTAAAGGGGCACATCTTATTTTTAAAAGGCCACAACAAACCTATCCAATCATAAAATAGCAGCTAGCATGGCACATCCCGGTGCTCCGGTGTGCTCCAGTGGGGGCAGTCTTAGTGAAAGAACGAGAGGAAAAGGAGGACAGATAAAGCTAAGCAAAGATGTGTAGAGGCCAGAGCGCCACTGTATAGTGTACAGGGTTCCTCAGAGAGAAATAGACCAGGTATGCATTGTGGCTCTGCAACGATTAATATCAGCAGAGGAAAAAGGTCAAACTTGACTGGAAAACACTACAGTATATCATTGTTACTAACACAGCCTACATTTCATACGTCACAGCTTTTCCCAATGCCCGTCTCCCACTACCAGCCTAAGTATTATCAAAGATTGATACAGTGACCTAGTTTAATTTGGGAGGGAGGGAGCTGTAGCAAGAAAGACGAAAAAGTTAGAAGAGGGGATGAAGTGGGATGAAAAGAAAGATTTGCCACCTCTGTGATTCAGAGATACAACTCGCTGCCTTGACGTTATGTGATGCTAACAAAACAAATAGCACTGATTGTGCTCATGAAACTTGTTTGGAAGCCGGATAAATCAGATGCGTGTGGCTCCTATAACAACACTGTCTCCCGTTTTCACATTGTTATAGGACTCCCCCTTAAACTCCCTTTTCTCTTAGTTCAGAGTGCTTGCTTAATAATTAATTGATTTATTAGTTCTCTCATTAATCATTCATTCTTTTATTAATCAGGGCAGATTTTACAGAGGAAGTGGTCCAATCCGTAAAGACAAAAAAACCTGACTTCACATTTCAGCCTAATTACATTTCTTTCCTAATCACCACAGAAGAAATAGAGTTTCAGGAAATTAGTTTTTCTCTCATGCCTCCCTCTGCTCTTTTGTGCTACGCAAAGCAGAATTTATTGAGGTGGGCAGGTGAGGTTCTTCATTTATTTTTCTTTTTTCTGACCTCCTCCTCCAGCCTTTATTTTGTGTGCTGGAGGGTTTCAGTCATCAGTCATGTTAAAAGCACATTTTGAGTCCGGGCTAATCTGATGAACAGGAAAGTTTGGTCATTTTAATTAAACAGCACAACCTCTCACCACCAGGAAGAAAACACAAACTGTGGTGACCGAGAAAACCACAGATATCGATTAATCACTGTGGTTTAAAAATGTTGTCCATGATCGTGGTTCAGCACTTTGAACCGGCAAAGAGGCTCTCATTGTTTAAGCTGATACCACCCACCCTGGAGAAATGAAGGGGCTGTTTGTTTAATACTACACTGTTATGTGCAGAGGACAGAGTCATTGCCACAGAAATGAGAGACGGAAAGAGAATGCAACAGCGAAAGCTTAAGGGTGAATTCTAATAAAACAGACATCTCTTTTACATCAAACAAACTGGTGGTCTTCAAAAACAACACTCAGGCATGGCCTCTCTCGCTCGCTCTCTCTCTATCAAGGATAGAGGAAATGGTGGTAAAAACATTTAATTGTAGAATGCGTCCAAGAATTGCTTGTGCCACATTAACCTCCTGTAAAAAACACACACTGAACAACACTAACAAGGTATTCATTGAGGCCGTCTATCTTTATTTTCAAGCCACTGTCATGCACATAGACTTTAATATGCCACTATCAGCTGAAGTTACAGCTTTTGCTTTCTTCTTTAGTGTAAGCCTGCCTTTAGACCACTAAAGAGCACGTCTCTCTCTGCTGTAATGAGATGCATACATTTACAGTACCACAACCTCATTATAAAATAATAATAATAAAGACAGAACGAGAAAAAAGTATTAATTATGGAACTCACTTCCTCCTATCACGGGGAGCCACAGGGGTCTCTGCTGAGCCCAATTAAGAAGTGTAGGCCACAAATCCCCAGACTAAATTAATTGACACCCCAGGGCATTGAGCCTAGCATCCCATTGGCTTAGTGTAAGTGCTGAATTTCTTTGTTTTCATTTCATTTGCCTTTTGAAAGCGACTTTAGGGCAGAGAGATGAACAAAAAGCAGAGGAGGGAGGTGTGTTTAAATGCAATCTTTTCATTGCCTTATGGTTTCTTAATCATCTTGCCATATTTACAGTGTAGCTTATCCTACACAGTGTTTACCTGGGCTCCACAGCCAGAGGAATGAGGCCCAAATGCGTATAAAAGCCTTCTTTATTATTATTGCTTAATTTGTCTTAATTTTCTTGATTTATCTGTGCAGCAGCTGGAGGTGAGTGAGGCCCATCGGAGGCGAGCTGGTTGTGGCATTCATCAGCGCGGGGCGTCCGTGCAGACATCAGTCCAGCATTTACGCAAAGAGCAGCGCTAATCATTTAAAAGCATGCTAGATCTTAGATCATACTGTGTGAGGAACACCAAGCAGAGAGAGAGAGACATAAAGAAAGATGGGAGCTAGCTGCAAGAGAGGGAGAATTAGTCAAGAGTGGCACAGAAAGTAGATAAAGTAGTGAGAGAAGCAGAAATAACCGTCTACAGAAAATGCCAGGAGACCTGCAGGAATGAAATGACAAGGCTGGCTCAATCAACATCTTGTCAAGATGGCTGGCTGATGTGTGGAGACAATCTCTCCCCCCGTTCCCTCTTTTTTATTCCCAGCCTCTTTGTGTTGCTAGCAGAAAGCTTTCCATCAGTGAGTAGAGCAGTGCTCAGACTCTGAAGTGAGAAAGTGAGAATGGAAGCGCTGAAATAATATATGACACTCCGAAAAAGTTCTGACACTCTCCAGAGACATAGTGCGGCGGTGAGGAGTGTGACAAACACACAGAGGACATGATCTACACACATGTACACACACATTCATATATATATATATGCATACAGACACACACACATACATTTACATCCATAAATATATCACTTCCCTTCTTTTCTCTGAATTTGATATCACACCTTGAGAACTATATGAGGCAGGATTAAAACAGAAGAATATGTGATGTTTTGGTTGTTATTGGTTTTATCATAGAAATGCTTGTGGATGGTTGGTAGGGCTACTATGCGGTTGCTAGGTGGTTGTTAGGGAAGTTGCTTACTAGTGAAAGTCAAATAAACTCACCCCAATATTCTAGTTCTTAGTTATGGTTTGGCAAGTCTGATTTATTTTTTCCATTAACTGTCCACCATCTGAAAATCAAAAGGCTTTGCTGAGAAAATGCTTAGAAAAGTGAAATCACAACTCTATTTATAAAAGCCAGGTGATCTGAGGCATCTGTTTGTGCACAGCAAACACACGGGGCATGATGAGAAGTGTGTGGTTTTTGTTTCCTAAATCCATGTAATTAACGGTAATCTTATTTGCTCACAGATTTCCCTTATTTATGATTTCAGATTTCCTTCAGTCCAACCTGAATACCATCTTGCTGTCAGCTCTCATGTTCTATTCACTGTTTCTCTCCATCTGCTGTTATGAACCCCCGTCAGGTCTGTTTCTCCATCGACAGGCTCATTCGAACTCCTGCAATTTTCATTCTGACAGACAGAAAGGGAGCGAGAGAGCGAGGTGACAAGTAAGTGAGAGCCGGGTGTCTGGGATGAGGAGAGAGGAGCAGAAACAGGCGTGACGGAGGCAAATCAACAATTTGTCACACCTTATGTAACTGTGAAAAGAGGCCTGCTCAGCAGTGATGCCGGGGATCAGGCCTGGCTGACGGCGGAAAAGCACAAATAAAGCTTTAGTGAAAGAATTCAGAGAAGAGAGGGAATGACAGAGGAAGAGCAGCGATGGATAGATGAGCTGTATGGTCGTCCTGAAAAGGGTCTCGCACTGAATCAGGATTCTCACAATAGACCACAAGCTGAATAAGAGGCTAGAAAGGTGAAACCCCTGCTGTTAGGCTGCAATTTATACACAAAACAGAACACACGAAAGAAAGAAAAGAAGTGAACGAAATGTGAGGCAGGAGAAAACGTGCAGAAGATACTGGCCAGAGAGATGAGAAATGAATGAACTGTGGCAGGTTTTGAAACTGCAGAAACAAGTTGCTCTTGGCTCCGTTTGTGTGGACATTAGGAAGAAGAGACGGCTTTGTCTAGCTTCACTAGAGACCTTTTAAAACAGAGCCTAGAGAATAGTACAAAGACTTCAGTAAGACACATCTTCACATGTGCCTAAACTACTGTAGACACACACACCATCACACACTCGCCCTCCACAATGAGAGAGAAACAATAGAATCTTCCTACACCAAACAAAAGGATAATTCCATGCTGCAGGATTGAGCTCTGCTCTTTCCAGGTTGGGTTTAGTGGTCTTATCTGAAGCACAATGGATCGCTTTTAGCTTGTCCTGTTTATTTTTGGCAAGTTACTTTTTCACACTCGTTTTCTCTTTTTCTTTTCCACACTGCACTTATATACCCCTTTACCCCATCTCTCTTCTAGAAAGCCTAGACATTTTTTATACTTAATAGAAGAACAGGCTGAAGTAGAGGGTGAACTGAACTGTTCAGCATTAATACAGTTCTTTGTTCTTTTTATAATTTAAAGAGGAGTTGGCATGGGCCTGATTCAAGCTCACAATGAATATTAAGACAAACTTATCTTTCTCTTTAGAACATTGTGCACTGGTGATTTGCTTACAATAAGGAAGATGTATTATAAAAGTATTTGCAACTTGCAACATTAAAACAACTAAAACGTCTAGATCACAGTAGCGTGTCTTAAATTGGAACAAAATTATTTGATTGTCTGCATTGAAGATGCAGATTTTATCAGATGTTAACAGATGTTAAGTACACGCTATCCTTCTGCAGTAACTTCACTGTTTACACACCAAGTTGTCAGAACAAGCAGTGAATGGGTTGAGGAAGGGCTAAATATGGCTTGACATTGGATAAATATTCTGATTTATCTCCAGCCCTGCCAGAGGCAAAACCAAGTGCCACACACACACACACTGACACACACTCACACTGCAGCTAATACCATCAAACTCCTCACTGTTAGTTAGTGTGGACCAGTGAGGAATCATGGCTAACATCTGTTCATCTGTTTGTCCCAGTGAGGCAAAGCGAGGCTCTCCCCTCAGATCCACCCTGGCCTCTAAAATCAGCCTGAAGAAACTAGGGGAAAGTGAGGGGAGAAAGCAAAGCTGTTTAATATATCATGCTGGAGTTAGGCCAAGCTGCAGCTGCACTTAACGTGTGACAAAAAAAGTCACTGTGTCAAAGCAGAAACTAAATGCGAGTCGCAATACCCACAGCACGCCTGCCCTATTTACACAACCGCACGAACGCACGCTCCTCTCTGCTTCCATCCAGAGCCGTGAAATGATATTCCATTTGGAAAAAATCCGGATTAAAGTGTATCAGGCCAAGTGTGTTGTGACCCTGTTACTAGGTGGAGGGGGAACGAATAAACACACAAACGTTCACACTGATGCCACACACTGTGGAGCAAATCACAACGTGGGTTTTAGAGACGGCGTTTCTGTTTTATCACATATACCTTTATTTGTTTTGGTACCTTGTAAATGGCATTGCAGAAGCCATGTTAACACCAAGTCCTTTGTCTGATCTGTTCATTGTGCGAGTACAATATTTGTTCTCATTTTGAATACCTTTCATATCCAAATGTACGTAACCATTTATGACCTTTTGTTCACGTTGAGTCAGATTTGTTGAGGGCGTGCAGCAGGAGCAGCTTTGAAGATCTCAAAAGGTTCCACTTTTAAAACGCTCAATTTTCTCCCACCATCTCAACACCTCCTCCTTTTTATTCGTCTTTCATCCTTCTCTTCTCTGTCAGGAATGAACTGATGTAATTAAGCCGCTAACATGCCGTTGAAGAATTGGCTAATTCAGCAAGAAGGAATTATTCCAATTTTAAATGACTCATTAACCACACGCAATATTTTGTTGAGCTTCTCTTGGAGCAAGATTTGGAGAGCGCTGAATCACTCCCAGGGTGTGAACTCGTTTTGTTGTATATGTGGGGTCGTGTGTGAGAACATCTACATGTATTGTTAGGGTAATAAACATGTGTTTGTGTTAATACAGCCTGTTGTGTGCATTCACATGGGTGTAGAACTTGTAAACGAGCCCAAATGCAAGCTCTGAACATCTCTGTGTGTTTGAGAGAGAGTGATTAAAGACGAGAACACAGACGTGTCTCAGTGAGGGGTCTAAAGAGGAACTATTGAATGTACAAAGCATCGACTCATCGTGATGAATTATCACAGCTCATAAACATTTAGATGCTGGGGCAAGATTCTTTAATTGCAATCGATGTTCATTCAGTACCTGACGCAAAAGAAAGAATCCCAGAAGCACAACACAATTACCGAATCTTTGAAAAGACTCAATATCTCATAGAAGTGGAGCTCAAGGGATGGCAGGAGTGTACAAAAGAACAATTCTATACAAACATGCTGTTAAAGGCTGCATTCAAAAATACTACCGCTAATAATAATCATTTCAAGAAGCGTTAATCAAGTAAGTTGAAACAAAAGTTAACTTACTCTCTGGAACATTCTTTAGAAGGACCTAAACTGTTGATACATGGTTGCATGGCCAAAACCAAAGTAGAAAAGACTGACTGGTATTTACAAAATAAAAATGTCATTTGGCAAATTATGTGACATGGAAATTCACATAATCATAAACAAAAAAGATGAAGAGAAAAACAGGGAAGTCTTCTAAGTTTTGACGAAATCATAAAAGAATAGCATAGAAATTTAGTTGTTTTGTAGCCTATTGTTTTGATTCAACTAGTCACAACAGACTAGAGTTGGGAGTTGCTGTATTTTCCAGAGAAAGATCTTGGCATTCTGGTATTCTCACAGTTCCCATGGGAATGGAGCACTTGTGGGTTGCAGGACGATGTGAGGGAAGGCGGTAGTAGGAGGTAGAAATAATGACATAATGTGTTTTTTTTCCATTTCTTTGTTTTAAAGAGACATTTTACATTGGCAATTTCATTTTGTATGTTTCAGCTTTGTCCATTGTATTTATTAATCCACCTAGCAGAAAGCTGGTACAGTCACCATAGTCAGAAGAGACTTTCTTAATTTCTCAGGAGGATGTGGAGGTAGCATACTTTCATTTGATTTCAATGTCTCTCCTGTCGCCACATCTCTCTCTGTTTCTTCTCTTGCCTGTCTGTCTCTATCCTTAGGAGAAAAAAGAGGACCATCAGCACAAGTGGGAGAGAAGAGGAAGTTTGAAAAGACCTGAAATCTGCACTGGCCTTTGCCATGGAGGGAGACAAAGCTTATGTTTCTGAGACAGAACATTGGATGGGGTGGGAAGGGTTGTGTATGAGGTTATAAGGGGTGGATGGACTTTGCTGCACCCTTGATGGACTGGATAATTGAGTCCCCACCAAACTCTGTCAGCCAAGCTCGGAAGCATCTTTTCAGCTCAAAGAAATGCAGCGAGAATGATGAAGTGAGTGAGGGAGAGAGTAAGAACAACAGAGTGAGTGAGTATAGAGGAGAAAGAAATCCTGGGCTCCCTCAGGGGGGGAAAGGCGCTATTGAAAAGCTATTAAACCTGCATTTAGCAGGATTGATTGGAAATGAAGAGGCCTATTAAAAGCAAGGGACAAGAGGACAATAGCGTGTTTCTGGCCACCGTATGTTGCCCTCCTTTCACCGTCTTGCCTGCCCCCCCAGGGCAGAACCCCCTGCTCTGTCTGTTTAAACAGCCCTGGTCTAGGGAGAGAGTTTCAGAGGGGTTTAGCACCAGCTGAATAGATCCTTCTTTATCCTCCACTGGAACCCTATTCTCCTATTTAACCACACCGAAATAAAAGACCAAAGAAAAGGGAGGAAAAGCTAAAAAAAAATTGGGGGATGATCCTTTTCTTTTAGAATAACCAGTAACAGCGCCTGCCTGCTAAAACTCCATCAAACTGCTCTCACTCTCTCAAATCCCCTGTGAACGGATCAGTTACTTCTGGCTGCTTGCCATCCTTTTACTTTCAAGAGGGCTCATGATGCACCCGATCCAATCATAAAGCTCTTGCGATGGAGAAACACAGTAATGTGTGTAAGAAGCCTGTGTACATAAAAGTGATGGGGGGGTATTGGGAAAGAGACGAGTTGGCTTAGACTGTTTGTTGTTTGTCTAGATGCATTTATTGCATTTTTAGTGGCGCATTTGTGCAAGAATGAGGAGCTTTCAGGCAGAGTGAAAGACAGCGCTAAAAGTGTTAGAAACTGAAAAGGTCGCAGCAAAGTAAAAAAGAAATAATAAACGACAGGCAGTAAAGCGGCAGGTGCTTTCTCTTGTGTTTCTCTTGTGTCTCTCTCTGCTTGCGATGAACGGCCCTCATGGGATGCCAAACGCTGCTCTGATTGTTTAACATACAGTTGTACAAAAACACAGTGCCTCCCCTCACCCTCAGGAAGTGCTGGAAGATTCGTGGGCCCTACGGGACATCGTTTTTCCATGTCACTCTGTCCATATGGGCACAGGAAAGAAATAAGTCATGAGCAGCTGACACCCAGACCCCTGCCAAGTGCAGAGATCCAAACTGTTGTAAAATAGGTTGTGGACTGCGTTTTTCTCTGGCCAGCCTGAAGATGATGCAACATTAGGCTTTTCTGTGTCAATCAGTTAGCTGAGTTTAAAATGCCACTTGCTGGTCTGCGCTGGTGTTGGTGATAAACAATTGTGTATAGTGATGTGACCGGTGGTGAAACTTCACTTAAAGAATGAATTGGGTAGGCGAGGTTGGTTGAGTTAAAGGCAATGTGCTCCTGCAGCCCACTGCATGGGGACAACTGTTTCATTGTGTAACTGCAGTGGTATTACCAGAGGCAGAGAGACAGTGAATGTGTGCCGCAATGGCTCTTGCTGATTCAGCTCTAAAATACTATCACAGTAATGTGTTCTGTGCTTCCGTCTCTCTGCCTGTGCAAAATCACTGACCTGAAAGCTGCACTGCCTAGCTAACAATTTTAGGTTGTAAGAATGTTTCCCTAACGTTTCCATTAAGTAACATAGACATTAAAAATGTTATTTTGAAAGCTCTAGGAATGGTCAAAACATACAGTTTTGACATTGTATGAACTTTATGCTTGGTTATAAGAACATTATTCAAATATTTTTTTATTTTTTGTAACGTTTTGTAACATTTCACTAACAACTTAAGAGGACCGTTTTTCATATATTAGATATGTAACATTCGTTCTACTAACATTATTGCAAGATTTATGTTTGATAACTTTGAGAGAATGTTAAGAGAATGCACTGAGAATGTTCTATGTTAGCTGGGCGGATAGAATTAAAAAAGAGTTTAGAGCCTTTCTGTAGTTTACCATGGTACCTGCTTGACCATATTAAAGAGCCAGAGAGGCATGCAGGGAGATTGATAAAGATGGAGGGAAGAGAACACAGAAAGTAGAAGACTGAAGCCCGGTGTTGCCCGGTGTACGCTCTATAGCCTGTGGCACAGATTCAAACTCCTGTCTGTTATCATGAAGCAGGATGATGTATTGAACAAGGTTATTGCAGCTATATGTTGCCTCTATTGTATTGCTTTACTGCACCTTCTGATACATAATTACATCATAATATCAAATAGCAACTGATGTATTCATCAGCCTCTTATGTTTTGTTTCTCCTGCAGTGTCTGAAGCAGCCTACTTCTCCCAGCAGCCCCAGGACAAAGTCGTGGTCGCTGGACAATCAGTGACCCTGCCCTGTGTGATTGTGGGATATCGAGGCATGGTGCAGTGGACCAAAGATGGCCTGGCACTGGGCGGAGAACGAGATTTACCCGGTAAGAGGAAGTAAAGACTTGATCAGTTTCACAGGCCTTTTAAACAAGCTGAAGTCAACATAATTCATTTTCAAGGTGCTTCTAAATAGTGCACTGGTTTGTAATTAGCTAGAAACCTTGTTTTCTATATGTCAACCAAATTAAGAGCAAAGTATCAAGTTAGAAATGATGCTGTTTCCCCAAGAGGTACACAATGCTTTTTAAAGTCTGTTTACCAAGGCTTAGTCTTCTATTATCTTCATCTTTTCCTTTCCTATTAGCACATGGGAGATACAACTATAGATAGGCAGGTAGTGTACAGGGCAGCTGTTCTCCTCTGCAGCAGATGTGTTTGAGTAATGACACTGTCTCACTTCTGAGGCGGATCTATTAAACGAAGAAACGCAAAGGCAAACAAACACTGTGGCTAATGCAAGCTAGCATTTAATCTGTCTAATCATCTCAGCCGTCTGGTCGGGCCGAGCTGGAGAATCAATCATCGCTGATGTCATGCCGTGACATTTAAAATTATTTCCCCAGCAGCTTCAAAGTAGCAACCTGGACGGTTACTGATGTGTCTTTTGAAAGAGTCATCTGGCCACGTGAGTGAGCCATCTCATGTGTTGTCACTCTGAGCTTGTGCTGTTTCTATAGAGCGCTTGACCAAGGTTGCATACATACCAAAGGGTCTAAACTCTAGTCAGTCTTTGTTGTGATGCCATTCTGTGCGTGTGTATCTCCAA
Source organism: Chromobotia macracanthus (assembly GCA_036877525.1). NCBI lineage: Eukaryota > Metazoa > Chordata > Actinopteri > Cypriniformes > Botiidae > Chromobotia > Chromobotia macracanthus. Next base: position 2,282,749 of record JAZGTH010000075.1, on the reverse strand, counting down.
CATGTTTTTTTGTGTTTGTGCTGTACCAGGCTGGGCACGTTATTCTCTGATGGGAAACCCATTATCAGGTGAGCACAGCTTGGTGATCGACTCCGCTGAGCTGGGTGATGATGCCGTCTACGAGTGTCAAGCCACACAGGCCGGACTGCGATCACACAGAGCCAAACTCACGGTGCTGGGTAAGTACTGTGTGTTTGATATGAGTGAGTGGATGTGACTGAAAACCAGAGAAAACCTTAGCAACATAACTCTCCTGCAGATGATTATTAAAGGCAGAGGGGATTAGAACACTCCTCATGGTCCCCAATTTCATTAGCAACAATTAAAATACTGCCTGAAATATGCAACACTACAAATTTCTCTTCTCTGCATAAAGCATTTTGTAGATCCCACCCCCATGCAATCACAAATCTTGCCTTTGTTATTTATTTGCAATTGTAAATCATGCCACAACATGACTGTCTTTTTCAAACGAAGCAAAACTGAGTCGACAGAAGCACCGAGGAAATATACACCCCAACCTCACCATCTCGCTCACTCTCTCTCTGTAGTCTCCTGACACTTAACACAGTAAAGGGACAGATAAATGTGACTGCAGCAGTCACGAATGACTCGCGTGAGTGGTTAAAAGTCTGCACAGTTAGCACATTCTACAGTGACTCACTGAATTCATCAACCACAGCGCTGCTTTTACATTAACACTATGTGATTGATCTACATATTCTCCAGCATTTAGTGACAGGGTGGGGGGGTGAGCGCAGGGATTTCAGCACTGTGCTGCGTTGCTGACACCTGGTGGCCCAACTTGAACATGGCGTATTTTATAATTGCTGAAAAACAGAATCTCCTTGCTGCAGAAGTGCATCAGTAGCAGAGAAAGTCCAATAATGTGAGACTTTTTCAAGAGTTAGCACTATTAAAATAAAAAGCAGCCAGTTAGTTTTCTGCAAGCTGCACAGTAAGAAGTTTGCCTCTAACTGAACAAGACAAAGTTGGCATACCCACCTTATCTTGCTGCAAAAAAGTTGGACAACAGCTATAGGCTTTGTGCTCACTGCTTGTTTTTGGCACACAGTTTGACAAATTCCCAGATTGGCGCGCAGCAAACACAGTGGCTCCTGAGTGCAGAGCTGCATGCGACTGGCACATGTGTGCATCTTCATGTGTGTATATGCATGTAGAGGCATGTGGGGAAATCAATGCAACCAAATAAAAGGTAGATGCAAGACTGTGTCTATGAATACGTGTGAGGAAGATGGAGAGAATTGTTTCTGTGTGTTCTGCAAGATGGACACCTTCAAAGGTGGCAGACACTGTCTGCCCAATCTTGTGAACAGTCATGCAAACAAATGAACAAATCACTAATTCAGATGAAACGGGCCTGTGGCAGAGTGCCTGTAAATAGACTCATAATGACAAATCTCACTTGTGTAAAGAGGGAGCGAGTAGCGTCTTAACCTCTTTTCACATAGTCAGTCTCATTCAATCTTTTCAGTTCAGTCTGTTCTGTACAGGTCAAATATCAACCTGCAAAAATAAATGCCTCAGCAGTGCGGTCAGAAAGAGACTGGAGTGCAGAAGTTATATTTGTGTGTGCAAAAACAGCACAAACTCAGTTGTGCTTGATCTCACATTTATATTGCCAACAAAGTAGTATTGATGTATATGATGTAGTACTATATATATAGATGTGTAGTGTATACTGAACATGCACAGATGAATGCTAGAATGCAATCTGTTACAATTTCATAGGTGAGCCATGATGAGTGATTGAACAGCTGTGGGTTTCAGGCTAATGTAGTAGTGGCGTAGGGCTTCCATGGAGAAAATAAGTGCAGTGTTTTCTCCCAAATCTCCCAGGTTAAAGACACTTTTTTTCCTTTTTCAAGTGCCACCCTCAGATCCTGTAGTGGAGGGAGGGCCGGTGCTCCGATTGAAAGCCCACACCCCTCATAACCTGACGTGCCGGGCATCCGGAGCCAAGCCTGCTGCAGAGATTACCTGGTACCGAGATGGAGAGATAATGCATGAGGTCATCTACTCAAAGGTAAGACTGTGGGCATGTCAGTCCCCTGATGATAGCTTCACCGACAGATGTGATAGTTTGAAGTCACTGAGACTGATTGCAACTTAGAGATGACATCTTTCTTGTACCTTTACCTGTCCTTCATATTAGGTCTGTCTAGACCTAGTAGTAGTAGTACTAGAAGTATTCAGCACTCTTGTTCTTTCCTGAATTCAGTCTGTGCACATGCTCGTCACCCCGACCGCAAGCTGCTGCCACCCCGTCGCTATTTTCTTTCGCTCTCTTCCGTTGCTCTAATGCTCCAGCATAACTGGAGCATGTCAAAGCTCAGACAGGCATAAGCGTTTGATACAGTTTCCGCTGAGAGAGAGAGAGCATAGAGAGAGCAAAAGAAAGAGAAGAGAAATCAGCTACAACAATGCTGAAACACAATGGAAAATGCAGTGGAGTGTGAACCGGCTACAACTGCAAAAGTGTCACATTTGTCGTGCTCTCTGACCACGCTAAATGACGCTAAGCGACAAGTTTAAGAGGGCAAGAGCGGGCAGTGAATCGAGGAGCAAAAGAGGAGAGAACTAAAGAGGAGCAAAATGAGAGAATGTAAACAGAAAGAGGGGAGGGGGTGAAATTTGAGATTGAAGAAAAATGAACGCAGGAGAAGCTTGTTTAGGAAAAAGAAACAAGGAAAACCCAAATGCTGGAGGAAGATAAAATGCAACAGAGAGCCAGATGAAAATGCGAAGAAGGGATGAAAGTAAATGAGCGTGAAAAGATAGACACAGAGAGGGAGAGGCCAGAGGAGAAGTGGAAGGCTGATGACAGGCAGCGATGTGACTCAATCTAGCATGAAAATGCTTTCAGCGTGTCTGAGGTTAAGCGTCTGACCTGCCATTGATTTGCTCCCAGGCTCTCCAGGGAACTGTCTTCCCATAATGCACCTACACCAGTGCAGACCTGCGTGTCTTCCTTCCCTCCCATTTGCTAGGTTAGTTCCAACCAAAAAAAATGTACCTCATCCTCCATTAAAGATCTCCTAGATGCAGCGAACAGCGATCTGCCTGGACTGTACACTTCTCCCCGCTGAGGCGTATTGATTTCCTGCACACAATAAATAGATTTTGAAGATGATGTGCCACAGTAAGAGCTGATGGACAGATATTTGGGAAAACGTGCTAACGGCTGCATTATAAACCATGGGCGCTCACCTGCCTCGCAAATTGACACCTGCTTTAATTTAGCCGACATTGCTGGCACAGGCTTAAGACCAAATGGGATTTTAGGCATCAAGGGAATTTCTTATTAAATTAGGTCTTACATCAGGAAATACAGGACAATTAGACTAGGATTATTAAGTCTGTGTTATTTTAACAGTGATAACAAGATGAGAGAATCAAGCTTTGTTTTCTATCAGAAGCACACCAAAGCATTTAGGCAAAATAACATTTCACTGGAAGGTACCGTCACAATAAAAACATGCTGTCTGTCAGCTGTATCTCTTATTTGAATTACTCTTAATGAACTCATAACAGAAATTATGGTAATGGATAGTTTTGTAGAGCGCTGTGTCAGATATTGACATTAAGAGGCCTTCTGTTTTCAAACAGCTAATGCAGTTTGTTCCAGCAGGAGTGATTTCATCTCAGTTGTTTTAAACTGCTTGTTCACTGTATCATTGTCTTTTCAGAGCCTGATGGAGGATGGGAAGAGAGAGACGGCGGTTAGCCTGTTACCCATGGTGCCTGAGGACAGTGATTCTGGGCGGACGTACACCTGCAGGGTCCTAAACTTCGCCGCCCCTGCAGGTCGCCAGACTTCTGTAACCATCAACGTTCAGCGTGAGTTTGCGATTATTTTTACAAGTGTCTTTGTAATTCAAAACATGTAGTAGTTCGTTTAATTATGTAGAGCAAGGCGGTTGTTTTTATCCGTATAAACAAAGAGCTTTTACAGCCCTGCGATTAAATATTTATATAACTATATACCGCTTGTTTTAAGTTATTAAGAGTACTTTCTAACATAAAACTATGGCACTTTAAAAAATGTATTAGTTTAAAATAAAAACAGCATAAAGCGTAATGCTTCAGTGTAAGACAAGTGTTAAATACAATGCAAGACAGAATGAATATGTTTGTAAGGCAATGTACAACTGTATGTACAAATGTACAAAGGTTTTAATGGTTAAATAGACATGTAATTGTACAGGGAAATAGATTTTAAAAAAGGATTTCCACACCTGGAGCTTGGCAGTGAAGTCATTGGGAAGGATTTGTAACGCCTCTATTGCTGCAGTGAATCTAATCCCATATGTTCTTCCAGATCCTCCGTCTGTGACTCTCTCTGTTCAGCCTCAGACAGTGATGGAGGGAGCAAAAGTGTTGTTCATCTGCTCTGCCTCGGCCAACCCTGAGATCACAGGTTACAGGTAAACACAACAGACTCCATGCAGAATCCCAGATTATCCACTTCAGCAGTTAGATTCCAGGGTAAATAGTAAATATGGATATGAATTACAGCTAAAATGCTTTGTGCTTCCATGGATGTTTGTAATAGTCAATAAATGTACCATGAATGTTGTGTCGACTGAAAAATGAAATGTGTTTCCCTGCTCTGAACAGATGGTCTAAAGGTGGGATTCCTATATCAGAGGCCAATGGTGACAGCCTAGAGGTTACAGTGGATCACTCCTACTTCACTGACCCCGTCTCCTGTGAAGTGTCCAATTCAGTAGGCAGTACAAATGTCAGCACCTTGGTGGATGTACAATGTAAGTTTTCTCATTTTAGTCTAACTATAATTTTATGGTGTGAAAATGAATGGTGAAGTCTGTTAAATAGGATATTTTATTATTCATGCCAGTCTAACAGCAGTTTTCATGTATAATTAGCCTCTAACATAGCATAAACGTGGCACTGCATGATAATGCCTCATATGAGAATAAATAAGATGTAAGCAATACAATACAGATGTCACATCTTTTCCTCTTGAAATATGTATCCATACATCCCCCTCACAATCACCTTCATTTCCTTCATGTATTGCTGCATATTTGCCCTAATAAGGCTACCTTGTAATGGGACTTTGTGCACACGGATGTGCTGTAATGAACTGTATGCAAACACAGTGTAAATTCTCCATTGCTCTCTGTCTCTTGGATTCTGCAGTTGGCCCCAGGCTGCTGACAGAGCCTAAACCCCAGTCAGTGGACATTGGGATGGATGCTGCCTTCACTTGCTCCTGGACGGGGAACCCTCCCCTCACGCTGGCCTGGACCAAACAAGGCTCCAGTGTGGTATGGTTACCTCTTCTCTTTTTATAAAAATCACACACCATCTGTTTAACAACCTCTGACACATCCTCTTTAAACCATACTGAGTGTCAGTAGATAGATTTCAAATATTAAAGTGTGAAATGAGACCTACCCAGCTAACAGAGAGCTTTCCTAGAACATTTAAAATAACATTTTCGCACTGTTGTTACTTAATGGAAACGTTATGCAAATGTTCTTTGTTAACCAAGTACACACAATTTTCAAGTGGGCTGGTCAAAGTTTGGTATTTTTGAGACCGTTGCGACCACCACTACCCTTTATACGTGAGTTTGGTGGTTGGATAAACTGATCTCCAGTCTGAAATAAAAGTTTAGCTTCAGTGGATGTGTGAAGTGTATCAGCCTGTTACTCTGTAAGTGTCTTTCTCCTGCCACTAAATCAGTGTACATAAAGAGCTAGAGAAAGCAAACAAAGAGCAAGAGAGGTTATAGAGGAAAAGAGAGAGAGAAAGAGGCCTGCAAAGGCTGAAAATCCAGAAGGTTCTGATGAGGCAATCAGTTAAATCTGCCATGACTTCACCCCTCTACCCTGCCCTAATGGGCCCATCTGATTCCACAAGCAGTGCATTGACTTCATCGCCACAAGATATGGATTAATTGGCTAATACGATGAGTGCCAGTGAATGAAAAATCGAGGGGAGTGCTAAACAGATTAATCACAGTTTGCCAGGGTTGAGATGAGAGCAAGAGCAGGGAGTACGCTCTAATAATCAACGCATTCTAACAAGTGAACACACCGTGTGTACTAGTGCACCAGAGGCAGAGCAGCACAAGTATCTGCTCAAACTCTGGAAGATTGTGCGCAGTCATTGTGGTTGTTTAATTAGGGCAGTGGGTTGACTCAGAGGACCCATGCTGGAGCGCTTTAGACAGTAATTAAGATTACTGCAGACAGAATTACATGCGGAGTCGAGGCTTTCCCTTCAGTACTGGTGGCATTGGTCTTTCTTTTGTGTGAGCCACAAGCAACAAAATGGATGACTGGTATTAATGCTAATGGCCATCTTACAGCTCAATCTGTCTGGAACAAACAAACAATGCGCTGTGTGTCTACACAATGCTCTCTTCCTGTGGAAATACTGACATGCTGTAATAGTTTTCATTCCCCCACGGGGTGGAAAGAGAAGAGTTTAACAGACATAAATGTTAGGAATTTCATCACACACATAAAGACAACACTGTTACACAGGCATCCATGTTTCAATGAAAGTTTATACTTATGTTTGTTTTGTGGAAATCTATACATCACAAATCTATACATCTTTTGTGGAGCTATACATCACTAGCATGTGGTTTTGAGGCAAGATCGTATGTATGTAACCTGATGAGAAATGTCTTGATATAGCAATAGATCTGACTTGCTTACTTTTATGTCATGTAACAGGTGCTCAGCAACAGTAACACCCTGCAGCTGAAGGCAGTGACACAGGAGGATTCTGGAACGTACACCTGCAAAGCCATCGTACCACGGATTGGTGTGGCAGAGAGAGACGTAACTCTAACTGTCAACGGTAACTAAACACTGTCTGTTTGTGTCATTTGTTTCTTTCCCTGTGTCTTATTTTTATTCACATACACTTGATTCCAAAACCTCATGAGGCAGAGATGACAAGAGATGATAAGTTTTGATACACAAACTTCAGATTGTGTGTATTCAAAGAGCTGGTTATTACTGCTTGTACTGTATGATATCAGCTGTGAAGTTCAATTGAATTCCTCTCCATCTGTGTCTCTCTCTCTCTCTCTCTCTCTCTCTCTCACACACACTTCAGGCCCTCCCATCATCACGGCTGATGCCACCCAGCAGGCGGTCAAGCATTCCAAGGGCAAGCTGGAGTGTCTGGTGGGCAGCAGCCCACTGCCTGACAAGATTGTAAGTTCTGTACACCCTCTCCTGTCTCTTTATGTGTGTGTGTTTGCTGGCTGCCTGATGCTAAGCATGGCCTTAGTGTACTGACACTCACTCTTTCCTCTCTGTCCATGTGTGTGTGACACCTACATAAACACAAACATGTACGGTTACATGGGCTCTCTCCCCATTAGAAAATGTTCGTTGATTCTGTATCTCGCCTCTTTCACCCTCAAGCTTGCAGAGTCATAGCATTGTAATGCCAGGGTCTGCAGAGGGGGCCTCCAGCCCCCCAGGCTCCTTCTCAACGCTGGGCAATTAGCAAGTAGTACCGCTGACCTCCAGTGACCCCCTGAACGTGGGAAGGCCTTTCAGTGGCTAATTAGGATCCGGGTTGGAAAGACTAAAATATAGTGAAGCACAGAGACAGATGGAGGAAGGATAAAGTGAGAAACCAATAGCAAACAATGATGCAGAGATGGAAAGAACGAGAGAAAACTCTTGCAGGCAACGGATTGGTGGGGATTGGGGGTATTACTGGATGTTGATCCTTCACCTCAGACCTGTCGTGGGAGGTCTTTAAAAAACACTATTTCACTTCTTTGCCAGGGGAGGTGAAGACAAGAAACAATAGCTTGTTCATACCCTGAGTAGCTGTGAGATCCCAGACTGACCTGCTGCTAGACAGGAGCTGCTTGTATTTTTCACACATTTTTTCACAAAGCTGATTCGCAAGCAAGGCGCAACTCCGCAGTTGGTGGTAAACCAATTTGACATGACAGCATAAAGAAGCCGAAGAATTCTAATCCCTGACACTGAGCCTAGACACTGAACATTTTCTAGCTAAAAGTAATTCATGTAGTTCTGTGTTAGTTCTCCTGTGTTGGCTGGAATAGACTTGAATATACTGAGGCTCAATGTCAGTTTAAAATCAAAACTGATCTTGTTTGTATTCTTAACACATTCCTTGTGTTATTGTGCGTGATTCATCTATAAAAAAATGTTTTCATTTAACAAAATATAATAACTTGCTTCTGAAATTATTGTTGTTCTTCTTCTCTGAACACTGTTCTGATATCTAAAGTCTGCTCTTTATAATCAAACCACTCCCTATAAATATAATCAAGTCCCAAAATCAAAAATGGGTTTTGAATACTATTTTATGCTTAAAAGGAGAGTATGTGAGACTAAAGACTGTTACTCTGCATTACACCTTATACATCTGTTTCTTCTTCTTTTAGGTGTGGACATTTGGGGACATGATGTTGTCGTCTGGTTCTTCTGGTCGTTTCTCAGTGCAGACGGTAAACAGTGACCATGGAGTCCTCTCTTCACTTATCCTTTCCGAGACTCTGGCCCAGGATTTCCAGCTTAGATATAACTGCACTGCTTGGAATCGCTTTGGCTCAGGCACTGCACTGGTCACTCTTGAAGAGCAAGGTATGGGTCCTCATCCTACAGAATTCACCAATACATCTGATGTCAGTATAAACATTTTTATTGATCATTTTCTCTACAATCTGGAAAAATGGTAAAATTATCAAAACTAATATACAAAAATTAAGTTTACCTATATATGCATTTCTTTTTAAAAATGAATTGAAAGCCTTTAGATGGAAAGGTTTTTAAGTCTGTTAGAAACTATGAGAAAGTCAGTCAGTATGTACAAACTCTAACTGGTAATGGAAATCAGTGAGTGTCAGTGGGGAAATGATTTTGAAGTTCAGTTTTTTAGAGTCAAATTAAAGCAGTGAGCAGAAACTAAGCAAAAGTGTAGAAAGTGGCAGAAGTTCTAGGATTGGCTGCATGTTGCAAGCTGTTTGGCACCATCACTTTAATCATGGAAGGATGGATGATTTCAGAACACTGACAGTAAATTGTAGTGTCCCTCCACCTCAGAGTCTGAGCCTTTTATCCAAGATTAGTCATGGTGAGCTATAATCCAGTTTGTGTCAGCTCTATGCAGAAATCACATCTCAAAACACCCTGCTACTCTGTGCTTATCTTAATTATACCCCAGCAAATCAATATCATTTAATCAGGAGATGGTTCATTTAATGAATACATTTGTTCCATAACAAAGATATAGATTTTGAGTCCAAACAAATTAAATAAAGATCCAGCGTGTGACGCTTCATTTGCCGTTTCATTCTGTATGCATGGCTTAAATTTGCTTAAACAAGACTAACAGCATGGTAGACGACTTTAGCCTTTGTACTGGTAGACACCAAAAATAAGGTCTTCGCCAGCAATTTGCATCAACGCAGCATAGGCAAGTCTCTGGAGGGGCAGACAGTGCTATCTCCTGGAATCTCTAATTAGATTACTGCCGGCTGCCTCGTTGCATGTCAGGCCTGGTTAGCTCTCCTCCACCCAAGATTAGAGACAATAGTCAGGTCCTATGATGCCACTGTAGATCTCGCTAGATTAATTTCTATATGTGGCGCTTCAGTTAGAATGTGGTGCAGCAGGGCTTGGGAATAGAGTTTCTTGTAGCTTTTACAGCAATATTTTACAGCAAAATTAAAAGAATAAAAGAAATTATGAATGAACCTTTCTCTTAGAAGCATTAAAATTTCATGTCTTGTGACATTTTCATGGCAATTTAGTATTTTTCATCCCCCAGTTCTCAGCAGTCTACACTCTGTTCTCAGAATGTTTCTTAAGACAAGAGACAGTCTTCCTGAGATTCTAAATGATTATGGCTGTGTGCAGTTAGTGTGGAAGAACAATTAAATCTGCTTGCTGTGTGGTTCACTTGTAATAATGTAAAATGAATGTTCATCTTGAAATATGGATGTCTGTATACACTCTAAAGTGGAGAAGTCAAGCTTAATAGATGTAATTCAGTTTAGTCACATTTCCTTCTCTTGCAGAGGCTCTCCCCCTGCTCATCATCATTGGCGCGGCGGTGGGAGGAGGCTGCGTCTTCATTGTTTGCGTTGTTACTCTGGTCTCCATCTGCTGTCGCCACACTCTTAAAGGTGAGGTTAAAGGTCAGATGTCATCTCAGAACTCTTATCCTTTCCTTAAAAACATGGTACAGTAAAAAAAAACTAGACAGAGGTTAATTATGGGTCCACCTCCATGCGTAGAGCAACACTGACCTTTTCACCCCTCTGGAAAATTTCTCACCGCTCACCTCATTAATCTATACCCACTGCACTTTTTGTTCACCCAGGCAAAAAGGGCACACGTCTGTCTAAGAGTGACATCCGCGTACAGATTGTGCACAGCGACCACAATGCAGCACGTGGAAATGATGATGAAGAGGATGTGAAGGAGCCTATGGTAAGCTGCTCCTTTGAAACCATGCAACTGTATAGAAACCATTCACCGTATAGACAGAAATGGCTGTTAAATCTATTCCACACAATACAACTTTCATAAACACTTTCATAAAAATTGTTTGATGACACTAGTGGTGCGGAAATGACATAGTTTCCCTTTACAGTAAATGTAAAAACTGGCTTTAAATAAAACATTTTTTTTTTAAACTGTGTTCTGGTGTCAGGCACCCAACAGCAGCGAGTCTCCAGGAACATCTCGCACAGAGCACAGTGACCTGCTGGAGGAGGAGGATGATGAGAGATCAGATATCAAGGTATTCCATTTCATAAAGCATGACTTTCAGTCAGTAGGTAATCTCATAAACGCAAAAGGCTGTTCGCTGTTTTCAAAGGTCTGAGGAAACTGCAGTACTTAGTAACACTTCAATTTGTGTTGCACCACAAGCTTGGATCATGTTCAAGAAAACTGACAAAGATTCAATAAGCTAACACGCAATATAGCCGTTCTTTAAGAGTGGATGTCAAATCCAGGAGAAAATCTGACAATGTTCTCTTTATTATTCATTAGGACCCCACCAATGGCTACTACAACGTACGGGCTCATGATGACCGTCACATCACAAGAACCGGTTTCTCTGAATATGTGCCAAATGCTCGGCCGGTCTACACTCCCTCTCAGCTTCCCTCACCGAGCCCGCTGTATGGTCAGTCCACTCAGCCTCGGATTTATGATTTCTCCCAGCGTTACGCCACAACCCCTGCCACACGCACCACCTATGAGCAAAAGCCTCAACAACAACCACAACAACAGCAGTCACCCACAATCTACCCCCAGGATCCACTCTACGCAGGCTCCGCCTACCTGCCTGTCACCTATGGCCGCGCATTCACCAACTACGTCAAGCCTGCCTCCTGTGAAAAGGTTGATGCATTTGAGAATTCAGACGAGGCCAGTAAAGTGTCCAGCTCCTCTCGCTTTTCATACGCGTCATCGCAGCTTTCGTCGGGGCAGTCAGACTATGGACGGCAGCAGCGCATGCAGACTCACGTGTGATTGGCTCCCTGAAAGACCCATGAAGACATGATCAATAATACAAGGACAAAGAACAGACATTCAAATGTTACACTGAGAGTCTAGAATGCATTGACATTCAAAAGAAACACGATCTTTGCTTTATTGCTGTTGTGAAGTGAATGTTGGATCGCTGGGCAACTAGGTTCGAAAGAACTGTGAAGTGCCACTGAAGCATGAAGCCACACTCTGGCAGTTCAAGCTACTAATGTGATTTTCTTCGTCCAAATGCTGAACATCAGGAGAAATAAGCGTCCTTTAAATCTATATTATACTCCATACCTGTTGTAAACGTTGTCTAGCCCTGACAATTCTAGATCCTGGAGAGGTCAGTGCTATTGGAGAAAGGAACTGCTGACCTTGGTAAAAGGGGACAAAACCATGAGACTATGCTAAAACACAATCAAAAAAGACATGAAAGAACAAAAAACAAACAAAATGTGTTTGTTGGCATGCTGATGGAATTGAAAGCACATTTGTGTATCAATAACAACAGGTCTTGCTTACATAATGTGGCTCAAAGTTCAATCCAAAAAGCCGGAGAGCTGATGGGAGTCGAACGTGTGTGCTCACACTGAAATTTTTCTCTGAAGCTCTATCTGCAGTCTGCACTACTTTTGGGCTCTCAAGAGGGTATTTACGTAATACCTCCAGTAGAGAAAAGAAACCAGTAGAGGAAACTGTAACTGGAATATGCTGAGGAAAGTGTAAGAATATACACTAAGATAAGATGTTTTTCTGTCTGTTTGATAGAAAGAATTGGCAAACCCCCAAAGAAGATCTCTTTCAGACTTAAAGGGGTGGTCTTTTTTCAAGCTATACTCTCAAAGATTTGTTGGAGAGAGTAGAGTTCAGAGTCAAGCCCATTTTGGGGACTTGCTTTCTTAATGAAGTCATGTTTTGCAAACCTAGATTACCACATAGCCTTGCGGTGTGCAGTAATACTCTTGTAATGTTTCTTTATGTGACCACTGTATGTTATAAAGACAGAGTGTGCTAAGGTGATTGTTATACCGACATTGCTGTCACCGTCAGGTAGCACGAACATGTTTGCACAGAATAACGAAATAGCAAGAGAAAGTCAGTAATGTTATCCATATCCATTAGAGCCACTCGATGACTGTAAAAACTGTTGGGATATTCACTCCTGTCTGTTGCATGCAGATGATGTGTGTACGTGATCGTATTCAGCATTTCTTCTCATGTGTTTGTTCCTTGTGTAAGAAACCGTTTACTGCACCCTCCTTTAATATGATTTCATATACCTGGACATGCAGATTTCCATACTGCCATTTTCCTTTGAGCCTGAATGGTTGGCTCCATTCGGAAAGATGAACAAAGTCAAAATGAACTGTAAGATAGGTGAAACAAAACATTGCTTGTCTTTATTTTTATATTTTATATAAGCCTTAATGTACAGCGTGTAAGCTGCTCTATTGTAAAGTACCTTTATATTTTAAATGCATATGTATATCTTTAAGTTGACTTTATTTGGTTCACAATGATTTTTATCCCATGTTACTGATCGGTTTCAGAGAAGTCAAAAGTGAGGTGTTACTTGAGTAATTGACTTTTATTTCTTCTGTTTCTTTTTTTAAATAATGTTTCAATACCTTTATTTGCTAAAATGAGCTATCGTTGCTTTAAAATAACCTATTGTTGTGTAACTTTGTACACATATTTATATTGAAATAAAACCATTTCAAATAATATCGCTTTGACTGGAGTGAGTCTGGCACACATCACTGGGACTCCTCGAATGTCATGAGCAGTGTTGTCAAGTCTGCAGTTTTCCAGCCAAACTGGGTTCATTTTAAAATGTTCCTGCTGGTTGTTTTATTATTTAGGTTCAAGGTTTGACATATGACATGAATTTTACTTGCTTGAAAGACGAGTATTGATATATTTTACTCTATATATGTATACATTACTCTGACATATCGCATGAATTTTACTTGCTTGAAAGACGAGTATTGATGTATTTTACTCTGCTGTGTTCTTGTGTGTTATTTATAACAGTGACAATAAACGTATGTTAGGTATGGGAGGGGTATATTTTGGGTTTTGGACTATGCTATGGTCACTGGGATAGTTTGGGGCTAGTTTAGATTAGTTTGGGGCTAGTTTAGATTGGGGCTAGTTTGGGGCTAGTTTAGATTGGGGCTAGTTTGGGGCTAGTTTAGATTGGGGCTAGTTTGGGGCTAGTTTAGATTGGTTTGGGGCTGGTTTAGTTTAGATTGGGGCTAGTTTAGATTAGTTTGGGGCTAGTTTAGATTAGTTTGGGGCTGGTTTAGATTAGTTTGGGGCTAGTTTAGATTAGTTTGGGGCTAGTTTAGATTAGTTTGGGGCTAGTTTAGATTAGTTTGGGGCTAGTTTAGATTAGTTTGGGGCTAGTTTAGATTGGTTTGGGGCTGGTTTAGTTTAGATTGGGGCTAGTTTAGATTAGTTTGGGGCTAGTTTAGATTAGTTTGGGGCTGGTTTAGATTAGTTTTTTTATTGTTTTTATTAATTGGGCTATTTAGATTAGTTTGGGGCTAGTTTAGATTAGTTTGGGGCTAGTTTAGATTAGTTTGGGGCTAGTTTAGATTAGTTTGCTGGTTTAGATTAGTTTGGGGCTAGTTAGTTTGGGGCTAGTTTAGATTTTTGGGTTTTAGTAGTTTGGGGCTAGTTTAGATTGGGGCTAGTTTAGATTAGTTTGGGGCTAGTTTAGATTGTGGCTGGTTTAGATTAGTTTGGGGCTGGTTTAGATTAGTTTGGGGCTAGTTTAGATTAGTTTGGGGCTGGTTTAGATTGGTTTGGGGCTGGTTTAGATTAGTTTGGGGCTAGTTTAGATTAGTTTGGGGCTGGTTTAGATTAGTTTGGGGCTAGTTTAGATTGGGGCTAGTTTAGATTAGTTTGGGGCTAGTTTAGATTAGTTTGGGGCTAGTTTAGATTGTGGCTGGTTTAGATTAGTTTGGGGCTGGTTTAGATTAGTTTGGGGCTAGTTTTGTGTTTAGTTTGTTGTGGTTTAGATTAGTTTGGGGCTAGTTTAGATTAGTTTGGAGCTAGTTTAGATTAGTTTGGGGCTAGTTTAGATTAGTTTGGAGCTAGTTTAGATTAGTTTGGGGCTAGTTTAGATTGGGGCTAGTTTAGATTGGGGCTAGTTTAGATTGGGGCTAGTTTAGATTAGATTGGGGCTAGTTTAGATTAGTTTGGGGCTAGTTTAGATTGTGGCTGGTTTAGATTAGTTTGGGGCTGGTTTAGATTAGTTTGGGGCTAGTTTAGATTAGTTTGGGGCTAGTTTAGATTAGTTTGGGGCTAGTTTAGATTAGTTTGGGGCTGGTTTAGATTGGGGCTAGTTTAGATTGTGGCTGGTTTAGATTAGTTTGGGGCTGGTTTAGATTAGTTTGGGGCTAGTTTAGATTAGTTTGGGGCTAGTTTAGATTAGTTTGGGGCTAGTTTAGATTGGTTTGGGGCTGGTTTAGATTAGTTTGGGGCTAGTTTAGATTAGTTTGGGGCTAGTTTAGATTTATTTAGATTAGTTTGGGTATTTGATTAGTTTGGGGCTAGTTTAGATTGTGGCTGGTTTAGATTAGTTTGGGGCTAGTTTAGATTAGTTTGGGGCTAGTTTAGATTAGTTTGGGGCTAGTTTAGATTGGGGCTAGTTTAGATTAGTTTGGGGCTGGTTTGGTTACACAAACTTGTCAGTCCTCATGAGGGAATGAGGACTGGATGACTTGATAACAACACACATTATTGGTGATGACTGCGTTTCTTCTGTGACAGCGCGGGAAACACGGTCGCGTCGCGCAGTCTCTCATTTCATCTCGTTATAAATAAATAAACTGACGACAACTCCGCTAAATAAAACCCGAAAGCGTTCGTGTATAGAAATATAATACCAAAATATAGACATTTACATGAGAAGTAAAATGTAAGCACTGACCTGCTCACAGATATCGCGTATGGTTTCCATAACCCGCCTCTGGTTTTAAATCTACCTGTCTAAAGAGTTGATAGTTAAATGAAAAAATACGATAATTGTGCGACTAAACGACGACATTAAATAAAACAACGACACGACATTTATACACGAAGTTTCTCCTCAGCTGTAAATGCGCGCGCACGGTCTGGCGTCATTTCCATATATTTGCATATGCGTGACGACACAGGCGCGCAATAAATATTCATGTGTATGTAAATACACGTATTAAATACGTGTAGAAATGTCAGTAATAAAAGTCAGCACGTTATCTTACATGAAGTGTGTAATAAAGATAATAAAGAATAAGTGACAAGTGTACAAATGTTCCTATTAGATTTAAATATAATGCACCATGGTGCACCATTTAGTAGTGGGTGACAGTGAGGCTTTGTTGTCGAGATAACACATGAGCACGTCCAATAAGAGATCATATAAAAGTTTATTATTAAAAACTCAAAACACAGTTCAAAACAGCTATTACAGTGCTGTGCAATGCAATGCTGTTTAATTAAGTTAAAAATGTGTGTGAGAAATGTGATTGTGAACAGGACATGCCTTAGATTCAGTCACAGCAGATTTATTGAGCTTCTGCTACGTATTTTTTTTCTTTAATGCTTATAAATACCAATAACTGATGGGCAAGTAATTGCTGAAGATAATGTGCCATGCCTAGCTGCCCAAGCTTACATGAAAATTTACTCTGGCACCGAAACGTAAAAATGCATTTAGCAAAATGATGGCAAATGTACAACCGGCAAATATTTTAATTGCAAAGAAAACATTGTAAACTCTAAAATTGAAAAACTAAAAAAAAAATGAAATCATTAAAACATTTGCACAGTGTTAAAAAAGACCAAGACGTTTTTAATCATCTAAATTAACTAGGGGAAACATGAAGTATTTACAAACAGTCACCCAAAATACATAAACCGCCAGACACAATCACTGCAGTTGACTGAAGACTCAAACCTAAATCATGATGCCACAGTATTTGAAACTTGTAGTACATAAATACAGTATTTGCTGCTTGACATCCCCTCAAATACAGCTTAATCCTTTTAATACCTCACAGGATATTAAATCACTATACTACAAACCCTGAGTAATGGAAAACGGCAGTATAGATTCCTCGATACATTCAGGTCTTTTTGATGGAGACCACCTGCTAGGTAGCTTCATGTATCAGCTGTGACTTTGATTGGCTGGAACGTTAACATCCTGCAGAAGTGAGTGACCTACACTGGCCCTGGTTGTATTGGCAAATGGATGATGGAAATCTCCCATCTTTACCTAATCCTCCATTTTGGAGTTTCCCAAGATCACACAGATGTAAGTGAAATTAAGGTCAACTGAGGTGGGATGCTTACAGAAATTTCCAGATTGCATGGAAGCTTTTCACTGTAGAAAAAAGAAAAGGCTTTAGGATTGAAACTGGTTCCAAAGTATGAAATACAAAAGTTATCGTCTCTAAGAAATAAAAAGTTCAATCTTTGTAAGAAAGAACATGGGCCTAAGAAGGTAAATGACCTTTAAAACCATATCATTTAGGAAAGTAACAGCATGATCTTCATATAGTTGTGGTGGCAGTCTACAGAAGAGTTATTAGAAGAGAATTTAAGTGCTGTTTAAAGTTAATGTTGAAGAATAAGAATCCTGATTCAAAAACAGAAACAAATGGAAACACGACAACTGCATCAAAACAAAAAGACACGTTGAACTTGTAAATGGCATATTCACAACCATCCACATCTATGTACAACAGTGATACATATACCAGCCTAATAACATTTATTTTTGGACAAGGTTAACTAACTAGGTTAACAAAGTACTATTTTGACCATGTTGAACTTAAATGTACATGCCCACAGCCACATAGTCACTTAATTCAATGAATCAATTAAATCAATTAAATTTTTTATCACAATTTGGACTTGAACGTAGCTTGGTTGGTTCAAATGAGGCTCAAGTACAAGTTGGAAGTTGTTTCTGATCTTCTGCTTTGGTTGTCATACAATTGCAGTTCCACTGTCCTCTATATAGAGGTGATTTCCCGTATCCAGTTTCTCAGTTTGGTGACGCGCGTATAGACACCAGGCTGGTTCCTCCGAGCGCAGCCTTCTCCCCAGCTCACGATCCCAGCCTGGAACCATTTACCTGCATCAGAACGACACGCAAGGGGACCGCCTGAGTCTCCCTACAGAAGCCGAGACAAAGAGAAGAAACGGAGACAATGATGAGTGTGTCTGTGAGAGAATCAGTCAAAAAAATGATGCAAGAGGAAAAGTGTGTGCGTGTGTGGCAATTAAATACGTTTTAATTATTATTGTAATCACTCATCATGTATTGTTTTCTACTTCTAATTCAAGCTACTTATTTACTGTGTCATTTCATTCTGTTCTGTCTAATTTCACAATTATTCCAGAGTGATTTGTTTCGTGTGTAACACAATTCGGATCTTAATTACTTTGCCAATACTGCAATGTAAACAGACGTGGCAATATTTAAAGCATATCAGAATTGGGAGTGAGAGAGAAAACTGCCAAGTGAATGAAAGAATATTAGAGAGGGTGAGGAGGAGGAGGAGGCAAAGCACAAAGAAAAGAGAGAGAGAGGGAGAGAGCACACAAACTCCTAAACAGCACAGAAAAACAGACAGGCGCTACAAAACCCGGACCAGAACCCGTGTGAGAGCAAATCTCACAAAGAAGATTACACCCAGAATAACAGAGACACACAGAGCATTCAGAAGATAAATATCATGTGAGATGGAAGTAGAAATTATGGAAATCAGCTCATTTAAATATCAGGAGACAAGGCAGAATAATGAATCTTCTCCAGTGCGAAGCTGTACACACGCTGCAGGAAGACAACATCACTGGCATGATCTGACAGCATTACGCTCATGTCATGTTTGTACTGTAGCTGTTTCAAAATTAATACAACAGGATAAAAAAAACTCATGACAATGAGTCAATGAGTTTATATATGCATACATAAATAAATACATACACATGTATGTGTGTGGGGGGGTTGAATCTGTTGTTTATAAGGACACAAATCTGAATTATGACATGTACAATATAACAATGTAAACATGGTTTATGGGGACTCTTCCTGTGTTCTCATAAACTAAATAGTTTAAAATCATACTAAATGCAGAATTTTTGTCAATTAAAAAATGTTTTCTGTGAGGGTTAGGTTAAGGGGCAGGAGATAGAATGTACAGTTTGTACAGTATTAACACAATTAGGTCTATGGAGGGTCCTGTGTGTGTAGTTTTTTACCTGACACGCGTCCACACCTCCACCGAGGTAGCCGCTACACATCATTCTAGAAGTCACCTGACCCTCGGTCACCATGTTGCATACGGTATCATTAATAACCTTTACCTCTGCTTTCTGCAGTATTTGTGCCACACTCCCTATAACACACAGAAAAACACAAATCCCACCACTGATCTTATTCTAATTTCAGCTTACAAACATGGATTGTATTCATTATGCTGTTCCACATCCAAAACAAAATCTGTCATCTAGGAGTGACACTGAGACAAAGAACTGATAAATGTCAAACTTCACAGCAAAAACTAGACAATCATTCAAAAGGTAGCTGAAGGAAAGAGGAAGTGCAGAGGGCAGCCTCAGGCACACAAGCTGTCTCACCTCCCTCTCTGAGCGTTCCCCAACCCGTAACGAAGCAGGAGCTGCCAGCCGAGAAGACATGAGAGGGTGCAGGCAGGCAGATGGGTTGCACCGTGTTGCTGAAGTTTAAGGGCTGCCTCAGTTGTAGAAGGGAGATATCATAATCTTTGCTCATCTGGTCGTATTTTGGGTGCGTGATGATGGTCTTCAGGTTATGCATCTGGACAGCAGGGTCGTGGTTGTTCTGGTCTCGCAGGCCGCTGTATGACATCCAATTGGACGTGATTTTGTAGCTGTTGGTAAAGGCAGAGCGAGAAGAAGCTGAGAACAGAGTGTGTTTGTGTGAGATTGTTTTGAAGGCAGATCTGGACTTGACCGAGATGATGAACCGAACATTCAGTGTTCAGTGTGTGAAATTTTACATCACTGACATAATAAATGCTTTAAAACTCAACATAAATGAATGTCTACAACCCATCTGTATTTTTTATGCATTTCTGAGGCAAACAGGATATACTGAATGCAAAAAAATGTAGGCTGTAGGATTTTTTTAGCTGTAGAAACATTTGTCAGTATGTTACAGGTGATGAAGGGGAGTGTTGGAAAAATAAGACAGCTTGGTGACATCAAGTGAAAGAAAATTTGTTTTAGATGCAGAGCAAGTTATTACATTTTGATGAAACAAAGACAAGTCAGTTTATTCTTGGGAATAACGTGCATAATAAGGAACGTGTATATAAAGAGTAAAGAGTACATTTTTATATCACATCCATTTCAAAACATGATTTGAGAGAATGTATTATCTTTATATTCTGCTTGAGTGTCGTTCAAAGCAACACGTTGGAATAATTCCAAGAAATGAAATATTTCTCTGCATGTCTTGTGCTCCACCTGCTGACCAATGAGAATAAATACAAGCTCAAGTGTATATTCACTCAGAGCAATCCCAACTGTCTGTGATTAAAATCAACTGCAAACATGGATAACACCTAAACAGACAAAAAATAAAAAGCAAACAAACAAATAACAGAAGTTAAGCACTGACAACCCAGTACAGTAGTTAAAAGACTCACGCTGCGTCTGGCTGGATGAAGCAATGGGCAGCAGACAGCAACCATTTGTTGGAGATGATGGAGGCGCCACAAACGTGTCCTTCTTTCTTGTAGTGCAGGCTGACCTGCCACGGCCACTCGCCCACATCTGCATTCTGCCCTCCCACAATACGGTTGTGCTTGTAGGGCCGGACTCCACAGTCTGAAACAGGATTACAAGAAACAGAGCAAGACTTCAAAGTGATCGCATTGGCATGCTGAGCTGAGAGGTTACGAGGTCCTAAACAAGACCAGTAGGAGAAAAGATCAGAGGTTTGACTGCAAACACGTTTGAACAGTTTGAACTGAAGATTGCGAGTTCATCTGCTCTGAACCATCAGCAGAACCATCAGCCTTTAGCAGAGCTCAACCGAATCATAACAAAAGCTGATCTACAGAAGAAAGAGCCACACGGGCTGATAAAAACATGAGGAAGAGAAGAAAAAAAACTACTGTAGCAACCCAGAGGTTACAACAAAAGTATAAAACAATGAAGAAATGTCAAGAAAGGTTTCATAAAAAGTAAAACAGCTTTAGGCTCTGAGTCTAAATCTTTTACACTAATTATTGCATTGCTGATAACACAGTATGTTTCCTAGGACTGGAATTGTTTTTAAACTGTGAGATCACCAAAAGCTTATGAAAACACTGAGAGGCCCATAACCTTCACATTATTATACAATAAAGACAGTGAGGGTGAGTGGTATGACCAAAATGTTATATCACTGTAACTGTATATCGCTTTATAGTCATATAGTCAATTTCACAAATGATTGTGTGTCAATTCCTATTTTGGATAATTTGTTGAATTAATGTAAATGAAAGTCACTTCATCTCATTTGACCATATGTATCTGATAATATGATCATCTTCTTATTTGAAGTATGATGAGCGCAAACCAAAAATAAGACAGCTGTGCAAATGTATCTAATGTAACAGTAATGAAACTAAATCTATACCACAAATCTAACCCTGAAAGTTTTCTGAAACAGAAGCAACAGTGAGCCACAGGAACTTTCCCCAGTAGCACAAGCGACTTACCGCAGCCCTGCTCGTCTGATCCATCAGCACAGTCATTCTCACGATCACACTCCGCATTCACTTTGTTTACACACTCCTTGTTTTTACAGTTGAAAGAGAAATCTGTGCAGAATTCGGTGGCTAAGAAGAGACGGAGAAAGAAAGTAAAAAGAATGAAAAACTTCCGTAAACCAGAAAAAAACATCAAGTGCATCTCCTTCTGGACACCAAAGAGCTGCGCCTTGTTCACAGATGTTTATTGATCCCGTGAAAGGTCACATAAATCTGCTGAAGGATACAGAAACAATGAAGAGCTCTGGGATGGAGTGGGTGGGTGGTGAAAAAAGACTGAGAGTGCAGAAAAAAAGAGTGCTGAAGAAAAGGCTAAAACATGTCATTTCACCACTGTTTCTGTTGATCCGTAAAACTCTCTAATTTGCATGATAAAGCAAGTTAATTATCGCTTTAATTAACAGTGTGAGATCTTCAGTTTGAATGTGCATGTCAGTGAAACATCTGCAGAGGTGAAGGAACACTTCAAGTGGCAGAACATGGTGCTTTTCATGAAAAACGTTCAGAATTTATACTGTCAAATCAAACCTACTTCTCTACAATATATCTGGATATTTTTAATTTCAAGCAAACAAGAATCAACCAACTGATGGAAAAATGAAAATGTCATCTTTGAGTCAAATCCACTTAC
This sequence comes from Chromobotia macracanthus, assembly GCA_036877525.1. Classification (NCBI taxonomy): domain Eukaryota; kingdom Metazoa; phylum Chordata; class Actinopteri; order Cypriniformes; family Botiidae; genus Chromobotia; species Chromobotia macracanthus. The sequence continues at coordinate 2,260,766 of JAZGTH010000075.1, read as the reverse complement.
GTGCTTGGCAGGAGACCTCATCGCTGCCATCTGCACAGTCATTTTTCCCATCACATACCACTTCCTGTGGCATGCAGGCACCATCACCGCACCTCACCTCAGCCCTGCCGCAGTCTGCATGGATACACATGGAGAAACATCACTCTGTCCTTCCCAAGGAAAAGAAGCTTCAGATCTTACAGATGCACTTAGATATTACATGTTCATGTTTCGTTGTCTAGATAAGAGACACAGCTGGTCATGTAATCTCAACATGTACTATTCTTAATTTTTTTTAGTTGTAAAATTTAACCTTTCAAATAAAGCTACGGTGACTCCTCTTACATTGAACATTCCAGAAGTGGCACAATTCATAGGTGAAACCTGGTGTTCAGTCAAAAGCCCACAGGATTCTTCTCAGCTGGAGATGAGACACTTACCACAATGCTTCTCATCGCTGTTATCTCCACAGTCATTTACTCTGTCACAAACAAAGTATTGAGGTTTGCACAGGCCATTAGCACAGGTAAACTGATCCTCATCACAGTCTGAAACAAACACAGGCAATTAACACAAGTAAACTGATCCTCATCACAGCCTGAAACTTATTACAATAGAATTCCTCTGGGAATTCTGCTATTTCTTAACCTTTTAATTCAGATTTAACATCCTGTAATTGTGACTAATTTACTGTCATTCAAAACTGATTTGGAAGAAAGCCAGTGTTTCAGTTCTGAGTTTTGGCCAGATTTGACTGAGACAAGACTTACCGCAGTTCTTCTCATCAGTCATGTCCAGACAATCGTTCCAGCCATCACAGTGAAGCTCCTTCTTGATACAGAGACCCGAGGAACATGCAAACTGACCAGGACAAGCTGCACATGAGAGAACATCATTAACACAGAAAGGGAAATTAAAGGGATAGTTCACCTAAAAATAAATGTTTAGCAGGTAATTTAGAAACACCAGAGTTACGTACGGTTTACAGGGTCGTAGGCGCTGTAGGTGGCCCTGAACCCCTTATCTGTGTAGGATTCATCCGAGTGGAACTTCACTTCCAAGGTGTTGGTGATGCTAGACAACACAAACTTACCCCTCTCCCCACAATACCTATTTGACGGGGAAAAAGTAACAAAAAATGGTGTTCATGCTATTCAAACGTAAAGAGTATGAAAGCATCAACATTTATGTGAACCTGAGTCAAGGACAGTCTTAAAATACGAATTTCCAAAAAAACGAATTACAAACCAAGGCTACAATGAAAATAATTTCTGAAATCCTCACGTGAAACATGCCAAAAGAACAGCACTTACTTTTTACCCAGAATCTCGATGTAATCTTTGCCACAGACGCTTACATCCACGCTTGGTTCCTTTAGCCGAAACATGTTGAACTCCACCTTTATCTTCTTTCCCGTAGGAACCTGGAGACAAATGGCACACACTGGTCCTCACGTCAGATTTTACATTTTTAGTTTTGGGTGAGCTGTACTTTTAATTCCAAAATAACAGTTCTCTGTAATACATAATAAAAATAAAGCGATTGTTACGTTGATGTTCCAAGTACAATCCACTAAGGGAGGATAGAAACTAGGAAAATATGGAGAGTTGAAGTTTCCCGTGGGTGAAGTCAGAGTGGCTCCACAGCCTTCAGCTAGAGATGTCAGAATAGGCAAAAAGGAAACATGAATAAGAATGTATTATGAAAATGAGTGTTTTTCAGTCCTATACAATATTCTAATGCTTTTTAAAGTGTCATGGTGCTGCTTTGGCACCAGCAAGGGCCTATAAAGACAAATCTGACCTGAACTATATAGAATAAAATGAGTCATAGTAAATGGATCAGGTAAAGCACAATACAGGTTTTACCAGCAACAATAGGAATGGCCATGTAAACCCCTCTGAATCCTGGTCTGCGTACATCTTCTGTCACCAGGTTGATGAGCATGATGTTTCCAGAGGAAACCACCTCCAGTGGATTTGTAGGCGGCCGAAGTCCACACTGTCTATAAATATAACACAATAGAGATAAAACTGTGACAGCCATACAGAAGAAGTCGTTATTACCCTATTGGATTGCAGGAGTCTTTGATTCATCTTGTGTACATTGTCTTTTTCACAGAAGCTAATAAATGTGTCGCTTGACTTCCACATGCAGCGCCACTGTGGAACAAGACTAAGCACATTACATTAAATAAACTGTGTAAAGCATTAAGTTTGATGTAATCTTGTGTGAAATTACATGACAGGCATCAAAGTCTAATGAGTATATCAAGGTTGCAAGCCACAACAGAGAGAGAGGAGAGAGAGAGAGAGAGAGAGAGAGAGAAAGAGCTACAGCTATATAGAACTAAGAACTATAGCGCCATGGCTCACAGATACTTAGCGTCACCTTGGAAACAGAGCAATGGCTGATCGTTGTGAAAATTATGTTCAGAACCCACTGGCTTTGTTCGTGACCGGCACACTTTTGGTGGTTTGTTTGTTAAAGACAGGAAAATAAATAAATAAATAAATCAAGAATGCAACATTCCCCTTCATTAAAGCCTGGCAGAAGGTGATTAAAACGTTGCATGTAGCTGAGAGGTGCAGAGGAGGTCATGTGATCTTTACCAGCCAATCATTGGAAGTAACTTTGAGGCAAACTATAATAAATAAAGTTGAATTACAAAGCTGGAGAATGACTGTTGGGGGAGATGAGTTTGTCAAGGTTTAAATTTTGGAAACTTTACAGTCTTATCGATGTATCTCCTAACCTTACTCTGATTCACAACGGTAAGTTTATAATAATGATTTATGATATGAGCTGTTGGGTCTGATTTCGCAGTTTGGCTTCACAGTTTGGTGAACTGTCTCTTTAGAGTGTAGATGCACTGACTCACTTTGTGATGGCCTGACTGCTGTCAGGACTGAGGGAACTGTAGATGGCCACATAGTCATTGGCACAGTCATCCTCCACGTGGAAGGTCTGGAACTTGACGAGGATGGCGTGGCCCTTAGGGGCCCGGATCTGCCACTGGCATCGGGAGTAGGCTGGGTATTTATTAGGGTGGTAAGGAGATGCAAAGTTCTTCTGGTTACTGTCAGCCTCAAGAGTGTAGAAGCATTCCTCTAAACAGAAAAACAGAAACCACATCTGACATTTCAGAAGATTTTTCTTTTTCTGAGAGAAACCTGACACTAAACATGGTTTTATTTAAAACATAATATATAATGTGTTAATATATTTCAGGTGTTTTTAAATAAAGTATGGTCAAATGATTGATAATGTCATTTTATGTTGACCTTATAGCCATACAAAATTTAGGTGCTGTTGAAATGTTACATATTTTTAAAAGTCTCGGAGATTGAAAAACAGCTTTCTGAGGTCCCTGAACTGCTGTGCACAGAGAGGTGAGTGTAAGGAAGGAAAGAGAGAGATGGAGGCAGGCAGGCATTTTTCAGTGAGTGACAGGACAAAGCTCGGCAACCCAGGTGGAAAATTACAGAGCAGTGGTGACTGAAATGGGACACACTTCACTCACTGGATGTGGGGTCCCTGGCCATCCGAGGGTCTGTTTCTGCAGAGAGAGAGAGAGAATGATGCATGCTGTACTTTTTATGCCCTCCTTCCCTCCATTTTCCACAAGCCTGTCAGCTGTTCTGTTCCTCCTGCTGTTCAGTCTCATCTTGACTGTTTCTCACTTTAGCACCGTTACACAGATCCCTGTACACAGACATCACTCTGTGCAGGCACTGAGGTGTCAGTGAGACCTGGTGCTCATGTATACAATGCAAAGCGGGATGAGAGAGAAACAGCCACTTACTGCTTCCCTTCAAAAAGACAGAAACACTCTTTCACCTGTATAGGCCGGGCAACACAGCACGTGACCGGCTACTTTACAGCTAGAGGATTAGCGCTTTTAAAATGGCTCATATCACACATTTTACTACATTTGTTTCCACTGAGGTCCACTAAGTAGGTTACACAACATCTCTGGGCCATAATTAAATTCACCCTGTCTCACTCTTAGTTTTATTGCTGCAGTGTTGTTAAGACGTCTGTGTAAACACCCTGTTTGCATGTAAATAACTGTCAGGTTTGATTTAATTTGCACTGTCCTGTCCAATAACAGCCTCTTCACAAGATCTGAATTACACTGACCGGTGCAAAAACAATACACCCACAAACATGCAGCACAAACTGTTGAGATCTGAATAAAATATGCTTTCATAGGAAAATACACTCTTACAACAAAAGATCAAGCTAAATTAGATTTCTCATGATCAAATCCCTTTAAAAGCATAAAATAAACCTGTTAAACTAGAAACAGAAGCAGAATTTGTTGTATGAATTGGTTGGATTAAAGTCATTTGTGGACGATCTTCCTCTGCTGTCTCTGTATCAGGAGGAAGTGTCTCACGTGAGGCAGTGATGTCTCTGTCAGTGACGGTGATGTTTCCTGTGCGTCTGCCCTCCGAGCGGATGCTCCTCCTCAGGGCCTCCAGCACGCGCTCCTCCATCAGCTCCGGAGCGATCTCCTGATCACTCTCAGGAATGTCAAACAGGCTCCAGTGATATGCCATCAATCCATCACTGAATCCATCCGTCACAGCACACAAAACATCGCACCAAAGTTAAAACGAACAATGAAATACTGGTGATGTAAACCTCACCACCATGATGCTAAAGTGTTCTGAGTGTTTAGCATGTTGCTATGTGGTTGCTAGGCCAAAGATAGAAGAATGATGTATTCTTTCATGTAAAAACTATTCTACAACATTTAGATCGAGAGAGCACGTTATAGTGCAGCTGTGTGTTGATGGATGAGCATCTTCAGCTCTGTACCTGAAGGCCGTAATGACCGACTTCTTGTAATATTTGGAAAGGATCGGATCTCTGGTGAACGTCTCATTCATCTGAAAAACAAACAGCACTAAATTTGTGACTGACCTCAGCATACAGATACAGATGATCAAGGATGGAGCATTCATGAGGAAAAGAGAAAATAATGATCCAGAATCAGACTCCTGTGTGTCCACACTCATCACATTCTAAAGATGTTCAACAATCAAAACCTACAGGAGCAATCCTACTGATCCCAAATCAGCAAACTTAATCCAATCAATTCCCAGTGGAAAAAAACAAGCTACGACCCCAATTTCTGTTTCACTCTGATCTACAACACTGAAGTCAGTTGGAACTGTTAAGCTATAAACAAATGCTTCTTCAGAACCTTAAACATCAGAAGGAACCATGAGCCAGAACTTGCACTCAGGGCGCCTGAAGTCTTATTGTGCAACATGTTTGACATGCAACCCACTGGGCTATTGGCACTTAAATTTGCATGATGTTAGTTGGTTTATTATTAGCATTCTTTCTATGCATAACATCAACACTCACAATTCCCTTCAAATCCTTCGCCACCAGTTGGAATTCCGGGCTATTTGGATCGTCATACACTGGGCTGTACTGCGGTTGAAGAAGCCGGATTTGTCCGCTGTAAACTAGCACGGACGGGCCCTGATTTGTGACAGTGGACTTGTTTTCCAAATCTTTGGTCCTGACTGCAGAAAAACATTTGTATTAATATAAATACATTTGTATTTATATTAACATATAAAATAATTCCAATACTGATTGTGACAGTACAGAATTTATTTGATTTAACACCTGAGCACTGATGCAGTCTGTACAGTCAGTATGAATGTGTTGGAGTATTACAGTCTGGTAAAATGATAATAAAGATTTGTACCAAGAAAGAGCCATACAAGAAATCCCACCACTGCAGCCACCACCAGCAGGGAGATGATGACACCCACAGCTATGCGGGTGTTGCTCTTTGACGCCATTTTCTGTTTATTTGTCAGGAAGGTGACCTGCTCATGAGGCCCACTGCCTCTCTAAAAACAGGAAATAAAGCATTTATTTATTATTTATTTTGATAGACACGGGCTGTCTGCCATTTTGGTTTGGCCAAATAATAAATCAAATAACAGTACATAATAATAATAATAATAATAATAAAGCCAAACATTAAGCCAAAGAACTAACTGACCTTGCATTTTCTTAATGAGTTAACTATTTCTTTATATGAATTCTTTTCTTTTTATGAACTGAAATGTATACTGAGTTGAACTTTGTCTAGAAGCCATGACTTGCAGGCTTGTTAACAGAGAAAGAAATACATGGGCAGCTGTTTAAACATCCTGAATAAAGCAAACACACCATTCACATACACACTGTGTTGACTAACTTTTCCTTCTTTCTGAATAAACAGCAGCAGTTTATCTACACCAGCGTGAACTACACTTCATTAGAACAGTTAACTCACCACCCACAGGACTACAACACAAACTAAACATCTCGAGATACATTCTTAATGCATTCCTTAGTTAGTTTTGTCTTTAACAGAACAATAGTTGCTACAAGACAGAATAAAGGCACACAGTTAATGCACACTATATATTTGAATTCTTGTGAGCTGCTTTGGCAAGAAAATTTGCTTGTTAACTTGCCATGTTGCTTATTAACCCTTTAAATGACTTTCCAGATGTTGGTGACTGACAGCATGAGGCAGTATTCACTTTTAATGTAAAGAAAACAGCACCACACAACATTTCTTCTTCTGAGTTCCTTTAAAGAAAGAGAAGTTTCTAACGACATGAGTGTGAATAAATGACAATGTCATTTTTATTTTGGGAGGGACTAACCCCTCCCACTGAAGGCTTTAAGGCACAATAAAACCAGTTCCTTTACTGCTTGTCACAAAACTACAATTTACAAATTTGCAGGAGCGAGTACAGTATGCAACCTATCCGCCACCAGCTCAGATGTTCCTCTCTGCATCAACACAAGCACAGACTGGTTTTAATGGCCTGCAGACTGCAGCACTGCAACAGGTTTGGCCTGTTTCTGTGACTTTCAACACACCTATACAAACACAGACCGTTCAATGACATAATAAAGTGTCAAAACAACTGCAGCTTTAGCTTTAACAGCAATTAGAAAATGATATAATTGTCTCATCTCTGAAACATACCTCGGATCTAAAGTATCTTTTCGTTTGTTCACCTTTACCACCCACCACGTGAAATTCAGGTCATAAGAAACATAACTGCACACCTCTCCTAAACAAACCACACGAAAACTCCCAACCCCAAATACAGTGATGTGAACATTACGGACACTGCAGAACAATCCGGAGCTGCCAGCACTGTGCCTCATGCACTTTTTAAACAAAAACACGTGTGTATGCTAAGGACAGGCATTACAATTTAAAGCGGTGAGAGCGAGCACCCTGCAGAAGGATCTGAAGATCATTATGGAGCAACAATCACATTGGTATTAAATCAATTTGTTAGCCGTTTAACCCTTGTTAAGATCCAGATTCGATTACAACAGCGGGTGCGATAACTCACCGCAATTAAAGCTGTTGTAGCTCTGCCGGCACCCACGCTGCCTAAATGACACTTTTTCATAGCTATCATGGCATAAGATTAAGAGTATTATTAGTGAATGGGGGTCACACGCTGCTGTGGGCCTCTGTTTTCAGCCACAGACATCACTGCCTAATAACGGAATTACACGCTGTGATTTTACCCATAATCCTCTGCAAAACACCATAGTGAGGAAATATGGCTTTTGGTTTAAACCATAAGCTAAACTGTGCAGTCTCTTTCTCACTTTTATCAGGCAGGGTAGACAAATTGAATTAGACGACCCTCCACAGATCTGCAGAATGCCAGTGTGTTCATTCTGTGAAGTGAGCACTGGAGTAATAACACAGCAGTTAGAGATTGAGACACCTGCTTACCACATGATAAATGATTGAAGGCAAGCATAACAAAACCTGTTCAACAGGCTGACAGATGACGATGAAAGAAGAGCCAGAAAAGAAAGCACTTCTTTAACAGTAACAAACAGTTTAATCATTATTAATTCAGATAAGATCACATCAGTGAAAGTGATATGAACGCAACAGTGGTTAAGATTTGTGCTGGAGCAAAAGCAGTTACCCGACATCCTTCCGGCCACTTGGCTGTATTTCAGAGGTTTAACACCGTATGGTAGTCACATGACTGAAGGGTGTATGGAAATAGAGGACAGTGGGAAAATACATTGAAATGGAGGCAATTTCACAATTTCCATGCCATTCGATGTCATATAACTTCTGCTGGCAGCACACACACAAATTACTGAGAAAACATCTACGGTCCACAAAACCAAGCATACCGCATTTCTTTAAAAGTTTAGCTGTTTCTGCTGTTACTGCTGACACAGAACAAAACCAGAGTCCTGTACTCAGTGATAGTCAGTCGGCTGAAAAATAGACTGAATAACTTTCTAAACAACACTGTGAGCAATTAAAGTAGAAATGAGTGAGTCCTCTGAGACCAGCTGAAATATTTTAAGATAAGAGAAGGCAATTAAAGCACGGATGAGAAAATGATGCTGTATCCAGTGTTTATCCACTGTGTGCTAGATAATTATACCGTATTAGGGTTTGTTAAGGTTAATGAAACTATAACAGACAAGTTTTAAATGAGTAAATATTTGGTTTGCTCTTTTACAGAAACTTCTGTGACGCTTTTTGAATGATTAAACAACAAACCCAGCCAAGGCTATCTGTGAATATCCAGAATTTTTACAGTAGTATCTTAACACTTAAATGACATCAAATGTTAGCTTTTGAAGACTTTTGATGTATGATTCAAATGTAGTCATCTTGGTTTGTTAATTAATAAACAAGGAAGCAGGAGGAGCAGGAAATGATAATCATTTATGAACCGATCTGCCAGTCTGACGTCCTGAATCCTTAAACACCCCGTGAGGTCAAAACTGAAGTGCATGTTTGTTACCTATGAGATCATCTATAGGCTACAGCATGGCAAATGTTTAACTAAATTCACTTTTAGCACATATCTGCATTTGAAAAAGTCTTTCTCAAATGGGAGACCAGGCAACAAATACTGATGACTGGCATACTGGTTACTCTTTTCCCAAGAAATGCACTCTGAACTTGTAAGTCAGTAACGGTAAGTGCATATGCAGGAACTCAAAACCAAAACAGGAATGGCTGCGCTTTAAAAGTACAAGAAGCTTGGGAAACAGAAGAGCCTTTAATACCTGAAAATCTAGAGCAGGTGTTTCACACCTGTCTCCCCCTAATGCACTGAAGGTCTTACTCATGCTAGACCAAAAATTGCTCAACACTTAATTCAGCTCAGCATGTTTTGCTAGTTGGTCACAGTTAAACGCCACAGAGAGTCAGTCAACTCATCAAGTCAGAACACAACCCAGAAAATGATTCATCACATCTAATGTAGCAATCGTTTTACAGGACACACCTCTGTAATGTACAGTATGTGTAACTAATGCAGGCAAGACAATGAGTCTATTGTACATAATACCAGTACATATTGTACCATAATACTATGGATAAGCTCATTGGAAAGAAACTGAAGAAATCTCATATGAAGGTTGACAAAGCTTTGCATTGCACAGTCACCTCCTTTAAACTTCATTACACCTTCAGGTGTTACAGGGGGTTGGAGGGCAGGGGCTTAAGAAAACAGAGTCTAAAATACTACAGAATTACATGCACTGTTTAATATTAATAATGTTTTAAGAACGTAATAAGTAATATGCTGGGATTTGAAACAGAGGTCAACATTTATGAAACAAGAGCAGAAAAAAAGCAGTCCAGCACAAACCTGATCTCTCTCTCTCAGACTGTTTGTATTTGGTTGATGTGTTTATTTTATGTCAAGGGTTTAACGTAACATTAAAAATAAACCTTCAGTGCTTTGCAAACAACAAATGAGTATCAATACACACATCTATCTGCTTGACTTCCTCACCAAAACACTTTCCAGGGAGTAAATGGGTGCATTCATTACAATATCCACAAACACATAAACACTGTCCTTATAAACCAACATCCCAATGCAGGTCATGTGCATTAAATACTGTGCAGTATTTTAAGAGGAAATTTCCGACCTTCATTCATTCATTCATTCATTCATTCATTCATTCATTCATTGACTTGTCTTGAGCATTTTAAAGCTCAGTAAATACTGTGAAATGTGCATGTAATGAATGAAAGAGTTTGACTTTATGAAGCGATGAATGCGCACGACTGTCTGTGAGAAACTGTAAAGTGTGGTTAACTCTAATGTTAACTGGTTAACTCTGCTGTTAAAACTGGTTAACTCTGCTGTTAAAACTGGTTAACTGTGCTGTTAAAACCACATGAACATACACACACACATGAAGTAAGTTACCGGGTTATACACCGCGGAGCTCATGGTGTCAGCTCGTCCGGGCGGATGAGGCGCAGACTGGAGTCAGGAGGTGATCTGAACTGCTCTCAGATCCGCACATTCGTACTTCCTTGTTCAATAACTTTGTAAACGTGCATTTGAAAGGCTAACCTCGGATCAATGACTTGACGAGCATCACCTGCAGCGCGTTTTCTGCAGACGTCCACCTTCAAAAGCTGCTTTTTAAAGGTGTGACGTCATCGGGAACTTCTAGGACCACTTTTAAGACTGAGATGTGAGATGAAGATCTCTGCTTGTCTTGCATGTGAGATATATATATATCTATATATATATATATATATAGAGAGAGAGAGAGAATATATAAATTCTTTAAAATATTTTGTTAAACATTTGTGTCTCAGATGTTTCAGTTCTTTCACCACTGTTTTGTGTTGATTTCATGACATGATTTCATGATCTTCATGATTTCTAGTTTAATAGGTTTTGAAAGGAGGGACCTACTGCACTGAAACAAGTTGACTCAGCAAACTACAGCCCATGTTTTCCTGTTTTCAAGTGTGATAGCGAGTTGTGATCACTATCATGAGGCATGTAACACTGTTCTCCGGGTGTTGAATGAACATGATGTTGAATATATATGACTGTATATACTGTCTGTTATGTTTTCTACTTTTATCTAGCATTCAACTCTCACAATATCATAATCTGTGTGCATTGATTGACGTTTACAGTTTTGCAGACCTACCTCTGTCCATGGTGCTAAATTCATCCTGTCACCAATGATAACAAAACATCAATCACAATGTGTATTTCAATAAATGCTTCAGTAACTAGTTAAACAATTTCTTCAGAAGTTTTGTAAACCTGTTGTGCCCCAAATGTTCTACTAGCAATCTCTTGTGTTAATTTCTTCACATGATCCAGTTCATTAGCTTTTAAAAGAGATCTAGTGCTCCAAAACAACTGCTCACCTGCACACCTGTGGCTAAAACACACACCTCATTCTCAGGTAGAGGACCCTCATATTGTGGGCTGTAGATTCTCCCTCTTAAAGGTTAATACCATTCACAAATAAACAAATGACAATACATGAACTGCCAAAAACATTTAAACATGGTCAAGTACTTTTTATACATGACTAAAGGAGCCCACAATTGCCCTTAGTCAAGCTCAACTGTTGGCTAACCAGCCCAGTGATCTGTGCTGCCCTACTAAAGACATGCTTCACAATCCAAAAGCCTGTAGTTATGTATAAAGGGAACACTGGGTATAGAAAGCCACTTGCAAACATCTGAAAAAAACTGACAAATTATTACAAACTTTCATTACAGATCTAAAGTTGTTTTCTTAATGCAAACTAATTTTCTATAATGTCAACAATGGACTATACACAATCTTAATGTGCAGGCTCAAATGTTTGATGATGCCTCCATTTATGTCTGTATGCTTTGCATTCAACACCCAAATAACCCTTTAAACTTTGACTTTGTTTGTTGATCTTTCAAATGATATAAATATGAAAAACCTAAATGCAAATCCACTGAACAGCCTCTTTCATGAATTATATATGTGAAGTCTGTTGATTCAATCTGTTCTGTCCTCTTCCACATCTGTATGGAGATTCATTATGGTTTCATTCAACTTTCATGTAGTAGTCTAACACACTTCACATTCCATGTTTGTACAAGGTTGCTGAGATTAAAAGTATCCAATATTAATATACTATAATACTAAGATTTAATAAAAGTTATAAAACCAGTGGACCGGCTAACATAGCTTATATACGGTATATCCATTGATAATTACATTAAAGTAAGATAAAGCTCATTCAAGTTTAGTACAATGCTCCATCCTCAACTGTGTTTCCCCATGGCACTTGATCTTTCAGCATATCTCATATATAAATATATGAACATTTATAAGAATTATTTTACATTTTAATTCATCATTTACTGTACTTTTAGTTGCACATTTGGCAGATGCTTTTAGCAGTTTACAGTACCTTCAAGGAACTGTAACCATTTCAGCAGTTTGTGTGTTCAAACCCCTTTTGTGAGTCGAACCCTTGTTGCATTTTGTAACCAAAACAATATTTTCATAATCTATATCCGTTTAGTGTTTAGCCTGTCATTTCTGACCACATTTACCCCATGCTTTCAAAGCCTATTGAAATGAATCATATGTCATTGTTAAAACTAACACACCAACAAGGTGCTTATTCATTGTGTGGCAAATAAAGATATAAAAGTTGTACAACTGTACTGGTACATGCTGTTTGCACACAATGAAGAAATACACACTTTTAGACTATTCCACCACCAATACTTGTTAAACCAATGCTTGCCCATTATATAATGGATTGTGAAGAATGTAGTTGTTTGCAGATGATAAATACCAACATGTACGACAGCCATCAACCTTCTTGCACGTATAATTAGAAGGTAAAATATTTGCACAAACTATTATTAGTATTTAAGATTATTAGTAGTCTTTAAACTGTTTTTAAAGTCGCCCACTTGCTTTCTAGCAAACGTAACGTGCTAGATCATCTTCATTTTCATAGGGGCTGTTATTATTTTAAGGTTTTAAGGTTTAATTGAATCTCCAATTGCGATGCAACCTGATGAGAATAATGAACTACTGATGCGTTTATCTGTATAGGTTTGTGTTCAAGCTGGAGGCATCACAAGCCTGTGTTAAACTGATGCTGATGCTGAGGCAATGGCCAATTAATCTTGCTTGTGGCAAGCCATTATCATCCTTCTCAACAGCACAGTAACAGATCCCAAATTGCGTTAACCCTATAGCCTGAATATAAACATTATGCATTAAGCATTATTAGACACAATGCCTGCAGTACAGAAGACAATCTCAGCTTCATTAGCCCTGCAGACAGCCACAATATCCGCGTATTGTGTGTGTGTATCACGACTGCCCCTAGCGGCGCAAGTGCGTAATTACGCGTCTGAAACTATAATAAACCACTGAACTATATCACAGCAAACGTTGCTCTAATGTTAGTATGTGGTTCCCGTTGGTTTGTTTGTTTTTTAACGCAAACTAATATTCTCACAACGTTCTGGAAACCAAAGCAATGCTCCGTTAAAGAATTATATTGGGTAACTAAAATCCAGCCTTAAAAATGAACGTCCTGGTAACCAAACACTAACGTTGCCGGAACGTTCTGGTAACCAACAACAGTTTGCTGGGACGTGTGTATGTATTTATAGTCTTCTTCATCTTATTCGCCCACATCCAGCAGAGGACGCTGTTCTTCATCAGATGGACGCCCGCCTTCCGCGCATCCCGCGGGGGATGAGTGCGGAGGAGCGCCCGGCGTTAGTGCACGGAGCCGCGGCGCACAGGAGACATCCCAGTCCGGCGCAACCAGCCCGTATGCACCGCTTCTTCTTTCGGAAATAATACAGTCACTTGACAGAGACTGAAAGCAACAAAGAGAGTAAGAAATAAGAGGAGAAGACAGAAGAATGGAGCAGAAATGTGTGATGATTTTATTGTGTTTGTGCGTCTGGAGAGAAGAGGTAAGACCTGCGCATTGAGTCTGTGCGGGGTTATCAATTATTTCATAATAACCTGGAGTGAAGTTTTTTATTTTGATGAGGGCAAATTAAAAATAGTCCTACAAATAACATGCCTTGTGGATCTGATATATTTTTTGCATCGATTTGTTCTTCCTCTACTTGTATATATATGTATATATATATATATATAATGTGTGTGTGAGAGAGAGACGTTTGAGCTGATAAATGGAGAGATAAATGAACTGAACATATATGTGTATATATATATATATATATATATATATATATATATATATATATATATATATATATATATATATATATATTTTTTGATTGATTTGAGATTTAGTATGTGTTTAGTACGTACAGGTGAATAAAATGTAGTGAAAATCTTAAATGTCAAAACGTAGGCAAAAACGTTTCTGTGGCTATTATATTGTTACCCTTTTAATTTGTATTTTGGGCTACACTAGGTGAAAAACATGAACATTGCACAGAGGTTACACAGAGGCTGATGCGTGAGTGATGTCTGATGTCTGATGATTTAGATATACTGCAGCCTCTGAGGCCTCTGCTGTGAGATGCCCGGACACATCACAGGCCCTGCTTGTTCTTCTTTTTTTGCATTATGTTTGTTGGATGATGAAGCATTTAGATTTTATAATGGTTGGGAAGTCCTCTGAGCAGAAACAGACATCAGATCAGGCCAGATTTATATGTTATATAAAGCGTTTATGCAATGTGATGTTAGATTTGCTTGCATGCAGATGTTGACAAAGGAAGTGTTGCGCAGACAGAGGATTGTGTTTGTGTGAAAGGATCTGAAGGTTATAAATCCCTTATTATTCTTGTGAACAAATCAAAGTACAATACAGACAGCAATTATCTGTCAATTCCTGACTTTATCCAAAGAGATTTTGTTACCACAGAGTTTGAGGAGATAAAGAAATGTTTTAGCTGACAGCATTAGGATGATTTAGAGTGATGATGTTTTTTCACAAATGTTGTTTTTTTTGTTTTGAGAAACAAACTGAGCAAATACATTATCTTTGCTTGACTGTTTATTCCTTTATTCCCAGTGCACAATCAATGACCAATAATCAATCAGCTGTAACAAAAGTGTTAATAACTTCCCCCCTTATTAAACCTCATCCTGTTTCCTGAAATGCACGCTGTCGATCACTGTCAGTCTAATGATGTCTCAGTCTGGCCTATAGCTACTGAATCTTTACAAGCACGTTCATCCAGTTGCCATGTTAAAACTAGCTGGTGGTGTCATTTAAAATGTGACTTAATTGACAAGTACCCTGTCTACATTCAAAGTCCATCGTAAGTGAGACAGCTGAGGAGGGAGGGAAGCCTGTCTCCCCTCTCCTGCTGTCTGGCTGTGTCAGCACTCACTCACCTCTAGCTGCTGCTCCAGAGATGCTGTCGTCTGCCCGGGGGAAGTGAACAGCAGAGAGATTAAGGGGCATCTAGGAAACATATCTAACATATCTAAACCACCCGAAACATACAGTGACCCTGTGCGTCAGTACAATGATTGTACAGCAGGTTGATCAAATGAGTCTGTGGCAAGTTTTTATAACTGTCTGAGGGAATACCGCTGCGTCATTCATGTTTATTTTATGGCTGCCTTCAGCGATGGCTGTACACTTATAACAAAATATCAGACAGACAGGAAATAGGGCGACCTATGTGTGCAGACACAAATTCATTCTGCTTGTACATCATAAAACAGATTTTAAACAAGTTTAGAATCCGTGTGTGAGAAATAAAATATTACATTTTTGCTGATAGCAACAGTACATTTTTTCTTTGATTCTGTTTACACACCTGAATCGATTACAGATGCTGCACCATCCATATAAACCTGTACTTCAGATTAAAGCTGAAGAGATCAGTGAGTCTATAAGGTCACCTTGCAGTGTGAAACACTGAGCATAATTCCTTTCAGCAGTAATCTGGATAAGATTTAAATCCCATCCATTGTCATTTGAATATAAGAGTGTTTTATGTTGTAAGAACATTTTCCTAACATTTCCATAAAGTAAGAAAATGTTAAAAATGTTATTTTGAAAGTTCCAGGAACATTCAAATCGTCCAGTTTTTTAAGACATTGTACTAACCTAATTGCTTGGTTATAAGAACGTTATTCAAACTTTTTTTAATTCTGTAATGTTTTTAAAATGTTTCACTAACAATTTAAAAATAACATTTCAATATATATGATACGTAATGTAAAAACGTTCTACTATAGTTGCTGCAAGAATGTTTTGATAACGTTGAGAGAACCTTTAGAGAATGTTAGCCAATGTTCTAAGAACATACCCCATTAGCTGGGGAATAGTTGAGAGTCAGATTCAGAAAGGATTACTGTATTTCTTTATGTATTAACCACCAGTGCGGATTGTGTAAATTTATTAGCAGTAAACCCATCTTTCATTGTTCATTATTCTTGACTGTAAGAGCATTACTGGGATTAACTCTCTTATGGTGTAAGTCAGTCTTGGCTTAGTTTGGGTTTTGCAGTCACGATACAGCATGCTGGATTCCCTGTATTTGTGGTTTAAAACCACTTCTTATAATTTCACCCCATATGTGGTTTCCCAAAAAAGCAGAGTTTTTTTCTCCGTACCTTTAGATGTACCTTGTGTCATGTTTTCTGGGTGCTGTTTCCCCTATGAAAGCGGAGTTTGGATTGTTGTGCAGGGATTGTTTGTTGATGGTAGGAAAGAGAAATTATTTTCACGCTTTCTTGAGGGTTTTCTTTTGTTATTTGGCCGTACTGCAGTATTTTCCTCATACTATGTTTCTGCACCGTTGAAACTGCTGAACCGTGGCCTGTTGTGTAGCTTGTTGGGGGTGTAATATCCCTCAGAGAACATTCTGATATTAGATTTCTGGAAGCCAACATTATGGAACCCGAGACCGAATGAAGCTGTGATGCATAGACCCCAAGGGGAAATAGCATGAAATGTTTCCAAAATCATGCACAATTATGCAGAACATCTGGACAGAGTTTCTCAGGAATAATGTAAATGTCACATTAATGATCATCAATTTACTTCCGTACGTTTTTGATGGTTCATGTATCACAGTGGTACATTACTTTGTATTGTATTTATTGGTTTGTTGGGGATCTTGATATATAGCTGACCAGGTTCCACAGGAAATGCTTATTTGGTCATTCGGGCGGAGGGGGTGTGATCATGAGCAGAATTGGGGCGGGGCTTGAGCGGAGGGGGGTAAATTGTTAGATTTTGTCAAACTTCCCAGCATGCTTTGCACTCCCCCGTTAAACTGTGGCTCTGGCTGCAGGGCAGGGCATATGTTGAAATAGATAGTAACATACTACAAGCACCACCAGATCCCCTCTCCTGTTTAATTAATTTCCGAGCTGGGAGATAATCAGGTTTCACTGATGTTTTCCAATGTGCTTCGCTGCACCATGCGCGTTTGCTGCAGGGTATGAAATGCACCATTTTAGCGCATCATTTCTCTTCCTCCCCGCTGGTTTTCTGTTCACTGTAGTCAGAGATGAATATGAAAGACTTCAACACTGAAATCCATTAACTCACCAATGAGATTATGCTCATTTTAGCAGCATAGCTAATCTGTCTGCTACTGTCACTTTATAGTTTGTTGATTTTTAAAATCCAAAGAGGTGGTTGAATTTCAGTGCCTGTGTTATGAAGCTTTCAATGAGAGTAAGTGTTTAAAAATCGTTGCATGCTGCATGCAGTTCTGCGGTTTGGGATTTTGTGAATGGAAATGGAAGTGTGAAACATCTGCACAACACCGCAGCTTTTTATGCAGGCCCAGAGCAAGTTTCTGTCTCTGTGTGCCTGACCCGGTGTGAAACCTAATTGACACTTATTTCTGTTTGACATTTGAGAGACTGCAGAGCTAACAATGAGGCCCTGCTGAAGGTTTGACTTCCCAGAAGATTTCATTCTGACGGCCCGTGGAGCTTCTGAAATAAATTGATAATGCTGCTCTTGTCTTGTATACTGGAGGGAAATGGAGAGAAGGAGTCAGCAAAATAGTTAGAGAGAGAGAGAGTTGACACAAAAAGATAATAATACTGCAGAAGACAGTGTAAAAATAACAGTCTTTGGTAATTAATGGAAATGTTATGGAAACATTCCATAACAACCTAAATTGTTAGCTAGGATAGCACTTTGGCAGAATCCTTGCTAGTGCTGGTTTGCTCATCTAATGCTCATCTGATCTCCCACATCAGTGGGAGATGACGATCAATGGAGAGATGTCACCAGAGGTGTGGACAGCCTGTTAGTGTTCTGAGAACATATTAAATAAAAGTGTACCAGATTTGCTGTATCCAGAACCAGTTCTGATTCAGATTCATACATGAGCATTTGCAATAATGAATCACCTTGGCAGAAATATAGACGCTGAAGGATGGTTGCCTTCATAACTTGAAAATCAAGTGTATTTTTACCTCTACTTACTGCAGCAATCACTAGAGTATTTCTATTGTAAATGTCAGTGATTTTTGCATGGGCAAGTTTAGACCAGCGATTGGAAATGTGGTTAAGTACAAAGTTCAGCGGTAACAGGGCTACATGGGGAGCGATAACAGATCTGTAGCAAATAGAGCAGGCAAATAGCTGGAGGTGAGATGAGATGGAGTTTAAAGATTGCAGACAGATTTAGGGCAACTGTAACCTATATAGAAATAAAGTGTTTTATGAGAAATGTTAGTTGGCACACAGCGACTTCACATGACGTTAATCCCTGAGAGTCATGTAGGTTCATTCAGAGGCATCATCAAACATATCTTGTAGAGATGACAGCCTGATTCAACTCATAATGTATGGAGAGTAGATTTGTCTCTCATTGGCTGGTGCAGAAAAAATGAAAATGCAAAATGTGTAATACAAAATAATGATGTCAGGTACCCAGCTAACAATATTAGGTTGTAAGAACATTTCACTTTTTTAATTAAGTAACAAATGCATTAAAGTGTTATTTTGAATGTTCTAGGAATGTTATATATATAATATATGTTTGACCGTAACAGGAATAATTTCAGAGCGATTTATAGAGATTTTAATGGAATTGTATTTAGCATGT
This sequence comes from Chromobotia macracanthus, assembly GCA_036877525.1. Lineage (NCBI taxonomy): Eukaryota > Metazoa > Chordata > Actinopteri > Cypriniformes > Botiidae > Chromobotia > Chromobotia macracanthus. The sequence continues at coordinate 2,241,880 of JAZGTH010000075.1, read as the reverse complement.
TCTGATTTTAAGCATTAGGCTGTTAACTCACAGCTTTTGTGAAACACAGTATGTCTACAGTCCAACTGACATTGTATTTGATTTTGAGCTTTACTTGATTCTTAGAGATTCAGGGAATTTGATTTCAGTTTTTATACCTGCTGCAGAATCCACTGTGTTTATTGTTGAGTTCGTTTTTACTGCAGACAGACTTTTCTAGATGATGTATTCTCAGCAGGTGGAAGTCCCTCCATCAGGAGCAGGTGAACTTCTGCAGTACAGTGATGACTGTACAGATACAGGGTGACTGTACACTCCAACCTGCGGACGACAGTTGTCAGTTGTTGTTGTGCATGAAGTGTGACGTTCTCCCTTCTTTAAAAAAGCGTGATGGCTGGTTGCAGCAGGTCTATCAATTATGTAGGTGTTGGAGAGGTCCAGACTCTTGCTTGTCGAATCTGCTTGGGTACTTCTGTCACGCTCTCTGTTTCTTCAGCGTCTCCTGCACCCTCCTCCTCCTGTCCCCATGTGTTCATCCCCAGACAGCTCTCAGCTTCTTTTCTTCACTTATTTCCTTTTCTCAGTTTGTTTTCCAATAAAATATTTATTGTCTGTGCCTACTTCCCTCATTTTCTGTCTGTCTCTCCCGCTATTTGTATAATTTTCAGTTCTTCCCTCTCTGGATTTTCTCTGCAATCTCTCCTTGAACCTGTTTCACTGTAGAGATGTAGCATATTTGGGCTTGTTCATCATTTTTTAAATATTTGAGCCATTAATTTTTCCATTACACTCCACATGTGCACCGTGATCTTTCATATCTTTGCGTTTTTTTCCGTGATCTTTGCGTTTTTTTCCACGAATCCTTTGTCAACGGCATATTTCACAACAGCAGGAAATTTCAAGGACACAGCAAGAAAATGTCATTTGTAAACACTTACCACTGTGAGACGAGATGAGTTCTGTAGCAATCAAAACGTTTCACAAGCACAGATAATTGAATGAATTGTTGAAAAACCGCGGTACTCCATTCAACACAGATTACACAGCGTTCTCTCTTTCCAAAAATAAGAAAGTATTGAACCTTTGAACCCTAATCTACTATAACAGAAGCTTTATGTTTGAGTCTATTCATTGATTATAGGTGTCTTGTATTGCATACAGAGCACAATGTGAGTAAAATTATTATTATTACTCCTACCACCTTATTTTTACCCCCTTTGAAGTTATTCAGTATATTTCAATATTTATTTATTTTTTTATATTCATTGAATGTATTGACTTCACAGGCATCTCTGCTGCTTTGCTAACTAGTTGAATGACACTTAAGGCATGAAGAAGCGCATTTAAATCATCACATGATTGCGTTTCATTTAATATGGCTGCAGAATCAGCATGGCTGTGCAGTTTGTGATGTGAGTTTATGATGTGTTGCTTGGCCTTAGATATAAACAGCAATTACACATTTCAATTTAGAAGATCTTTAGAACATGAATTTAAAGACGTGAGTACCATGACTCGCTAATGCTCCGTGATGAATATTTATATGGTGAGTCTGGCTGGATGTGTATTTCACATATAAAGACGCTCTCACTAGCACATCAGGGGAAAGCAGAGAGGCCTTTCGGAACAGTTAAATGGCCTACAAAGTAATTTAGTAATTTACGTTATAAGCATTAGCTAAGCAGATGAGACTTGCAACATGTATTTTGTCCAGTAAATTGGACAAAATGTAACATTTACAGATGCAAAAAATCCACTTAGAAAACTGAGATTGTTCCACATTATCTGATTTATTTACCTGCTCTTGTGTTGTTGACATCAGTCACATGTACATTGTGTGGCAGGTACGTAATGTTTACATAAACCGTAACAATGGTTATAAAGCTGCTCTTCAGGCTATATGTTTGACCTGCTGAATATAAAGCAGCCAGGGAGCATGTTTCTGTTCAATTACTGTATGGTAAGCAGAGAGAGAGCGAGAGAGAGAGAGAGAGAGGCTCATTTGGACTCCTGCAGGGAACCAGTTGCTACGGTAACAGGGAAGGTAGCCTGCCCCGTTGGGAGATGTTGCCAAGCAACCAGCCTTAGTGGCCAAGTGATGCTACCGAAAGAGGTAAAAAATCAGGGAAGGACTGGCAAAAATACACACAGAAGTGTTTGATGTGAGTAAGAGGGTGACGGGGGCTGGGTGGGCTAGTTATAAGATACAGATAAAAGAACTGATATAAAAAGATTAACTGTGTTATCACACACGCCGTAATGCGAGCTTAATTGAGCCTTGTGGAAATTTCCACTACAAGAAAAACAAAAGTAAATGTGTAGACCAAGGAAGGGAAATCCATCACTGGGCTCCCCTGTGGGGAGATCATCTGCACTGCTTTGATAAGTTCTTCATAACCTCAACAATTTCCCACCACCTCAAACTTCACAGCTTCTGACAGTGAGAGCTTCAGTTCCTCAGCTCAGGTGTAGATTCAACTCAAACTTCACAGCTTCTGACAGCGAGAGCTTCAGTTCCTCAGCTCAGGTGTAGATTCAACTCAAACATCACAGCTTCTGACAGTGAGAGCTTCAGTTCCTCAGCTCAGGTGTAGATTCAACTCAAACTTCACAGCTTCTGACAGTCCTCAGCTCAGGTGTAGATTCAACTCAAACTTCACAGCTTCTGACAGCGAGAGCTTCAGTTCCTCAGCTCAGGTGTAGATTCAGTGCCAGTGGATTTGTAAATTAATACTGTACTACTGCAATAGGATACATTTATTTCATAGCGGAGTGTTAGTCAACAAACGTCATCACAGTGAAGACTGGAGGATTTGATTTCCAGAGAATCCCTTTGAAAACACTTTGTATTGTTCCTGTTTTCATTGTTCCTGTTTCCTGTTTCTACAGGAAAGAAAAATGTAAGATCCAAATGAGATCTCTTCAGTCTTTCAGCTCATCTCCAACTAACAATTTTAGGTTGTAAAAATGTTTCCACTAATTAACATTTCCATAAGGTAACACAAACATTAAAAATGATATTTTGAATGTTCAAAATGTCCAGGTTTTAGACGTTGCATTAACATTATTGCTTGATTTTTTTATTGTGTAACTTTTTAAAATGTTCCAATACTAGAACGTTCAACTGTTTTTGACAGAACGTTTAAAGAACATTAGCCAACATTCTGACAATGTTCCCTGTTAGCTGGGTAGACAGTGAGATTATATGCAAATTGAAGCCTTTGTACTTCTGCTTCTTCTGCTTCTTGGATTTATGGAAAGTTCTGGCTGGTTTCGAGACATTTCTATCATTGTCTTGTTTTGGGTAGTAAATAGTTAAAGGTGGAGTAAGGGCTTGTTTGACAGGAACATTGTTCCAAAAACCAACAAATGTGTTGATCTTGGAAATAATTCTGCTTGGCAAAATCACCTGTCAGTATCTGAGAAAACCAAAACCCTGGTAAACTGCTAAATCTGCCCTCAGGCTGTGAGTGCTTTCTCTCACAGTTATCAAAAACATTCTGGCAGTAACGTTAGTAGAATGTTTGCAGAAACATTAGTAGTTTTTTGTTTGCTCTTTAAATGAACACGTGGATACACGTGCTTTTCCACAGCAAACATAAAATGCATGAAAAATATCAAATTATGCTTTCAAATCCAATCATTTTGCTATTCGCTATTCACAGTGATTTCACAAAGCATATAGAGTCACATCTCACTGGCAAACCTCCAGCTGGCTGATACACTGATTTGCTTTGGCACAAAAAACAGAACAAATAAAACGAATGTGAAGAACAGATTGAAACATACTGCAAGTGCAGCCAGTAACTGTTGCCACTTCATTCTTTACATGAATGTGTAATAGCAAGGGTTGCTATGCTGTTGCCAAGGAAGTGACATCACAATAGAAAGGCTCTCCGTGATGACAAAGTGGTTATTCTGTAAATCCTTTCCCACCACTGTCTGGGCAGATTATTCAACAGATTGGATAAGATGACACAAGAATTACATAAACACAACTTGATCACAGTAGGGCTGGTTTCTGGGTTTCATCATCAGAGGCTGTTGTGAATGGATGGCAGAATAACAGGCATCATATAAACGTGATCATAGACGCATGTTTAAGAATATCCAAGTGTAGCTAGTATTGTTTATCCTTATGATTAGTGTTTGTGATGCAAGCATGAACGATATTCAAACTGTGTAGTAAATTAAGGAGAGGTGTGATATTTATTATATATATTCTCTAATATAGAAGTTAAGTTTTTGCCTGGTGGATGATAAAGGTCTGCATTTTTCTGAATATTCTGTAGACTTAAATTCAGTCGTCATGCTCTGAAATCTGAAACGCTCTGAATGGCAGGCGGTTGGAGGTGGACGCGTGTGGTTTTAATAGCAGTCGTCCGCAAGCATGTTTCACTGTTATGTTCATAAACTGGTAATTGTTTCTTCTCAGTGTAATAGTGACCTGCTGTTTGTCGCTTCTTGTTGCTGAAGGTGGGCACAATAGAAAATAGCAGAAATGACTTACTGTGTTTAAGCAGAGAACGGCGGAGCTTATCCTGCCCACTGTTCATGTGACGAATCCCATGATTTACTGCTGAATTACAGCCGAGTGGGAGCAGAGAATCAACGTTTATGAAGCTTTTTATGACAGATTGAATGAAGATATTTGTGAGACAATCAAACTCATCCTCCAAACTATGTAACTGATAAATCCCCACAATAATTTGAATTATAATATTGATGATGTGAGTTGTATGAATCTTGCTGTTGATTTTATAGTATTTGTTATATCAAGTATATTTTGATATAAGCTTGATATAAAAGGATCTGAGCCATATGTAGGGACCTGAACACCATTAAGCAACTACCTAGAAACCACCCAGAACACCTTAGCAACACCTTAGCAACCCATAGTAACGTCCTGGCCTCTGGGTGGCTTTTCATAGGCAAGCCCCACTCCCATTGTTTAAGAACATCTTAATTGTAGTTTTCTAGTTTTGAAATTGTTTTAAATGATTTAAATTCGTCAAGAGTTAAGATTTAACACAATCTATATCAGAATCTTGCCATGGTTCTGTTTTTATGGGTCACGTCACACAGCAACATTTGTTGTTATAGTAAAGCTTAAGTGGGACAGTGTGTTCATCAAAAAGAGCTCCAAAAACAGACGACGTGTCTCATCGACAGCTCTCTTTAGTGAACTCATCTGAGGAGAATTAATTGAATTTAGAAAGTGAAAATCCTCTTTGTCTTAGAAAAAGATTTGCTGACGCTTTCCTTCATGTTCCTGCGATTAAGTTATAAAAGGAAGCGGCCCACTTTTCAGTGTAATGAACAAAAAGCTTTAATGACCGTCAGGGACGGAAAGACGGCTGACAACAAGGAAGAAATTTGACAGGAGATTGTAGAGGGAAGAGCGTTTAGTCATACATCACTATCTGAACTGGACAGATTTATTGAGTCGTGAACGTACTGCAGCAACAGCTGAATACAAAACAACGTTTCCACACTGTTCCTGGAGATTGTTTGTATATTACAACCGTGATGTGTTTCTGAAGGTCTCACTATGACTCAAGGCTGGTGTCCATCTGGACCAGTGTAGGGGGAGAAACATCTCAGTTCAGTAGGAGTTTTCTCGTGATTTAGTTCAGCGAATATGTGGGAGATCTCTGGAGATACTGTGGGTTCTTCTTCACAAAGTGTGCTGTGAAACTCTCACAGGACTGGTCTTCAGTCACGACTTTATGTCCACAGACAGTTATTGTATGAGTATGTGTACAGTATGACTAACTTATCCACATATTTTTCGATTAAAGATTTTTAATACAGAAGTTTCACTTGTTTGTGTTTAGTTTTAATAACTGTTGTTTTATGTTACGTTAAATTAACACTATATTATTACTTTAATACTTAAAGGGATAGATCATCCCAGAATATATTATATTATATATTATATATTCATTATATATTCTAACAGGAACACACCAATATGTAAGTTATATTCACATCACTATTTTGTTATTCATTTAAAATGTCATTCACAGCTCTCACGTCTCTTTTGTATTTAGGCACATATTTAAATATGGTACGTGAAGACTTCAGGTCAGGACAAAGACCTAAAACATATTAGACTGATCATGTTTGGGTGAACTATTGCTTTAAAATGGACACCTTGAATTTTTAATAAATGATTAATTGAGAGCGGACCCTTCCACACCCAGAAGCGTGGAGATCAGCTGCTCAAACGCTGTCCCTGAAGAACCCCTGCAGGGGTCACCCATCATCTGCCATCTGTTCTCCATCCAGACAGCTGGATCTCCAGCTCAGCTAATCTGGGCTGATGAGGCTGTGAGTGGCAGCTGCCCTGCTCAAGAAGACACCCACTGCCTTACAATCCACTGTTTGCCAAGACAAAACAAAGGGCTTGAACATAAACCAGTATGAGATAATGAAACTGACTTTGAATTTAAGAGTGTTTCATGAATATAATGTTGTGTTTTTGATGCTGGACCCTATTAGGCTGAACTGGTTTCATAAGTGCCGTTTGCTTTCCTTATTTCCTACTGAAACAGGTATTTAGGGTGGGACATTTTGAAGCCAATAGCCTTTTGTTTATTTCACAGCCGTGAGCGTGATTTGCGATTTCCCATTGCTACTCAAAAAGAGACGATGATATGGAGAGAGACATTGCTTATTCTAGCAATTCGAGCCTGTCATTGGATAAACATTAGAGGGTGCAGTGTCAGTCATCAGTATTGTTGGTCTGTTTGGGTGGTAAACAGAGACTGTAAATTTTAAACATGTTTATTCTCTGAGATTAAACTTTGTTGAAGTTTAGGAGTGTGCTAGAATTTAAATGATCCAAAAGCTAACAGAAATACACTACCAGGCCGCTACCAATTTTCATGTATTTAACTAGATTCACCAGCAGATTTTTGGTCAACCAGCTTCTCATAATGGTTATACAGTTTCACCAGCCCCAAACCATCATAAACCCACAGAGAATTTGAGCTGGTCTAAGCCAGTCTTCTCAGTAGAGGTTATTTAACTGCTTACCCCTGTAACATCTCATTTTCTGCTGTTTTGTCCACCCCTCACGCCAGTCAAGTGTGAAAATTAAGGCTTTACAGCTCGTTGCCTTTTGCTAACATTAATTAAACGCAATTATCATCAGTTCTAACAGTGGTTGTTGATCTGACTGAACCGAGACTGTCCAGACTGTTTCATCAGACCCTCACCACCTCCAAGAGCAGAACGGACCCATCTGACTCCTCGCTCTGGTAATCAAGGGCTGGCAGCAGATGAAGCTGACTGCTGAATTATTTACCAGCATGATTACAATGATAAATGCACCCCAATCTTGTAAGGGCCATATTAAGTTGGGGCGAGGTCTCCAAGAAGAAAGACAGAGAGGGAGGGTGCAGTAGACATTGGAGGGCTGACTTCAGCGGAAAGCGAACACACGGGTGGAGGGGAACCGCCCGCTATCAGGGCCATCTGTCCTATGAAACACTATGACTACTGTGTGAATGCATGCAAGCGGTTTGCGCATGTTTGTTACTATTTTTTTCCCCAAATGGCGACAAAAGCATGAGGTACCGCTGGGCCAAAGGAAGAAGCATTTCCAGGGACGCTTCCTGACCCAACAGAACTTGTGGTGTTATATTGAGTAGAAGAGTTGGCTGATATGCTGGGACATGCAGCTTATGAGGGTTTTGTCATCATCTTCGCTTGAGTGTGAATTTGTACAATATTATCGCTCTTGTGCAGCAGTAAATTTTGGTCAGGGAATATGCTGTGTGTATTTTTGACGCACATTAAAATGTATTTTAATATAGTGTACCTGCAGTTCAATTAGTTGAGCATTACCATGGCAGTACAAAGGTTGGGGGTTCGATTCCCAGGAAGCACACAGGCTGATAAAAAAAACAAATGTATAGCTTTAAAGCTTTGAATAAAATTGTAAATATGAAATGAAGTATGACACAGAATTTTCCTAAAATCAGTTATGAAATGTTAAAGTTACTGTTTGTTGTGAAGCAGCATAAAGAGATACAGTCACAACCGATGTGTCCACTGTTATTTTTATTGAAGGATGTACTGTATACATCCACACGTCAGGAGGTGAATATCGATGTCTTACGGTAAACCTGCAGCATGCGAGGAACTGTGATTCAGTGGCTTTATATTATCACAAAGAACCTTTAAAAAACCTGTGAGTGACAGTCGCTTGTGTAAAGTGCAGTGTGGAGATGACTGCAGTTCTAATGAATGAAACACACACACACACGGTAGGGAGGTCTGATGGGTGGAATAAAAGGTTGACTATAAGGTGACACATGACAGACTGTTGTCCCCACCCCGCAGTGTTCACATCATTGCATGATGTCATCCTGCATCTACAACCAGATCTGTGTGTGTGTGTGTGTTTAGGTTTAAAGTCATTGTTTCAAGGTCTGGCTGAGTATTTGTACCAAACTAAGCCGGTTTTGTTGTATTTGTGTGTGTGTTCGCCTTCCCTCTCCTGTTATACACAGTGTGGACACACCATGTCATAACTGTCCGCTTAAGGTGTTTGTCGTGGGAAACAGACAAAGGCGAGTTCTCGCTCTCTGCCTGGTCGAGCGTTCAGAGGTGAGGAAAAATCAATCACACCAGATCCTCCAAAAACAGCAATGAGGAGAACACAAGTGTGCGTCACAACAGTCTCGTTCTGAGTGCTTCACACACAGAACAGAATCAGAGCAGTAACATGGTGTTATCTGTGAATGTAATCTGGGGTGCGTAACGTTGAGTGTTATTTCAAAAGCAGGAATCAAATGAAGCTCTTCAGTGACATCACACTGGAGGATGTGACTTGTGTTACGAGTCAAATATAATTGTCTGTTTTTAAAGCTAATGGATAATAAAGCTTTTGAACTGTTAAACTAAACTAATGGGCGTGACTGAATCATTATATTTGCTGCATGTCGTGGTGTATTAAAATAAAACAGATTAAATCTGCATTGATGCGATTTTCTTTTTCATGAGATGTTTTTGAGAGTGCTGTATGATTGCTGGTTTTATCTTGCTTTAAAATTTAGTAGTGACTTCTGCTTAAATAAAACTTCTTTCTGTTGTGACATCTTTTCAAAGAAATGTTTATTTCTCAGAGGTCTTTCTTTCTTTTCTCAGTTGCTGGTTCTAAAATTCTTCAGGTACAATTGTTGACACAGTAAGAGTATGCTTACTGTGTCATAATGTAAGCATAATGCACTGTCGCTCAGATCATTTAGTCCTGGAACACATTAAGAGAAATGTTTAGTTTTTAATGTTGTCTCTTTCCTTGGGAGATTAGAGCTGGTTTCTTGAGAAACATCAGAGGTGCAGGAGACCTACAAAGAAGTCTCAATTTGATCTCACTTTAGTCTCAATGCTGCCACGGAGAAACACTTAAGAAATAAAGAGATCTGATTTTTCTTTCCTCTGTAGTTTAAATTCAACCATTCAGTTTACTGCAGCTCATTTCTGTATGTCCTGCAGCACAGATCTGAGTGCTTAAGCCAAAACTGCTGCGGTATAATTCCTTCCTTTACGCTTCCCCTCTGTGACCTTTTTAGGATAGATGACATGTGCCACCAGCATGTGAGAACAGGCTGTGCTTCAGACACCCTGCAGTGAATCAGGACGGATGTGCATCTCCATCAGACTGATGATTGTGTTTTGTATCCAGTGTAATGTAATGCTCCGTGCTCCGTAATGTGAAATGGAGGTCAGTGGCCATTGTGTAAGCAGGCTCAGATCCTAACAGACTGCAGGAATTAACCTCACGTTTCTTAGCATGGAGTCATGCGTAGCTGCTGTTCTCAGAATGTGATCTAATCGAAGCCCAAAGACTCAGTATATAAGGAGTCTTCTGTGTTTGCTTGTGTGCATGTATTAAATCAGAGCTCAGGACTGATGCTCTGGTATCGATCGAAGGAGCAGTTCAAGATATTGATCTGGAACGTGTGTGTGTGCCCTTCTAAGTGTGTGTTTGCGCCCCGTGTGCATATGCAGCTAAGAGCTCTAGCTTCAGTCTTCTCAGATGTCTGAAAGTCTCTCATGTGGCTTTGACCTTCTTTCAGTTAAAAAATATCTCATCCCAGTATCTGAGCTGGGTATCAGCAGATGACAAAACATCTCACACCAGCTCCTGCTTCATTCTGTTGAAAACCTTCTCAGCTTCAGCTGTCTGATCCAATCAGTTTAATAGTCCTCCAGAACTCCACACAAATCTCTGTGCATTTACATACAATTCAGATGCGAGTGATTCTGAGGTCACGTTGTGAATGTCACCTGCTTCTGTTGTTGATTTAATTGGTTGATGATGTCATGCCTCCCTAATTCCACAGAATTCTGTAGATGTTTCCTCAAAATCCATCCACAACATGTGAATGAATGAATCTGATGTTTTGATGACAAATGAAAAATGAACAGATGATTTCTGCTCATGAGGACAGAGTCATGAGCTGTGGAGAGCTGCAGCTGAGTGTTGACTAACACAAGGTCGTGAAGCAGAGCTCATGCAAACACTGCAGAAGCTGTAAGAAACCATTTCTCAAGGGCAGCTTAAATCCAGCAGGCTCTGATAGCATTTGCTTTATATTCTGAGCTCTGCACTGAACCTCCAGGCTTGCTTTATTTAGTGTATATTTACAACTCAGATTTATATATTTATTTCCTCATAAATCTTAATTAAAACTTCAAAGTTTGCGCATTGGCCAGCAGAGGCAACGTTTGCCTTTGATCACTTTCACATTTTGCCTCCTCTTCCTCATCTTCCTCGTGGGCATCTCTGCTCTGATTGGTTCTGTGTGTCTCATCTGTCACTCAGCAGTTTTTGCCAGTGTTGCCAGATTTGCATCTTCACCGTGGCTGTCATTGAAATGAAGTAAACTGTGGAGTGTAGATACCCGTGACAGTGTTGTAGGAGCTGTTTTTTGCTTTGATTACGTCTTTCTGCCCACAGGCGATGAGCTGTACAACCTCATCACACTCCCACTCGAAATCCACACATACTAAATCATGTTGAGGACTGACGCACAGAATTGAGTGTCTGGTGTTAATCACGTCACTGTGGGATGTTTTCATCAGTCATTGTAATGCACTTAAATGCCCAGTAAACAAAACACTGTAAATATTTAAATGTCGCCTGAAGATTTGTGTAAACTGTGAACAGGTAATTAATGTACATTAGAATGTAACATTATTTTTATAATGTGTAATGTATGTTAACAGTGTCTACAGTACAGATTACTCAACATGCTTTATTTAAACATAAATACAATATGTACAGTATCTTAAATCAAATAGTTTGTAGAGTGAAATTATAAATATTTGTTTGTTCCTCTAAGAGTGATTATGCTAACCAGTGTTGGTTAGAAAGTCCGTTGTTTAACAATTTCAGTAGTTGCTAGTCTCTGTATAAAAACAGTTGTGTAGTTTACCAGATTACATTTAATCTAGGAGAAATCATCTCAGTGCAGATAAACTCTGGATTAATGATGTTTTATATTACGCAGTCATTTTCTCTTTTCAGAGCAGCTCTCCTTCATCTGTCAGTGATGATTTTTGTTTGATTTAATATAGTAATTTTAATTGTACAAAATTAAAATTCGTTTTACAGTCTTCTGCAATAAATGATGTTTAAAGGCATAGTTCACCAAAAAAGGAAAATTCTTCCGTCATTTACTCTATATATTCTGAGAAAATATTATATGATATTCTGAGAAATGTCTTTGTGGTTTCCATACAGTGGCAGGCAGTTTGGATGTTAGTTTGCTGTCTGCAGCTGTGAGGCCTCAGATGGTGCAGTAGACAGATGTAATAAAGCCTCGCCCCCCGTCACACCTTCCCCTCTGTGGTCTGTTCTGTTGATGTACTCAGATGACCTGATGAGAGTCAGTGAGTGTGTATTAACACCCGACTTCAGCACTGGGTTACTGTTTGCTCTGCTGCTGTGATTGTCCCCGGGGCCTTTCTGCAGGAGTACTGAACAGATTTCAGATCAATAACAATATCCAGAGAGAGAGAGAGAAAAGGAGGGAGAGTGGAGGAAATGAATGACCTTTCACATTGAGTAATGTGAAAGAGAAACGGACAAGAATGGTTGAGAAGGGTGTGTTCACAATGGTGTACTACAATACTACTCATACTACAGCATATGAAGTGTGAACTGTCAGTATGTTATAAAAAGCAGCTTCTGTACTGTTGTCTGTATGAATTCATTAACATTTTGTGGCTATTCAGTAATGCACAGTTTAAGCTTTATGAATCCCCAATGATTCTCTGAGTTTCTGTGCTGATCTGTCTGCCTTTCTCTCTCCTGTAATCACACACTGTATATTCTGTCAACAAGATCATTCTGTATGATTTATAAGCTTGTTTCTTCAGGAAACCTAAAATGTCCCCACAAGGTCAAAATTGACTGGTATTACTATACTTGTGGGCACATTTGGTTCCCATAACAGTGAATTCCAGGCACGTCAACACACATACACACACACAGGTTTGATGAAAATGGGTAATTCTACATTTAGGGTTGTCAGTAAGTCAGTTTGAAATTCAGTAATGAGTCTCGTGTTATATTTTCTTCTCTCTGTCAGAGCAGTGATAACAGCTGAACTCCCTCGTCCTCTGTGTCTCTGTGTCTGCTTGCCCTGTTCACCTCACTGTCAGTTTCTGCTGCACTCAGATGTTCTGATCACTCTGTGCTTTACAGAGGCAGTTCGGCTTAACTTGCTGTTATTGTAAATGTAGGCCACTCTGAACACAAGATGGTGCAGAATAATGTGAGCTCGCTCTCTCTCACTTTCTGTAGTATATCAGATATGTAGAATGTTTTAATATATAAAAATGAAGGTTTGTTTGGCTTTGCTGAATCTGTATATAACAGGGAACATCTGTTTTTCTCAGGCTCTGGCCATGGCTGAGGTGAATGGACCGGTTGGTGGGCCTCATGTGGCAGAACCTCAGATTGCCATGTTTTGTGGCCGTCAGCTTCTACACATGAACACTGAGACTGGACAGTGGGAACCTGATCCTGAGGGGCGACAGGGATGCTTCACGCAGCCCAGCAAGATCCTGTCATACTGCCAAGAGGTGCTCACCTAATCCTGTTCTGTTCTGTTCTGTTCTATACTGTTGTTTTGGTTTTAGTTTGGCTTTCTGTTACTCTAGTCTAGTCCATGTCCAGCATGTGTGGTGGTTGGTTTAATGTGGTTGGTTTAATGGTTTAATTGGTTTAAAGCATCTTCATACAATCTCCACTCAAACATTTTCTCAGGGTGAATGCAGAGGGCAGCCTCCACTAATATCAGCATTGTAAAACACGGTTTTAACCTACAGCACAGTTTGCATACATGCACGGAGATCAGCGCTCAATGCAAATCTGTCCCCAGCTAACAATTTTAGGTTGTAAGAACGTTTCCCTGACATTTCCATTTAACATTGATAACTTTGAGATAACTTTACAAGAATGTTTGGAGAAGGTTCCCTGTTAGCTGGGTCTGGGTGTGCCGATAATGGGAATATTCTTCACTATCAATCAGTGCTGAAGATTTACGAGCTCTGAGCGCCGCAGGCTGAAACATATTATAGCACTAATGTTGCAGTATTCTCTCTCTCTCTCTGTCTCTCCTAAGAGGATTGTAAGTTTCTGTGTTCCCTGTTGTCTCATCTCGAGGAATTAGAGATGAGAAATGTTATCCGCCTGTTTTCCCCAGTTTTTCATTAGTTCACCGGAGTTCTCTGGGAATACAACAGCGACATCACAGATCTGTGTTTCCCAGCATCCCTTTAGATTTGTAAGATTGTAAAATATTCATTTGCATTGCATCTCTGCAGAGATAATATCGAAATATCCTTCCCTCCTGTCTTCTTCTTGACATTAATTACATCTTTGTTAATTGTAAATTGGAACTTTTCTTTGTCGTTCATGGCCAAAATCGTCACAAAACTGCTGCAATTCTGAAAATTGAGATGTGAGTCTGAAAATTGTTTGTCTCTCTGTATTATAATAATGCCAGCAACATCTTTCCAACCTTGTCTGAATCAACATGCCATCCCTGCCAGAGCTTCACGGTTTAAAATCACCTCTTTGTGTGCTAATCTAGTCAACAATCACTCTGTCCAGTGGATTTTAAAAGCATTATTGTGTCAGTCTTCCAGCCTGGCACGAGGAGGCGTGAACATAAGCTAGCTGACACGAGGGACACGAGAGAAACACTTGATGGAATGAAGAGTCCAGAGAATTTGTCATTTTTCTGTCTGGATGAGGTTTCCAGCAGCCAGTAGACTGAGCCTCACTGCCAGACTTGTTCAGAACATAATCTCTTACCATGTGTCTCCAAGCATTCATGTGTCTGAGTGCCCAAAACATCAGTGCTTCTCAAAACAGCCAATAATGCTTTTATTATGCTATGTGTCATTTAAACACATGTATTATGTACTGTTCCCAATATAGCATGGATTTGAGCGCCTTAATGTTTTTATAAAAGGCCTGCTTAATAATAAAAGCACTAAATAAAATACATATTTTATTAGCCACATGCTTTTACTGGACAATGTAATCCATGACATGTTAACCAGCTGTCCTATATGGATGCTGTGTAGTTAAATATATACTAGCTAACAAGTACCTTTATTATGTATTCAATATACACACCGCTGGATTGATTTTTGGCTGCCTCTAGGTTACCTGAATGCTAGAATAAGGTTAGAAAATCCACAAGGAAGCTTCCAAGCAGATGGATTTAATGTGATGTGTATGTATTCGACTGACCTTGTGTTGTCATATCTGATCTATATATGTGGAAAATTATATATAGTAAAGAAACTACCTTCATGTGGCAATACACTTGTATGTATATTCCTGAAAATATGTGTATCTTTCTATCCGTTTTCCCTGTTTTCCTATAGCATGTCTCTCCCCCCCTGATTTATTCTGTACAGTAATTTATGATTTTATTATGAATCATAAATGCAACCCTACATATACACAGATGGTTTAGTTTGAGCCAGTGTCTCTTCAAACGTTTCTTGAAGGTTCAAGTCTAATTGCTTTTGGTAATTCTGGTATAATACGAGTAACATCCGCAGCGACACCTGCTGTCCAAACCCGGAATTGCGCATGATAACAAAGCGCTGAAGTGACGCCATCAGGGGCGCCATCTGCTGGTGAGAAGAGATCATAACACTTTGATCAATAAATAAACCCTGATTTATTTATATAGATCGTCTGGGGTTGCAGGTGTGGCCCATCTTTATCTTTAGTCATATTAAAGGACTGCCTTATTAAATTATATTTCCAGAAACCAGATCAGATATTAATGTAATACAAAGATTATTAAAGCTTTCTTAGTGTTACAATTCTAGTGGTACAAATTCTTAGCCATAAATCTTGGTGTCAAATCATAACCAGAGTGCTTTAGGCTGTTACTGTCAAATGAAAATAATATTTTATTATGCAGTGTAGAAGTCTTTGTTCAGACTGCCTCTATTTCTCTGTTTCTCCTGTTCCTTCACATCCCCTGATAAGCCCTTATGAAAATGAACCGTAGTTTTACTACAGCAACCATCATTTAACCATGTTATTTGTAATAAAACGATGGTTCATTTTTTTTACACTTTCTTTCTTAAAGTTCTGCATGCTGTATTTATTATTTCATCTGTTCATCTTCTTCCACTCTGTGTGGCCCTGATTCGTGTCTCTCTCCTCGTGTGTGTCTATGTCTCTGTGTATCAGATGTATCCAGATCTGCAGATCTCTCATGTGGAAGAGGCCTCGTCTCCAGCCACCATCGCAGGCTGGTGTAAGAAAGGCTGGGCTCACTGTCAGAGCCGCTCTTTCATTGTTGTGCCGTACCGCTGCCTGGGTGAGTAACAAACCTCAGACCATGCACAAAAATCACAGCATGTTATCCCTGAAACCATGTTGATTTGTTTGTTATCACTGGTCAACCGTCACTGATTAGATATTTGATGCATTTTAAACAATCATGTGTTTGCAAATGTTTTTTTGCAGCTGGATAAATTGATGGATATTTAAAGAAATAGTTCACCCACATCCAAAAGGAAATGTTGGCATCGTTTGATCGCCCTCATGTTCTGTTTTTGTCGTTTCCCTTCATTACTGCTGAAAGCTGGTGTGATTAAGTGTAAATGTGTAGACTGATGTTAAGATGGGAAGGTTTGCATCATCTATTTTGGTCTGTCTCTTACACAGAGCTATGACTTAAGATGGTGGATGTTATTAGTAACTATTGCTTAAAGAGTGACATTTGAAAACCTACATCATGTTTATGAGGTTTCTTTTTTACTGCAATGTGAAAACTTTAATTTTATGGAACACAACACATTTGTGAGGTGTTGCAGATTATAGTTCTGTCATAAAATACTGTGAATGTGTTGGCTCAGAGCTAATGCACATAAATATGGATTTATATCAGTGGTTTGGCTCTGAGGAGACTCTGTCCTTGATATCTGCTCACATACTGCGAAGTTCCCTCCATTTAAATGTGCCACATCAGCCCAAGTGTGTGTTTTCAAAAATGCCAACATCACTGTATTTATCTTTCTCATCTTCATAAATATTGAATTTGTTGTTTTAATTAGAAACATTCTTAATCTTAGTTTATAAATAAGCCTCTTGCCTTACCTCTCTCTCTCTCTCTCTCTCTCTCTCTCTCTCTCTCTCTCTCTCTCTCTCAGTTGGTGAATATGTAAGTGAGGCTCTGTTGGTTCCGGATCGATGTCGTTTCTTGCACCAGGAGCAGATGGACTCCTGTGAGAGTTACGTGTACTGGCACAATATCGCCAAAGAGGTGAAGTTCACCACTAAATAAAGCCTGAGAGAAATTAGAGCTGGAATTGTGCTTTCTTAGTTACTGTAGATTGCAGCAGCCCGCTGCTGTGATCTATGACTCTCTATGACTCTCATTTCCATCTCATCTATCAAACTGCATTTGTCTTTACAAGTGTGAGATTTCCCATCTGAATTTTGTAGGTCATTTCTTCTCTGGCACCTGCACTCAGTTAAAAAAAGAGAAAATACAGATAATGTGCTGTAAACTCTTTAATGCATTTCTGCAGGAGCTATTCATCTTTCTTTCAAAAATAAAACTGCTCTCTCACACACTCTCACCTACTGTTGCTCTCTCTCTCACATTTACTCGCTCTTCTCTTTCTCACCAGGCCTGCACAGCTGACAGTCTGGAGTTGCACAGTTATGGGATGCTGTTGCCATGCGGTGATCGTTTCCGTGGGGTGGAGTACGTCTGTTGTCCCGGCAGGGCAGGAGCAAGTGGCCGTGGGGAGACAGAGACCACAGATACTGTACAAGGAGAAACAACACCCCTGGTGTCCATGGCTGGAGAAAAACTTGTCACCAGGTATAGAACTTACCATTATTACAATATAAACTGGTTTATGGTTCTTTATGTTTGCATGAGTCCTTTTTATAAAAACTGAGATGTTTGTACCTTGTCAAGCTATCTAATTAGCTTAACCAGCTAGTTAAACATATTTGGTCAACAAGCTTCACCAGAAAGATCCTGCTGGTGACAGTCACTAACTAATATTTGTATCCTGGTTATGCTGGCCAGCCTGCTAAACTTTGCAGTTCATACATGGTCAAAGTCATCTTCAAACACTATTAAAAACTTAAAATCAAACTCTGGTTGTATCTTGATGTATCTTGACCAACATCTTTTAAATGTTTCTCAATCAGTGTGAAAACGACGCCAGTGACACCAACTCCCTCCCCTGAGACTGACATCGAAGAAGATGACATGGAGGAGGAAGAGGAAGAAGTGATGGAGGAAGAAGCCGAGGAGGAAGAGGAAGAAGGAAATGATGAAGCAGTAGCTGAGGTAGAGGAAGCAGAAGAGGAGGAAGCTGCCACAGCAGTTAAAGAGCAGGAGTATGACGAGTACCCCATTGACTCTCATTTGCAGAGTCAGGACTACACGGACAACTTTTACTACGATAAGAACCTTCAGACGGCCAAGACCTCCACCCAGCCACAAACACGAACAGCCAGCAGTGAGTCCTCAAACCATATCAAACCATCTCAAACCATCTGCCTGACCCACTGATCTGTTGAGCTTCATCCTCTCCATTTACTTTCCCAATAATCATTCCTGGTTTTGTTAAGCACGGCTCATTGGTGCATATTACTCCACTGTAATTAATCAGTACTCTCTCTCTCACACACACATCTCACTCTCTCAGATACATTAACAGTCATAATCACGGTATTGGTTTACTGACCCTCTGTATTGATGATATTACAGCTTCAGTGAACTGCAGTCATCTGTATCTTTTCCCTCTTTGGTAGATTATTGATTGAATTATTGATTACTCTTTGTTTAATTAACTCTCTTTCTCTCTCTCTCGTCTGTGAGCAGTGGTCACTCCTCGTCCTACAGATGGTGTTGACGTGTATTTTGAGATGCCGGGTGACGACAGTGAACATGCCAACTTCTTGCGTGCTAAGATGGACCTGGAAGAACGCAGAATGAAACGCATCAATGAGGTGAGGGGGCGGGACTTAACACAAGAAAGATATTTTCAGAATATGCGTATAAATATCCCTGTTAAATGTGTGTGTTTAAGAAGCCATTTTGTGTGTGTGTACTATACAGATCATGAAGGAGTGGGCAGAGGCCGACAACCAATCAAAGAACCTGCCCAAGTCAGACCGGCAGGCGCTGAATGAGGTAATCTTGCTCCGCCTCTAAAACAACATTCTTGTTTGTCTGATGTCATCTAGGGCACCAAATATTGACCAATAGCAAGAAAGCTGATTAGACTTTGTTTTGAGCAGCTGCAGATGAAGCAACTTTTCAAAATCTTGCCAGTTTCTAACCCAGTAATTTAATGGCAGTTAACATTATTGTAATCAAATTTACAGCAAGAATAGGAAATAATTTACAGATTTAAAATAGAAATATCACAAACATCAAAATGCTTTTGATGGTAAATGTCAGGTTCATTTCAATGTGTTCAGGGTGCTGACATCAACACCATGAGATGATTGTCTAAAGTCTCTACATCTCTCTGTTTCTCAGCACTTCCAGTCAGTTTTACAGACTCTGGAGGAGCAGGTAGCTGGTGAGAGGCAGAGGTTGGTGGAGACACACCTGGCTCGTGTGGTGGCCACTCTGAATAACAACCGCAGACTGGCACTGGAGAGCTATCTGAGTGCTGTGCAGAGCGACCCGCCACAGGTCTGACAGCTGCCAATCAAATATTAACTCGGTCTAATATCTGCTTTAGTAGATTTACCACGTGTGAGTTCAGAAAAACTATCAGAGGGAAAATTACATAGAAGTACAATACAGAACAATATTGTTATGGAAATATTAGCAGAAGATGACGTTTTTTTACCATAATATAAGCACAGATTAAAACATCACACTGTGTGATAATCCATCCAGGTTAAAGTCTGTGTTGCATGTGATCATTTTTGTGTAATTGGATTTTGAGAAACAGGGTTTTAGTCACATACTTGTAATGCAAATTCTGTTCATTCTCTCATAGGTGATAAATGTGTGACAGTGTTATATACTCCGCTTCTAATTCTGCTCCTCATTCACACTCACAGCCGGATCGTGTGCTTCAGGCTCTGAAACATTACATGGCCGCAGAGCAGAAGGACCGGAGACACACGCTGCGTCATTACCAGCACATCGAGTCTGCCGACCCCCAGAAAGCAGAGCAGATGAAATTCCAGGTTTTTACATTGTTTTGCTGTCTTTTCTGTATCCATTACTCTGTTCTTCTGTTCGTCTTTGAGCTCCTTTTTCTAGTTTTTAATAAAAAAAAAACAGGAGATAAATGATCTGGAAAGACACGTCTCAGGTTTTTGTTGTTTAGACCAATAACATTTTAATGTGGGCGGAACTACCCAGCCTGCAAAGGCTGCAGCCACATAAGCTCTATTGTAGGAACAAAGTCAGTAAAAACGTTTGAATGTCTGTGTCTGTAGGTCTACACACACCTGCATGTGATCGAGGAGAGGATGAATCAGAGTCTGGCTCTGCTCTACAAGGTCCCCGGCCTGGCCGAGAAACTTCATGATGAAATCCGTAAGATTTTTGTGTTTTTTAAACCTGTTGTGACTTGATGATATTTATATATATCATCAACATAACAATATTCTATTTGACTGTCTGTCTGTCTCTCTCTTTCTCTCTTTAGAGGAGTTAGTGAGAACAGAAAGGGGTGACATCAGTGAACTTATGACCACGTCCTTCTCCGAGACACGGACCACAGAGGAGCTTCTTCCTGCAGAGAGTGAGGAAGAGAGAGATGATGAAGAGGAAGAGGACAGAGCCTTCCAGAACCGGCCCTACCCACCACGCATCGGTACCCCCCCACACACACACACACAACATGCATTGTAAAAAAGGAACTGGACACAAAGCGTCAGCATGTAATGACTTTACTGTAGATACATAAAACTTTACACACAATATTTTAATACTAACTTTCATTTATCTTTTAACTCTCCTTTATTCATTTCTTCTTTAAATGTTTGGCAATTAAGACCCTCAGCCAAATGAAAAGAAAGGTGAGTGCTGGAGTGCTTTTGCCATGTTGTATGATATAATTATTCATGTTCATAAGAAGTTGTGAAGCTTGTTTATTATAGTGATATATAATGTCACTCTTTGGTCTTTTCACAGTTTCATCAGTGGATGAATATGATTACACCACATCTGAGAGAGGACCAACTTATGAATATGAAGAAAAAGTGAGAAAATAAATCTGCTCAGACTACTAAACATATTTGTTCAACAAATGCCAAATATTACCCATAATGCCCAGCAGAGATGCTTATGCAGTGTTTGATTCCTGCAGTCTTGCAGTTTTACCACTGGAGGGAGGCAACATTGTTTGACTGGGAACAAAATAATCATGTTGGCATATAGTCTGTTTCTAAATCTATACTTTAAAGTGTCACGCTGAGCTCATGCTGAAATTGAGCTGTATTTAATTTAATTTTCACTTAATAAACCGTAAATGTTTCTGTCTCTCAGATCAACACCTCTGTAGAGCTGAAACAGCTGGTCTATAAATCTCCAGGAATTCAGAGAGACGAGCTGGTTAGTGTTTAAAAGCTTTACTTGGTGAATCATGTCATTTGAATTGTTTAGATTTGGTTTATTTGAGTTTATCTGAAAATTAATTGTAGCTGCTACAGTAAATAAGTGAACTGTGTTTTTGTCTTACACAAATATATCCACCAATCAGATTCCTGTATACTAAATCAAACTGTTTCTGGTCTCTTGTCTTATTCCTGTCACCTGCAGCAGCCAGATGTTTTGGAGACGTTCAACCGGGGGGCGATGGTGGGGCTACTGGTGGTTGCCGTGGCCATCGCTATGGTGATGGTCATCAGCTTGTTGCTAGTCCGCCGTAAGCCGTATGGAACCATCAGTCACGGTATAGTAGAGGTGAGAGTTCGTCTGATCTGAGAACTACAGGAATGGCTCGTTTTGTGCCACATCACGTATTTGTCATATTTGTCTCCTTGAGGTAAAACAGGTTGAGATCCACTGCACTACAGGAAGAACAGTCAACCCCCACACCAACTTCCTGCTGTGCCTGTTTTTACTACCTATTTGTTTTCCATTCTGATGTTTTGATCTGATAGGAAAATTGTACATGGTACATTTGTACACCTTGTTTTCAGTGGGTCAACTGGCTGAAATGATTCAGTTTTTCAAAAACTTCATGTATGTACTCCATGTTAAACGATTCTCTTCCTATCTCTCTCGCCCTCTCTCTCCCAGCAGGTCGACCCCATGCTGACCCCAGAGGAAAGACAACTCAGTAAGATGCAGAATCACGGCTATGAAAACCCCACGTACAAATTCTTCGAGCAGATGAACTGAGGAGAGCTCCACAGTCTCAAGTCCATGCCCTCCTCTCTGCCTCTGCCTCTCCCCTGTACTGTATGTATGTCTATATGACCGATGTTTCACAACGTTCCTGGCACGTAATTAAGGAGTTCGTAGTAAAACCATCTGCTCTTTGTTCAGGGAGAGAAACTCGCACAAAATTTGGCAGAACATGAAAAGCCCGTTTCATCACCAGTTTGCTTTTGTTTTGTGAGGGTGTGGCATCACACAAGCTTTCCGAATGAATCGTGTTTCACAGAAATTAAATCTGTTTTAACATGTTTTTTTGTCATTTGTAGTTTTCTAAAGAAGAGTTTTATTTCATGGTGATACTTTTATTTCATGGAAACTGTGATATGAGTTAAATAATATATTTTTGAGTTCACTACGGAAACCAGTGATGGCAAACGAGTTTAAACACTCTTGGACAACTTAATTATTCATTGAAATCATGTTTGAAAAAACGTAGAAAAGACTTTATCGCTTTTAATAAGAATTCACAATGCTGATGAAAGAATGACGTTTGTATCCACGGAAACTCAACCATCTGACATCACTGGTAAATAGTTAGTCTCACACAATTACAACTGTGTCAGTGCTTTAAATGTTCCACAAACGTTCATCAAATATTACTACCCAAAGTTGAGACTATTTTTCTGGTATTGCTTCTTTAAAAGTAAATTCTAAGTAACCTGAACTCCATAAACGTAAAGAAAAGCATGCAAAAAATTGGTGTATAATGCTATAACGTTATTGTGTTGGTCCTGTTTCTTGCTTTTCTTAAAAATTGAAAATATCACAGTTTAACGATGGCGTGTACATAACTGAAGACGTAAAATAGACGTTTCTGTCATTCATTTTTGAGGCAATGTGGACATACAGATGTGCTGCTCGGAAAGAGAAACATTTCTGAACATGGCTGAATGAAAACGGACTGTTGTATAAACCAGCACAAGAAAAATGACACAGTGCTCGACTGAATGTATATCTGGTAGACATAGGCTCCATTCACGTCCTCCTAACACTTAGCACCGATTTTTAAATGAGCTTTTTAGTTTTCAGTTTAGTTAAATTAGTTTTTAAATCAGCCTAGCTAAGCGCTCGGTTTTCACATTAGTTTGTCAGGATTGATTTTATATATTGATTTTGGTGTATCGTCACATCTAACAGCTGGTACAACTGTTGAACAACGAGTTCTGGTTGTAAAACTGGTCGAGTTGATGTCCTCAAAGTCACGAAAATCATGTTATGTTTGTTTTTAATAGTAGAGGGTAAGAAAGTTGTCTGTCAAACACATTTCAGTTCTAGTACGTGATTTTAAACACATGTCTTTGGGTTTGTCGCTGTGAAACAGATTTTTCAATACATAAACGCAACAATTTACTGTTAGCCTGTTGTAGAGAGGACATGTGGTCTTTTAGTAGAAAGAATAATGCATTTTTAGAGACAACAGTATCATCTGCTGTGACGTAACATGAATTATTAGCAAAACCTGTGTGTTCCTAAAGAAAAAACACTTTTATATAAATGAACCCAAACACTAACCGCTCTGTTGTGAAATCTCAGTAAATATTTATTTGAGAAAAATAATCGTTTTTTTCCAAACCTCCAAATGATATTTTTTGTTTGTCTTGTTTTATTGTCTTGGAACATGAGACTGTCTGTTCTCAGTACATTGTGACAAGTTCTTGTTTTTAACAAGAAGCCCATCATTAGAAACATCGTTCATAACCTTTATTTTCAGGTTCTGATCAGTTCAATGATTGTTCATGTCACTATAAAGAAATAGATTATGATATGATGGTGTGATTTTGATTGATCTGCTGTTATCTTTGATTGTTCTGTGAAGAGTATTTATAAGTTTCACGGTCATAAACAGCCATTAATGCTTATGACTCTTTATGAAGTGTTACCATGATTTCATACCATCATCAGGCAGATTTAGGACAGTGTATTCTGTCTTGAATTGGTATTAACTTTATGTTTGTATGCATCTTCTCTTGACTGAGTTGACCCCCCAACCCACCAAGGAATGACCCCTCCAGCTTCTCAAAGCTGTTTTGGATGTAATTATGTATATTTTTTATTTAAGTCAATATTATTTGGAGTTTGGGTCATTTGCCATGTAAACATATAATGAGTTTAATCACCTTCATGCTTGAAAACTCGACGGACTGAATAATTGATGTGTAAATCCAAGCACAACTGTGTCCAGTTTGACTTGGTCTTGTTTGTTTCAAGTTTTTTGGTCTTGTCAGATCCATTATTGAAGAATGGATGAAACAGCGCAGATCTGATCCAGAATGTGTTACACATCCTGTACGGCTCAGTTTGATCTTTCAAATGACTAGCATGTAAAAATACCAGTTTAATAATGTCAAATAATCAATGATTTCAAAAATAAAGTTGTAATTTGGTGAACAGGTGCTTTAATAATTTTTCCCAGAATTTGTCAGGTCTTCAGATGTCATTAAATGTACTGTGGTGGATGCAGACATGATTTCAGATGTGATTATCACCAAAGAAATGTTCTGGATGTGATTGGAAGGTGAAATGATCCTGTTTTTAATGACATAGCTGATGTATTGTAAGAGCAGGTAATCTCTGAACTGATCTGACTTCTTGTACTTGCATTCAAATGATAATAAAATGATGAATGACAACATACAAACACCCTTTATAAAAGCTTTTTCCTTCTGTGTAAGACGTTACAACAAATCTGTGTGTTGCCTTTCAAGACCTCAAGTATAACCTGATTGAGGTAAAAATAATAACCCTAAATAATACAGGAAGAGACTTTTGATCGTGTGGCTAAACAAAACCCAAAGGCAAAAATATATTTCAGCCCCTTCAAATCAAATGTTTCATAATATTTGATTCAGGAGAAACACCAGAGATAATACAGATATAATTACAAATCCTATAAAGTGTTGTTTTAATGCAACCAATCATCACCAACATCATTCAGATTCTGGTTAAACAGCCATTATTAGTATAGATGTGATAAAAAAAACTCTGATACTAACAAAAATTAGGTCACAAAGCAGCAACTAAGTCAAAAAAAATCAATAAATCATTAAATAAGTCGAAAAACCTATTTTGGTTTGGAATGGTGGTTTGTTGGTATGTGTGTCAAAATGCAAAGTATAACTAGTGTTATAGTCCAGACACAGTTCAGATATTTAAACAGCTTTAAGGAGATAAAATTTACGATTCTAAGTGATTCTTGTGCTTCTTAATCCGCTGCAGATTAGGTAAATACACTACCTTTTCTAGTGTGCTCTCAGTATAAGTGTACTTTATCTCATTTTTAGGTACTTCACAGAAACACTTCATGTAGAAACAGTTAAACTAGATCAGTAACATAACCGGTTCTGTGATATATAATTATTAAGTGATAAAAGTTGAAAATATGAACACGTAAAGTAAAAGAGAGTTTAATTCTTCTATGTTGTTATATATGCATTATATTTTGCGGCTCAGATAAGCAGTAAACAGGGCACTGCTAACTAAGTTTCATGTATTTATACATCAAACAAGCAAGATCTAAAACATTTAATTGATTAAGATGATAAATCATGACGTAAATTACAACTAAGCCTGTTAAAAAGCTGATCAGTTCGCATATTTAAAATAGTCTGGCTTCAGTTTCATTTTGACTGATGAAGATTTAATAAGTTAAAGCTGTTTATTTATTTATGTCGTTAATAAACAAATCCGTCTTCAAACTTGTTGAAGTTGAAAAAGAATCACAAAAGTTATTAAATGTGTTTAGCAACGTAAACCAGTGTGTTAAAGCTTATTAACAATAAAACATCTTTTCATTAAATTTGGCTATGCTTTCGTGTCCTCCTTTTTCAAATGACCAAGATGAAGATTACCATTGAAATGGATAAAATTACACAATTAATGGCAAAAATCAGATACTTCAACCATGCTACTGCAGGCTTTTTTCTTGTTTTTGTTTCTTGTTGCTTGGTTCTGAAAAAGTCAAATTATCATTGAATGACCACCAACCATCAATTTAAGAATATCTAGTAGTATAACAATATATGTATGTGTTGAAGTTTTTAAACGCACCTGTTATAGTTAGAATTGTCCCAGCACCAAAGGTGCGGAAAGAGACACCACTGACCAAACACCCTGCTGTGCACAGTATCTCCTCAGTGTCGCTGACTTGAAGATCTCGTATTGTCAAGTAGCTGGTGGTGTCTCGGGATTTAATGGCAACTCTGTTGTGATATTTCGGTATGTTTGAGATCTTGTCACCATTATTTGCATGTTCATTCCAAATTTCCCAGTCCATTTCACATATTGTCAAGACTTCTGCATCACTAGTTATGTTGCAGCTGAGAACTGCTGAAGCACCCACTTCATATTTATCCTGCAGAGAGCCTTGCTCTATGAGCACCTTCCCAAACCCAACACCTTAAAGTCAAAGATAATGACAACAATTCAATACAGCTCACAAACATCCCATATTATAGATAGCAAACAGGCTGGTTTCTACAGTTTGGTTTCCACAAGTAATGCTAATAAAATTGCATTATGTTTGAATATGGGTAAACAGTCCTGCCTTGAAGTTACCAGATATAGTTTGATAAGTAATGATATGTAAATAGAAATATTACTCTTACCGAAAAAAAACACAACTATTAATGATCTGCAGAGAAACATTGTTATTCTTTGTCGTCGTTTCATACGAGGCTGAATTTAACTTCTTATCGACGCTTTCCGTTCCACCTTAAAAGACGCGACGCGTCCGTGTTACCGGCGTCTTATTCGCGCTCTCGTAAAGGAGGTTGAGCTTATATATGTATTAGTGGCTTAATAAATTAACCATTTAATAGATCAAATCTGACTGAAAGCGTCAGATAAAGAGGCCTGAGGAATAAGTTACCAAAAGAAGGTCAACACGGTGATCATTAAAAGGTTTTAATAAATGCAATATTTTCAATAAATGAATCAGAATAATGATAATGCAATAGTCTCAATAAGATGCAGCAAATGAGCCACAGATTCAATTCCATGTGATAAAACAGTGAAACGTTTTAATAAATGCAATAAATGAGGGAGAATAATAATAATAATAATAAAGTTCACTACAAACGTCTACAGTACTGTGACTATTGCTGTAGTTTTTGACCCGTTATCCAGTATTGCAAGTCTGTTTTCTCTACATCGCATCTGCTGATGTTTTTCACTCCTGCAGTTCAGTAACAGGTTAGTTAACCCATTTTAAGACATTTAAAACATACAGTAACTTACAGCTGTTTAATACAGTGTGGGTTACTTCAGTAAACGCTGGTCTGAAGGCAGTGTGGATTGTGGCGCTATTTCTATAGTTTAATTTTTATTTCTATAGTTTTATTTCTATAGTTTTATTTTTATTTCTATAGTTTTATTTTTATTTCTATAGTTTTATTTTATTTCTATAGTTTTATTTCTATAGTTTTATTTTTATTTCTATAGTTTTATTTTATTTCTATAGTTTTATTTTATTTCTATAGTTTTATTTCTATAGTTTTATTTTTATTTCTATAGTTTTATTTTTATTTCTATAGTTTTATTTTATTTCTATAGTTTTATTTTATTTCTATAGTTTTATTTCTATTTCTATAGTTTTATTTGACAAAAGGTCTGAACCTTTTGAGAGCAGGTGGGAAATAAAAGCCTTTTCTGCTTTCTCGGACCTTTTCTGCACCGCTTTTCTTCTTTTTTCTGATCGGATTCGGGCCAAATGCTTAATTATTATTATTATTATTATTATTATTATTATTATTATAACCGTATTAAAACCAAGCGGTAAAACCCCGTCCCGTGCACTGCTGGCCTGTTAAAACAATGCATTTATGTATATTAAAAACAAAACAAAACATTAAAAAAAATCTGACAGATGGTCAGTCCTCTCATTAGCATAATCATTCACTTCCTGCCTCGTTTAACTCGCGCTTAATTAAACGGAATGACGTCACCGCGCTACACTGCAGCTGGGATTGAAAACCGCTGTCGGTTCTCTTTCTTCATCTTTCTTCATCTCAGGTCCGGCTGTGGGAAGGGCATCCGGCCTGACCTCTGCAGAAGCATCCAGTTGCACCGAGTCCGGCTTGACAGACAGTAGCGCGTGCCCTATGTCAGGTAATGTAATGTCGCCTCCTCACCTGATGCATAAAGCCCCTGTGCGCGCTACCCATCCTCAGTTGACATTCGCTTCTCGTGACCTCTGGATTAGACTGACAGCTCGCTGTTTGTTGGACTCTCTCCTTAGTCTACAGGAGGACATATCTGTTGATCAGCCTCCGCCGGACGTGATTGTCTTCTTTAAGGTTAGCTGTCTATTTTCTGCAAGCTGCCCATGCTCGCTTCTTTCTTCAGGCTGCCCGCCTTTCTCCGTTTTTCTCCTCCCCATGTCGCTCTCCATTTCTTGGAGAGAAACCTCTTTGAGCTGGGCCGATCGTTGCGACCCAGCTCTTGCTGAGGACGCTTTGTTGGCTGAACCCTACCCTTACGAGCCACCCGGCTCCGGTGACGAGGATGATGCAGGCCTCCTGGGTTCGGATGACGAGGAGACCATCCCGGCCGCTCGCCTCAACATAGAATGGCCGGCTTTACAAAACGCTTCTAACCAGGAGAGGGATATTTACAACGGGAAACTTGTGGGTCCCCCGCCCGGACCTAGGACTCTATGTGCGCTAAGCACATGAAGCACTTTTGGGGGGACCCGATAGACCTGAAACAGTTTTACGGGTGAAGGATATGGCTTCTTTTGGCATGGGTGACCCCCCCGCTGTCGAGCCGTCTATTGCCAGACATCTCAACCCCTCTCAAGGCGGGATGCTCGCCCCCCCGAAACCCGTTCTTCCCGGTAAGATGGACCGCTTCTCCGCGTCCATTCACCAGGCCTCTTATAAAGCCTCAGCTTTGGCCATAAGAGCTTTAAACGTGTCCTCCCTGCTGTCTGCCTACCAGGCCGAGCTACTGGAAAACATGGGGCAACAGCTGGAGAAGGGGACTCCTTCTCCATCTATTTGGAAGGAGATTGTTACAGTGAATGATCTCGTCCTTCGCAATGCCTAGGCTAGCGGACAATCCATGGCTCTCTCGGTGGTCGGAGAGTGCGCACTGTGGCTTAATCTGTCGGGGCTTCCTGACAGCGAAAAACGACGGATCGCTGGAGCCCCGGTTGAGCCTGGCCAGGCTCTTTTTGGTCCTGCCATCGCTTTAATGCAGCAGAGATGCGACGATAAGAAAAAGGAAGACGAAGCTTTTAAACTTGTCATGGCATGTCATGTTGGGTTTGATGGTACAACGGTGGGGCAACACCCTCTTATTCGCAGGTTCATGAAGGGTGCTCGCCGTTCCCTTCCTGTGTCTAGAAGAGTTGTGCCTCAGTGGGACCTCTCCATGGTGCTGGAGGCTTTGTCACAACAGCCTTTCGAGCCTTTTGGTGGCATTTTACCTTAAACTTCTGTCATTTAAGACAGCTCTGCTCCTTGCCTTGGTGTCTGCCAAGCATGTCAGCGATTTGCATGAACTCTCTGTGCATTTCTCATGCACTCAGTTCTCTCTCAGTGGAGATAAGGTTTTTCTTAGGCCTAACCCTGCCATTATGCCTAAAAGGCTGAATACTCTTTGTCCTGTACGTGCTCTGCGGGTGTATATTGACAGGACCAGTTCCTTTAGAAGGAACAACCAGCTCTTTATATCTTGGGCCCCTCCTCACACAGGGAATCCCATTTCTAAGCAACGCCTGTCTCATTGGCTTTTGGAAGCTATATCTTTGGAATATAAATCTAAGGGGGTACAGCCCCCAGGGGGCCTCAGAGCTCACTCTACCAGAGGCATGGCTGCCTCTTGGGCTCTGTTTAGGGGAGGTTCCCTGCAAGACATTTGCTCCGCTGCAAACTGGGCTTCTCCCCATTCATTTGTCAGATACTACCGACTGGATGTTACCAGAACCCCGGTAGCACATTCTGTTCTAGGAGTGGGCTCCTCATAGCCTTATTCTCCTAGGCCCCCTATCCCTACATGCATGGCACTAAGCACGTTCCTCACCTGACAACATTATTTCACTGTGTGTTGTCAGGCTTATGTATGCTACATGTTACCATATGTTTTCATACAGTTTTTGGGGAAGGTCCTTTATCATGTGTGTGGGTTGTTACCTTATGACGTGTCGTGCACCACCTTTTTCAGGTGACCGTCTTCTGGCTGTCAGAGCCTCATGTTGAGTGTATTGGGCAACCGGGGAGCTGTCCATATCTCCCATAGGTGGATCTCGAACACGAGATGATGAAAGAGAACAATAGGTTACTGTCCGTAACCCCGGTTCTCTGAAACATTGAGTGGAGAGATCCACCAAGCCTGCCCCGCTTGCAGCACGAAAAGTGAATATGCTCACTGATGTTACTGATGCACTGATTCACTGATGCGAATATGCTCACAATATGCTACCTTCCCATAGGTGGATCTCTCCACTCGATGTTTCACAACGTTCCTGGCACGTAATTAAGGAGTTCGTAGTAAAACCATCTGCTCTTTGTTCAGGGAGAGAAACTCGCACAAAATTTGGCAGAACATGAAAAGCCCGTTTCATCACCAGTTTGCTTTTGTTTTGTGAGGGTGTGGCATCACACAAGCTTTCCAAATGAATCGTGTTTCTAAACACACCTGTTATAGTTAGAATTGTCCCAGCACCAAAGGTGCGGAGAGAGACACCACTGACAAAACACCCTGCTGTGCACAGTATCTCCTCAGTGTCGCTGACTTGAAGATCTCGTATTGTCAAGTAGCTGGTGGTGTCTCGGGAATTAATGGTAACTCTGTTGTGATATTTCGGTATTTTTGAGATCTTGTCACCATTTCATTCCAAATTTCCCAGTCCATTTCACATATTGTCAAGACTTCTGCATCACTAGTTATGTTGCAGCTGAGAACTGCTGAAGCACCCACTTCATATTTATCCTGCAGAGAGCCTTGCTCTATGAGCACCTTCCCAAACCCAACACCTTAAAGTCAAAGATAATGACAACAATTCAATACAGCTCACAAACATCCATACCACAAATACCATATTATAGATAGCAAACAGGCTGGTTTGTTGGTTGTATAATTATGTACAAATAATGCTAGTAGAATTGTATGACATCTGAATATAGTTAAACAGTCCTAACTAAAAATGCCTTGAAGTTACCAGATATAGTTTGATAAGTAATTACATGTAAATATAAATATTACTCTTACCAAAAAAACACACAACTACCAATGATCTGCAGAGAAACATTGTTATTTCGTCTGGCCTGTTACATCGGTTCTTCTAAGTAGCAACAACTAGCACAAACAAGCCCAAAACCACAAAACCCTTACAAATCACATGACCTTCAGATAAAAATGTAAATGTCAAGGACTGTTTAAACTGAATTTCTAGTACATTATGTCTTTTGAAATTTCTATGCACCTTTTTAACACTTTTAAAATAATATATTTCTGTATGTTACTGTTTATTATTTGCTGATATCTAACATGGAAAGATTGTTATACAGATATATCTACCATGGTGACAATTAAATGATATAACACGTTTAAATGACTCTTGAATGAGTGTATTACTGTATATATTACTGTGTATTACTGTTTGAGTCGGCATGCCTTAAGGAATGTAAAAGTTCAAATCAAAAGTTATAAGTAAAAAAAAAAACATTTTTCATATCTCTGGACCAGTAGGTGGTGCTGTGATGACATGGCAAAGATACAGCCTCATATCCATTTTTATATCAAATCCATTTTAACTGGTAAATTTAAACAGTGTATGAGAATAGTAACTAAATTACGTGCAAATCAGAAAAAAGCTGTAAAAGGAATTCAATAAGTATGTAAAGTGTTAAGTAATGTTAAGTATTCAGTAAAGAAGGTTTTTCTTAGAAAATTCAAAAGGCAGGAACATTTTCAGAATGGAAAATGATGGCACAGGGTGTGCTTGAATCGGCATGAGCCGAGGACCTAGATGAAAGAATTTTGTTTCTAGGATTTAGAGTGTTGGTGGCAACTGTTGTGGCACGAGAGGGTTTGATGTTTCAGACTGCCTCGATCTGTGTGCCAAACTTCATACCATTCCGTTCTATTCTATTCTGTTAGATTAAAACATATTGTAACGTAGACAAAATAATTTACATTTATTGGTGTCTGTAACCCAAAATTCTTATATTCTGGATGAAATATATTTTCTGAAATATAATTTTTTTTTAGTGAAAGGTACCTGAATCCACCAAAAGGTTTTTGGCCTAAATAAAATGCCATTAATCACTGCAAATTACATTAATCAATATATCAAACAATATAACAATATATCAAATTCATCACCCAACATTCTTTTGTAGTGTAATGTTTTCATGGTAACCTGTCCTCTAGTGCACATGAACATATGTCATTTGTCTCTTTCCTGAACTACAAGGTCCTCACAAGAGCTTTTACTAAATTAACGCCCCTACTGACATCAGGAGATGCCACAGAAACTTTTACCTTAATCAAATAATGGAACTGCAGAAATCAAAGCTTATTTCTCATGAGGTTAAGGTTAGTAGGGGGTTGGGTTAGGGAGTCATTCATTCCAAACACACTAAATGCTGACCTGGCGCTGCTGTCCTGAAACTGCTGTGACGTATCACTCTGTGTGTTTTTGAAACTTCAAAAATTATGATACACAACCTTTGTGCTGATAACGCAATACTCTACTAGTTGAATAATTGTATATTGAATATACAGTAAAATGTTTTCTCTTCCTGACACTGAGTTGAGGTTTATTATTGTCCATTTATTGCTTAAGTTAGCTTGGAATGGCATCAGGCAAGCAGTAAACAATGTAATGCACTTAGTGGTCTTTAGATGTGGGGGTTTTTACATGTGTATTTAAGTGTGTGTGTGTGTGTGTGTGTGTGTGTGTGTGTGTGTGTGTGTGTGTGTGTGTGTGTTAAAAATACTTTGTTTTTCAGAAATCAGAAATCACTGTGGCCCTTTGAAAGTGTACACAGAAATATGTAAATTTATAATTTGTAAGTGCAAATTATAAGAAATATGTAAGTGCAATCAAAAGTAATGACAGTTTAGAATTCATAATTAAAACGTTAGTGTGGGCTGTTTGAAATCCCCTCAGAGAAAATAAATGGGAGAAATACTTTCCCCAAAAAGGTCTGACTGTGCTGGCAATGCAAATGATAAAATTTTAATTATAACAAATTATAATCTGATTTTATGAGTATACATTATTATTAGATTTTAATAATTGCTTTTGTATTTTATTAATTTTGAAAGATATCAATTGTTTTTTCCAGTAGAGAATGAAAGTTCTGTGTCTACTCGTCTGTCTTTGCCTACCGTCTCTTATCATGTCTGGTAAGCTACATATATCCCACAATATGATTCTTAATAACATTCTTTAATAACTATTTACTGTCATTTTAGGCTTTGACACATTATTACAACATTTATGTACATAATCTAGAAAAGCTGACTGCCAAAACTGAACTTTTTGTTCATAAATCAACTGCAGTATGAAACATATTGTTGATTTGTGGTTGTTCTCAAAAAATGTTAAATTTTATTTAAATGAGAGTTGAGAATAACAACATAATTGACCTTAAAACATTAAAATATTTATAATTTCAGGTTTTGATGTTTAAAATAAACTACAACAATTTCTCTGTTTCTAGATTTTAAAGAAATACACATCAAGTGTCTTCATAATGATATTGCAAATGGCAGTTATTCAAACGAGTGGAATATTAACCTAGCCATGTGTCCAAGTAAGTCTTGTGGCTCCTGCTATTCAGTACTGATCTGTGGTCAGTTCTGC
The DNA here is from genome assembly GCA_036877525.1 of Chromobotia macracanthus. Lineage (NCBI taxonomy): Eukaryota > Metazoa > Chordata > Actinopteri > Cypriniformes > Botiidae > Chromobotia > Chromobotia macracanthus. Next base: position 2,208,139 of record JAZGTH010000075.1, on the reverse strand, counting down.
TTGAATTTTGTAAAGGATTCCTAATCATAAGTTGTTTTATAAAGTTAAAATTCAAGGGCTTGGGGCCTAGCCTTTGTCCTGAGGCCCATGAATTATAGCAGCAGTCCCAATAACAGAAGAGTTGAATACATCTTTAAAAAGGTCAATTAACACGTATTTCAATATGAAAGCACATTCAGGAATTATAATTCAATTTTATTTACATTTATTGCATCAAGATTTTAATATTGATTCCTCCAAGGCAGTTCTTTCATTCTCAAGGCAGTAGAATAGTGCCTTTCAAAACCATACTAAGCAGCAAGCCAAAGGCGACTACTCAGTGAAACAGGAATAACAAGGCTACCGTACCCCCTACTACACTCACTAACTGTCTAAGCCAGAGGTTTTCAAAGTGTGAGGCATAGGGGTTAAAAATAGTCTCTGTGCAGCAGGAAACCAACAGAAGGAAACATTTGTTCACACAGCAACAGAATATGGTTGTCAGTCCTGTATTTTGGTCCTTAGTATAAGGGGTTAAGTTGAGACTGCCACTGGACTCACAACTGCATTTTCAGTTACGCAGAGTTGATCTTCCAACACCACATAGATGCGCTTTAGTGCTGTATTACTTCTTTCTCAGACAGCTGGAGATCATTCTGTCCTGTGCAGGTTGACTGCAGCATTCAAAGAAATACATTAAGTGTGATGGGCTTTTAATCTGTCTGTAACTCACATTACAGGGACAACAAAGAGAACGAAAGTGATGTGGATAAAACAAATTATATATATATATATATATATATATATATATATATATATATATATATATAACATGTTGTCTTTTTGCGTTTTAATAAAACATACTGTTAAATGCAATTTATTTGTTACAATGTTCTACTGTGTATTAACTTTGTGGTATGTATTGCAGCTTTACAAATACAGTGTACGAAGCCTGGCCCAAGAAACAAAGATACAAATAAAATGAATACAATAACAATTTGCAGCTCATTTCAGGAATGTAACCTGACAAAACCATTAAAGTTTATAGAAAATCTACTTGGTAAAATCTCATGCAAACAAGAAAACAGTACGTAAAATGTTTAAATCATTTACAGTTCTGGTTAAATTATTTGGTTAAACTATTAGTTAAATTATTTTTCAACTTTTTTTTTTCAACTATTTTAGGTAAGACAAAATGTACACTTGAAATAGCATGTAATCAAACAATATACCTCTGTGAAAAACAAGAATGTGAACTGGACCACATCATCCCAACTGAAGACAAAATGAACTGCAAATTCCACCATGACAGTGAGATTTCAACAGATGTTTTGTTTGTTGTTTAGAATGTAGATAAAGCAAATATAATGTGCTTAATAATATTACTTACTAACAGCTGTGCCATTTTCATCCAGTTACAAAATGTATCCAAGAAAAAGGGAACTTTATGGGAGTCACTAATTGCACAATGGAAAGTACAAATACAGGTATGTTTGTTTTATCACACAAGCCATCGTGTATTCATTGACTTTGATTCATAAACAATTTACAAAAATGATATTTAAAAAATAACACTTCACGTAAATGATTACAAAATTTCAGCTGTTCATCATGCATTAAATTATATATTTGAGAATTCTGTATTTTTATAGAATGTCTCATTACTTTTGGTTTATCAAGGGATAGAAAAACATGTACAGTCAACAGACTGCCCCATTGAAGTTAATTGTAAGACTGGTAAGAAAAGTTTCATTAATCATTGCAAACAGTTGAATTTGTTTCCTTAAACACAAATGTTTACACATATATGTCATCAAACAGTTGAAAATGATTATTGTTAAGTGTGTTTGACATGTTGTTGTTGCTTTTCTCATTATTTATTTCAAGGGTTATTATATTTTATAGCATCAATATTCTTAGGATGTGCTCTTGTGATATTGATTGCATTTGTGGTCTACATCATTTGTGTAAGTTGTATATTTCATAATTTAGTAATACACTTTTTAAAAAAGGAACAATGGTCTGTTGCTAATATCAAATAATAATACATCTTACATTTATGTTAATATTAAAAGATTTAATGTTTTTTTATATACAAACTATAATCAATACATTGTACAATTATTTTACATACAAAATAAAGATGCATACAAAATAAAGATGAGACTTTACTTACTGCTTTACAGATTGGCAAAAAGAAAGGATGGCACACACTGGTAAGTGTAAACAATCAAAAGATTGACATTTCATTTATAAATGCAAACTCGCACGCTTCTCAGGATCTTAATCACACAGTGTCAGGCATTAAACTGCTCACTGACGTTTAGTTCTCAATTAATCACTTTTAGGAGATTTATTTATAATATTATGGTTATTTTCTATAAGACTATCAACCTCATGACAAATACAAGCACATCTGAAATTACGACAGTCTAACCCAACCCTAACTAACATATAAAATAACATGCATTATTAAATGGCACAGAAATTCAATATAATGCTCTGTTCCCTTAAATTCTAGAATGTCTGCAGGAAGAAACAAGGTAAGAATATTTCTGTTTTACATCTGATACATAGAAATAAAACTTGTCTAATGAATTCATGTAACTGGCCACTTTCGGAACAATGTAAGTCGCAAATTTTCAAGCTGCACTGTGTCACTGTAGATAGCATCAGATTTCATTTATGCAAAGCGACTTACAGTACTTTTAAGCTATACATTGGATCAGTATGAGTGTTCCCTGGGAATTGAACCCTCAGCCTTTTGCACTGCTAACAGTTCTCTATCAATTGAGCTACAGGAACACAATGCCTTCATTATTTAGCTGCATCAGGATGTGTATTGTATGATTAAAAGTGTACATTGACTTTTCCACATGACAAAGACTGGATAGTACATATTTAACTGATCCTTAACAGTCAGCACCACTGGACTGCTGTCCTGGAGGCTGAATTATAACTTATAATTTGAAAATTATGAAAATATTGTGAAAAAACCATCAAATAAGGAAATTTCATGCTGTTCTACTGAGTTGCTGAAGGCAGAATAGAATAAATAAATAACGCTTACAGAAATAATATTGTTCAACTATATAATGAATGAGATAAATGCACGATATCACATATTAACAATTAGGAGCTCTAATGTTCCATTACATTATCCTGTACGTATAAGTGTTTATTAGTTGTTATTATTAATAAATGTAAAAACTTTTGTACAGTTACATTCAACTTTAATTTGTTATGCCTATTAGCTAGCTTTCTAAATACTGAAACATGAAATGAAACATGAATCTTTTAGGGCTCTTTATATGAAGTCTAATTATATAATAACAATACCTTGAACTCTTACACTTTCTTGCACTTCTTAACACTTAACAGTGTTATTGGAGTAACCATTGACAATCTATACAGTTCCTGCAGGAACAGAGGCCTAGTTTGCTCACAGCAAGTGTTTGTCTGTTCACTCTGGGGTAGAAAGAAGGGTAACAGCAGCTTAGTTTCTCCCAGAAGAAAATGAAAGGGTGTTACTTGCACTTTCACTAGATTTTCGCTAGTTACTCATAAGGTGTTATCAACAGCTGCAGTGACAGCAGTGACCTATACAGTTCCAAAGAGTTCCAATGAGGGAAGAAATTCAGAAAATGATGGTGAGTAAATGATGTATCAATTCTGGGTGAATTATCCCTGTTACCCTAATAAACAACAAGAATATGTAGTTTAACTGTTGTTTAGTTTCAGGTGGTGCAGCGGACAACCCTGAAGAACAAGAAAGAATGATGAGCTCACCAGCTCACCAGATTTAATAGTCACCACCAGCAGATTTGATTTATTGTTAATTGAGAGTACTAGACTCCAGAGAGGCTGCAAATTTTTAAAAGTAGCTATTCAGAGCTTTGTCCCAAATATAAATCGGATACAGTGAATCTTCTACATCTGCAACTCTATGGAGGAATACTGGAAAGGGATTAAAGAGATTGATATGAACGCATTTGGTGGTGGTGCTAGAAATGAAAATATTTTAACTTTAAGCTGTTTTTATTTTATTAATAAGAATATCCGCTTGGTTATAGCCTTATACGCTTCGCATCGTGGCTGCATTACCACCTCAGTGTGTGTTATTTTCTAATAATTAAACCAATTCTTTCTTTCTTATTGAACACACAACTGTTTGTTTAAAGAGTAGATATTGAACTCTAAAGGTTAAGATCCACACCTCTAGAGATCTACAATTCTATGCATGTAAAATTTTGCATTTTAATGTAAGTGATTTATAATGTAATACTAATGTAAACCATGATATGTGTATTTAAGATAAATATCACTATTTACTCACAAACACTTTTAAAATTTGTTGATGTTGTTTTGATTTATTTCAGTCATGGTGAATAGTGACGTAGTCTGTCAGTCACTAACATTCTGTATTGCATCTTTTCATGAAAGAAAATGTTACATTCGTTTCAGTGTATGTACAACACAAATAACGTAACATACTATATTGTACAAATACTGTGTTGGCCGCTAGATGGCGCCATGATGACAGTTTGACATTCTGTACTTTTGTCTCATATTCGTCTTTTAATCATAAAGGATTTGTTGACGTCACAGAAAACAGAGGACTTTTTCTTTGCGCCTCCTCCTCATCATTGAATAATATAGATCTGAATCTGCGTTAAAGAAATTCTTTATTTAAATATGGCGACATTTGTATTTTAAAATGTTGCCAACTTCAGTAATCTTCTTCAATAACTTCTTCAGTAACTTCTTCAGTAATCTTCTTCAGTAACTTCTTCAGTAAACTTCTTCAGTAACTTCTTCAGTAACTTCTTCAGTAAACTTCTTCAGTAACTTCTTCAGTAATCTTTTTCAGTAACTTTTTCAGTAACTTCTTCAGTAATCTTCTTCAGTAACTTCTTCAGTAACTTCTTCAGTAATCTTCTTCAGTAAACTTCTTCAGTAACTTCTTCAGTAATCTTTTTCAGTAACTTTTTCAGTAACTTCTTCAGTAATCTTCTTCAGTAACTTCTTCAGTAACTTCTTCAGTAATCTTCTTCAGTAACTTCTTCAGTAATCTTCTTCAGTAATCTTTTTCAGTAACTTCTTCAGTAACTTCTTCAGTAATCTTCTACAGTAACTTCTTCAGTAACTTCTTCAGTAACTTCTTCAGTAATCTTCTTCAGTAAACTTCTTCAGTAACTTCTTCAGTAATCTTCTTCAGTAACTTCTTCAGTAAACTTCTTCAGTAACTTCTTCAGTAACTTCTTCAGTAATCTTCTACAGTAACTTCTTCAGTAACTTCTTCAGTAACTTCTTCAGTAATCTTCTACAGTAACTTCTTCAGTAACTTCTTCAGTAATCTTCTACAGTAACTTCTTCAGTAATCTTCTTCAGTAATCTTCTACAGTAACTTCTTCAGTAATCTTCTTCAGTAACTTCTTCAGTAACTTCTTCAGTAATCTTCTTCAATAACTTCTTCAGTAACTTCTTCAGTAATCTTCTACAGTAACTTCTTCAGTAACTTCTTCAGTAACTTCTTCAGTAATCTTCTACAGTAACTTCTTCAGTAACTTCTTCAGTAACTTCTTCAGTAATCTTCTACAGTAACTTCTTCAGTAACTTCTTCAGTAATCTTCTTCAGTAACTTCTTCAGTAAACTTCTTCAGTAACTTCTTCAGTAATCTTCTTCAGTAACTTCTTCAGTAAACTTCTTCAGTAACTTCTTCAGTAACTTTTTCAGTAACTTCTTCAGTAAACTTCTTCAGTAACTTCTTCAGTAATCTTCTTCAGTAACTTCTTCAGTAAACTTCTTCAGTAACTTCTTCAGTAACTTCTTCAGTAATCTTCTTCAGTAATCTTCTTCAATAACTTCTTCAGTAACTTCTTCAGTAATCTTCTTCAGTAATCTTCTTCAGTAACTTCTTCAGTAATCTTCTTCAGTAATCTTCTTCAGTAACTTCTTCAGTAAACTTCTTCAGTAACTTCTTCAGTAACTTCTTCAGTAATCTTCTTCAGTAACTTCTTCAGTAACTTCTTCAGTAAACTTCTTCAGTAACTTCTTCAGTAACTTCTTCAGTAATCTTCTTCAGTAACTTCTTCAGTAATTTCTTCAGTAATCTTCTTCAGTAATCTTCTTCAGTAACTTCTTCAGTAATCTTCTTCAGTAACTTCTTCAGTAATCTTCTTCAGTAACTTCTACAGTAATCTTCTTCAGTAACTTCTTCAGTAAACTTCTTCAGTAATCTTCTTCAGTAACTTCTTCAGTAACTTCTACAGTAACTTCTTCAGTAATCTTCTTCAGTAACTTCTTCAGTAAACTTCTTCAGTAATCTTCTTCAGTAACTTCTTCAGTAACTTCTACAGTAATCTTCTTCAGTAACTTCTTCAGTAATCTTCTTCAGTAACTTCTTCAGTAACTTCTACAGTAACTTCTTCAGTAATCTTCTTCAGTAACTTCTTCAGTAATCTTCTTCAGTAATCTTCTTCAGTAATCTTTTTCAGTAACTTTTTCAGTAACTTCTTCAGTAATCTTCTTCAGTAACTTCTTCAGTAACTTCTTCAGTAATCTTCTTCAGTAACTTCTTCAGTAATCTTCTACAGTAACTTCTTCAGTAACTTCTTCAGTAATCTTCTTCAGTAACTTCTTCAGTAATCTTCTTCAGTAATCTTCTACAGTAACTTCTTCAGTAATCTTCTTCAGTAACTTCTACAGTAACTTCTTCAGTAATCTTCTTCAGTAATCTTCTTCAGTAACTTCTACAGTAACTTCTTAAGTAATCTTCTTCAGTAACCTCTTCAGTAACTTCTTCAGTAATCTTCTTCAGTAACTTCTTCAGTAATCTTCTTCAGTAATCTTCTACAGTAACTTCTTCAGTAATCTTCTTCAGTAACTTCTACAGTAACTTCTTCAGTAATCTTCTTCAGTAATCTTCTTCAGTAACTTCTACAGTAACTTCTTAAGTAATCTTCTTCAGTAATCTTTTTCAGTAACTTCTTCAGTAATCTTCTTCAGTAATCTTCTTCAGTAACTTCTTCAGTAATCTTCTTCAGTAATCTTCTTCAGTAACTTCTACAGTAACTTCTACAGTAATCTTCTTCAGTAACTTCTACAGTAACTTCTTCAGTAACTTCTTCAGTAACTTCTTCAGTAATCTTCTTCAGTAACTTCTACAGTAACTTCTTCAGTAATCTTTTTCAGTAACTTCTACAGTAACTTCTTCAGTAACCTTCTTCAGTAATCTTCTACAGTAACTTCTACAGTAACTTCTTCAGTAATCTTCTTCAGTAACTTCTACAGTAATCTTCTTCAGTAATCTTTTTCAGTAACTTCTTCAGTAACTTCTTCAGTAATCTTCTTCAGTAACTTCTACAGTAACTTCTTCAGTAACTTCTTCAGTAATCTTCTTCAGTAATCTTCTACAGTAACTTCTTCAGTAATCTTCTTCAGTAACTTCTACAGTAACTTCTTAAGTAATCTTCTTCAGTAACCTCTTCAGTAACTTCTTCAGTAATCTTCTTCAGTAACTTCTTCAGTAATCTTCTTCAGTAATCTTCTACAGTAACTTCTTCAGTAATCTTCTTCAGTAACTTCTACAGTAACTTCTTCAGTAATCTTCTTCAGTAATCTTCTTCAGTAACTTCTACAGTAACTTCTTAAGTAATCTTCTTCAGTAATCTTTTTCAGTAACTTCTTCAGTAATCTTCTTCAGTAATCTTCTTCAGTAACTTCTTCAGTAATCTTCTTCAGTAATCTTCTTCAGTAACTTCTACAGTAACTTCTACAGTAATCTTCTTCAGTAACTTCTACAGTAACTTCTTCAGTAACTTCTTCAGTAACTTCTTCAGTAATCTTCTTCAGTAACTTCTACAGTAACTTCTTCAGTAATCTTTTTCAGTAACTTCTACAGTAACTTCTTCAGTAACCTTCTTCAGTAATCTTCTACAGTAACTTCTACAGTAACTTCTTCAGTAATCTTCTTCAGTAACTTCTACAGTAATCTTCTTCAGTAATCTTTTTCAGTAACTTCTTCAGTAACTTCTTCAGTAATCTTCTTCAGTAACTTCTACAGTAACTTCTTCAGTAACTTCTTCAGTAATCTTCTTCAGTAATCTTCTACAGTAACTTCTTCAGTAATCTTCTTCAGTAACTTCTTGAGTAACTTCTTCAGTATCTTCTTCAGTAATCTTCTTCAGTAACTTCTACAGTAACTTCTTCAGTAACTTTTTCAGTAACTTCTTCAGTAACTTCTTCAGTAATCTTCTTCAGTAATCTTCTTCAGTAATCTTTTTCAGTAACTTCTACAGTAACTTCTTCAGTAACTTTTTCAGTAACTTCTTCAGTAACTTCTTCAGTAAACTTCTTCAGTATCTTCTTCAGTAACTTCTACAGTAATCTCTTCTGTAGCAGTTCAGGATGTGCTTTCTGAGGAACAAGAAACTCAATGCTGCATCTGGGGGTTGGAGTGGATGCACTGCAGGTGTTTCATGCTAAATGGAGAGTTATCTAAAAAAGAGAAAAACAATTATTTCCTGCAGAAAAATCCACAACAGCCACAACCCCCTCACGTACGTTGGTGGAATTACAGTCACACGTTGCATTGAAAGTGACATATTTGTCAGATATGGTAACCAATACCCGAAATGTGACCTCTGCATTTAACCATCACTGGTGAGGAGTGAACACACACATCTGGAGCAGTGGGCAGCACAGTAGTGCTGAGCAACCAGGGGTTAGGTGCCTTGTTCAAGGGCACTTCAGTTGCTACCTCCCAGCGCTGGAATCAAACAAGCAACCTTCTGATCACAAGCGACTCACTTACCAGTAGGCCACAACTGCCCCCCTGCCCCCTGCATTGTGGGCAACTATAAAGACAACATCTTTAATCTTTAAGTTAAGACACAAAACTGTGTCACTGGACAGCATTACTCACCTCAGGAGCTACTTGCATATATACACTGAGGCAGCCCCCTGAAACATTACTGACACTGACAGCACACTGTGGGGACGATGATAAATAGTGATTGGGTCTTTAAAGGTCACAGGTATAGGTTATAAACATTATATAAGTTATAAAAAAATGTGTTATCTCTGTGTAAAAATGCATTCTGTCCTCTAAAGTATAATACTCTTGAGGTTTCTGTAGGTCAGTTGGTGGAGCATTGTGTTAGCAGCACCCAAGGTTGTGGGTTCGATTCCCAGGGAACACACATACTGAACAAATTAGCACATTAGCAAAACATCACATAAGTCTCAGGAACATAAATTGGGAAGGTAGTTTTTTAGGTAGAAAACAATTCTGATCTACAGTCAGAATATTGTATGGTTTATGCTGATCATGTTAAACACAAAGATCCAGTAATTATCTCTAGATGTTCACCACTCATCTAATAGTGCAGTGCAAAGTTCAGACCTGTGACATCTGTAAGTCAGCAGGAACTACACATACACTTATGACATTTCACCTGAAGATGAGGCCACGCCACACGCAGACAACCTCAAAATATGTATGAAGAAACATGGTCATTGCTGCATGGAATGGAAAACTGCATTTTTGTCGTCACACTTGTACGCTGGTATTTCTGACAAGTAACCAAGTTAAAGTCCATTAGTATCTTCTCCTCACTGCTTCAATGCCACAAATTACAGCGAATTTCATGATAAACCGCAGCTGGAGACTTTCCCATTCAGCATTCATTCATGACACATTCTGTGCTCAGTGTCTGTTTTCTTGTTTTCTCCTTCTACAGTCTCTGTCTTTCTCACTCTTGACCACAACTCTCGATGTTCGTTGCTTTTATGACTGGCTTGTGTTTATACTGATCTGTCTTGTGAGCCAGGAACTGCTTGTCATTCATGCATTTTGTGTAAGCCTTAGTCATTTTGAAAGAAAACTATTTTTCAAAACTAGTTTTGTCCCAGGCAGGCTTGTTTGCCTAACGAGGTTTAATAACATATTTATACTGTTATGCAAAAAATACTCATAATTTAAAAGCATTAAACTAACAAGGCAGTCCTGCTCTATACATGTTCTTTAGCTCAGTTAGGATAGTGAGTGTGTCCTCACATGGCTGCAAATGTTTCTAAGAACTGATGAGCCACTGCAGAATCAGAGGCCACTTAAAGGACCCTTGAGGGGCCGCCTGACATTTGACTGGTTGCTTTCTGTTCATATATACTTTTTTGTTTCATATATATGTTTTGATGGTGTCAACTCTGCTGCAGCATTGTAAACAGTGACCCATTTAGTTTAAACTTTGTGACAGATTATCAGTTCAGAGCTCATCTGCTTGTGTGGTCCCCTTTAAGGTCTTAAAGATTAATGCAAAAGTGACATCATCTAACAGATCGATTTTGTACTAAATGAAATATTAATGAAATATCTGTGCCTTGTGACTTTGTACATCAGCTCCTCACAACTGTTGCAGAGGGTATGAGATTATAATCTAATCCACTAATGTGTCCAACAATGTTTTCATTTATGTACATTATGTATATGTATTTCTCTTTATCACTGAATATAAAAGTAACTGGATATTGCGAAAGAAAATTTGACCTGTACAAAACCTGTACAAAAACTCATGATGTTAGCTTGTTGCAGGTAGCTGACAGGGTGTCGATTTCTGAAGGTGTGCATGTTGCTGTGTGGTTACTAGGTAACTGATATGGTGTTCTGGGTTGCTAAGTAGATACTTACCACCTAGTCAAATTCAAGTCAACCTTCATGATATCAAGAGAATATATTTAGAGATTAGAAATCTCTAAAACCTTTTTAGAAATGCTAACTCTTCCAGTTAACAATGTTGTAAAAACATTTCTGTAACGCTTCGAGTAGGACATACAGTATATGATGTATAACATTGCTGCATGAACAGGTAGAGAATTGTGTTAGCAGTGCAAAGGCTGTGAGTTCGATCCCAGGGAATACATGTACTGATGAAATGTATAACTTGAATACACTGTATATCACTTTGGATAAAAGCATCTACCAAATGCATAAAAATGTAAAGGTGAATGTAAATATAAACAAATCTGTTGTATTTTAACAAAACAAGTTAGTTAGAACGGCAGAGAAGTCCAGAAAGATTTGCTCAGAAGATCTCTGCTCAATTTTATATGCACACACACTAATCCACACAAATTCACACATATGCATTCACAGGTGATGCAGGTTATTTCAGAGTGACTCAGTGGTCAGAAACACGAGTGTGGAAGTGCTGACTTTTGATATTAATCTCAAGCCCTCTTTACACACTTCACCGGCGGTCTCTGCTCTCTGGTTGTACCTACAGTGACATTTAAAAGCATTGTGCACACTGAAACCTTTATTGGAGCTATAAATGTGTGCTTATTAAGGTAAGTGCTGCTGTGATTTTTGTAAGGCCGATCGCAGAGAAGTCAGCTCTCCTTGAAGCTGTGTTGCTATTTTTATAGTTATAGTCAATAACCGATACAATCGGTGTAAAGATTGTTTCAGTCACGCTAAATAATATTTTAACAATGTTCATTTAGATGTTACTTCCTAAAATACTTTCTCAGTGTGTGTCCCGTGTGGTTTGGATCTAAACAAACCCTCAGTGAATATCCTGCTCTGTTTGTACTAGGAACATGAATGATAAATGGTTTTGTCAAAGAGGTGAAAAACTTACTGTGCGTTTATGTTATTCTCTCCTGAATTCTGAACAGTTGAGGAGGAGGAACTCAGGCCACATCAGAGAGCAAAATCAGAATTCGGAGGCGGAGTGATTTGACTTCGACAAGCAAGTAACCACACTGAAAGGTGAATGAATCATGAAAACTGTAGGCTGAAATGTTCCACTGTTTTTTCAACAGTGTTTTTTAGTGAATTGATAGCTAATGTGTATGAATTCATACAATCTCATTTGTACTTTTTATACAATCTGCTTGTACCCCAGTAACGGTTTAGTGGTGGACCCGCATGCTTGCTTTTTTCTATAAATCGTATGTTTTTGTATGATACACATCATATGAATTCATACAGCATTTTCCTGTGAGATAAGATTAGTCATTCCAGAATTGCTGGATAATTTTGGGATTTTTCTTTCACTAACTTTCGTGAGTCTTGTTAATTCAGCTCCTTTGCTCTCTCTATCATGTTTGGTTGTATGACACACACAATGAAAATGCTTTAACATACATGCAACTGTATTGGTTAAAGTTTCAATTGCATCATCTCTGTGGTTGTTACACATCTGGTGAATGTTCTGAATTGGCCTCATTTCACGTAAAGAGTATTTTCCTTATAAATAGTCTCTAACCTGACCTATTTAAAGAAACCATGAAATTAAAATCGGTTTTGTGTTTATCTGTTAAGTTTGAAGCCGTTAATAAACTCCAATATAATTCACTTTTAGCAGATAAATGACCTGCGTGTTGCCATCTTTGCCCATGTGCACTCAGTTCCATAGACCACTGTACCACTGAAATAATTTTATTTTTAGCATTTTTCCTAATGCAAAATAAATAGATCCTCAAACGTTTTACCTTGAACAGTTCAGTAAGAGACACAGGTATAGACAGACCATCACTGCAGGTCAAACACATTGCCGTGTAGAGCTGCAGTGGTGGGGACACCCTCTTATAAAAACACATCAGAGGAACAGAGGTGAAGTTAGTGTCTCTTCAAGGTAATTTATTTTCTCTGAAGGGGTTTCAGTCACTGTTGTTCAGTTTCACTGTGCATCACCCTGTTGACATGGCAGTGACAACCGTTGCATACAGTATGCAAAACTTGACATTTCTTTTAAAAGGTGATGGGAGAGTCAGTCTGTAAATTACTGGACCATTACAGCAGTAACTGCTAAACAAACGGCCAGTAGACAGACTTTCAACACAATAGACTATGTAATTTAAGTCATGTGGTTGCTTTGATTCATTATGTCCTTCCAGAGTCTTGGTGTGTCAGGAATGACAGACAGAACACAGACAGCTCTGTAACAAAATAAACTTAAAAATAAACCGAGTCTACAGCCAATAACAATGCTAAAAATAAAAGACCGAAATGAGGTCAAGAACAGCAAAAATAAAATGCCAAAAGAAAATAAATACAAGCCTTAACCTTTCTCAGCAGGATTAAACTACAGGACCACAACACACACAAGCTCCTTAAATAAGCACAGACTCAAGGTGAAGTAAGCTAATAATTAGACACAGAATGAAAAGAGGGTCAAATTCAAGAGAAGAGAAAACCAACAAATGCCAAAGGTGAAGATCCAAACAAGATTAAAACAGTGTGAGTTTAGATCCAAAAAGAACAAGCTAAGCTAGGGGAGAAATTAGACACTGAATGATTACAGAAAACAACACCATCAGAAAGAAACAACAGACATTTCACCACTGTGAGGTAAGTGTAACATTTCATAGTTTGTTTTTGTTGAATCTGCATTCAGATGACAGGTTATGTTCACTTTCATTTTCACAGAATGATTTTTATATGCAGTGTTGAGCTGCTGGTGTGCAGTTACTTTTGCAAATTGTTGATGATATCATGGCTGTGGTGGCACAGAGGTGAGGACTGGACACCGATGTGTGAGCTGTTTAGAGGATGGATGTTTCTGAGGAGGTGAAGAGATGTGAGGAGAGATGGATCTCCAACAGTTTCAGTTGTTGCCAAAGTAACTGCTTATATCTCTTCATCACGCCCTTCATTTTGTCTCCAACTGGCTGTTTTCCATAACTTGGTATTTTGTTATTGTGGTACATGGGCAAGTGTGGGCAGTTGATTAAAAAAATAGCAAAGAAAGGTGTGTCAATGATGGAAAATCTTAGCTATCACCAGTTTGAGCCTTTTGAAACAACATTTTCATAACGCAGGACCCACAAAGACATTTGTGAATTAATTACACTGCTAGTTTCAAGTGCCTTTCTATTTCTGAGTTGTAATGTTAGTTCGAGTTATTAGAGATATTACAGTAACTATATAGTACATTTTCCTATTCCTAACATTTTTCCTAATATAATTAACAATTTCATAAAACGTTAAACTTAAACTAACAAGTTTGGAAATGATATTCATTTTCTCATATTAAGAATTGCCTGAATCCGGGAGGTTTTTAATGTATCTTACTCTAATCAAACATTTAAAAGTATTAAAACATGTTTTGTTGTTTTTAATATTGTTTACTTCATCAGTTGTTTTCCATCCTTTAGTTTTTTGTTAAAGGCAGGTCTTCAATGACATCATGCTTCAGTAATTGACAACGTTTGGTGGGAACACAACAAATATCAACAAGTAAGCTTTGGAGTTTGTACATTCTGTGATGTTTTGTCTCACTGTATCCTGTCTGATAAATTACAGAAATGAGTCTGATATTTCCTTTCTGTTAGGTCCCATCCCGTTAGACACTCATTTTGAAACATTTTGTAAATACTCAAGTTATGCTCATTTTAAGTTCCTGAGAATGACCAGAGCATATTTCTGAAATATATCCAATGCACATCTGTTAATTCTATAAATTACAACACGAGCACATTTGTTACAGAATGTGTAACGGGAACGACTCGGTTATTTCCAACACTGTCTTACCCCGTGTAGCCCATTGGCCATATCTGCTGAATTGAACTAATTTTAGAGTCTTCTGGTTTAGATGGATGGATCAGTCCATACAGAGACACTAGATTTCTATAGAAAAGACATGGTGACAGAAAGGCAAAAAGGAAGACCAATCACAGATGAGTGAGATGAAAGGGGAGGGGCTGGCTTGAGGTGGTCGATGGCACCGGCGGTCGAGGTCATAACTGACGTGTAACTGCGTCTGTGCACATGATCACTCTAGGTCGCAGCTTTTACTTTGAGCACTCAGGTACGTCTGAAAGTTTCTGAGTCAAGTTGTTCTTTATTTTCCTTATCTCTCTCTCTCTCTTTCCCCCATCATTTAGTGTCTTGTTCTCTGGAAAATATCTTTTGATTATCAAAGCATTCGTGCAGTTGTCCATGAGCTCATGTGTCGAGGTCTTCACCTCACAGGTCTGAGAGGATGTCACAGCAGGCAGGTTTTCCCCCTGTTACTCTTCCTCTCGCTGTGACTTTGTCTCTCTCTCTGTGGGTCTGACAGATGCACTTTTGCAGTTTATGAAGTTTATGAAGTTACTGTCTGTATTTAGACTCTTGGAAAAGTGTCTAATGTGCAACCTGTAGATTCATCTTTACAGGTGAGCGACATTTCGCAGACAGTGTAGATTATTGTGACCTGGGCCAGTGCCTGTTGTAGGACAGTAAATTTGGCATTTTATTACTGTGTCTTTGTACAAAGAAGAGAGAAGATTTTAATTTGATGACAGCATGCTGCATAACTTCTGTTTTTAAATTAAAAGTGCTCACCTTTACGTATCCAAAGGCCTGCGGGACAGGTAAGTCAGTCACTCTTTGTGACGCTCGGTTTGCAGTTTTTGGTGTAGTTGAAATTGTTAGTCATTAGTCAGAATTGTCATTGAATCGGTTTCATTCTTCTGATTCTCATGCTAAACTGAGAATTCAGCTGCACTCGGTTTTCAGACGAAGTGGGTGAAGAAAGGATACAAACAGATGACGTGTCTTCTGATGCAATGACTAGCTAATATCAAACATCACAAATCCTTCTTAGAAACAGTTTAGCAAAACTTTTGTAAACGGTAATCATTACTGGGTCATGTGATAATGTTTCAGTCAGCATTTCAGTTAAAATGCTACAGTAATTTTACAGTAATTTTAAAGTGTCATGTTTACATACGGTCTTGTCTTTTCTGTGTTCAGGATTTATAATTTCTGTCCTCTTTCCTGCATACACTATCTATATATAAAATATTTTAGATTTTTTGATAAATATGCTGCATTTTTAATATATATTGTATATTTAATAGTTTAGTTTTGTTAAAACATCCCTGTGTACATCCAATGACTTCTGTAAAGCCCAGCCTCAAAGTGTGTGCTGTGGATGGAGGCCTTATGTATATGTGTGTGTGTGTGTGTAAGTATATATTAATTTTTATATATAAATATCATGTTAATGTTCATGAAAGTAACTTATTTATAATTTAGATTATGTAACCTTGTAAATAAGTCACCTGGGAGCCACCATAGTTTAGGTACACACACACACACACACACACACACACACACATACACACACAGTTAGTTATGCATTCTAGGGTTCATTTGTTTTTTCTTCATACTATGGCTCAAATTATTAATACAGTAATTTGACTTGTATTGGCTTTTAATATTGCAACATGAAACGTGACTCATCAGGGTTTGTAAAGACAAGTTAATGCTAATACAAACTCATAACAGACCAGCTAAGAAGTCTGTCTGGAGTCAATTCTGTTACAGTATTTGATTCCTGAACACCTTCATTATGAAAGCAGGAACTGGAAACTACTCCTTATGTGACAAGCGTTCATAACTGGAGATTATGAAAAAGATGCATTCAGCAATATTTTGTTGCATTGGAATAATACAACAGTAATCATTTTTCATGCTCTGCAAAGTGTGTGTTTGTGCGCATGTGTCTCACTTTAAACCAGTTTAGCATCAGTTCTAGTAATTCAAACGTTGAATATCGTCATCTCA
This sequence comes from Chromobotia macracanthus, assembly GCA_036877525.1. NCBI lineage: Eukaryota > Metazoa > Chordata > Actinopteri > Cypriniformes > Botiidae > Chromobotia > Chromobotia macracanthus. The sequence goes on along the minus strand of JAZGTH010000075.1, from coordinate 2,191,598 downwards.
GTACAGATTTTTTCCGTACAATCCATCACGTTGAGGAACAGTGATCGCATCAGCGATTTGCTTTTGTATGTATTTGATATGCTTTCGTTAGCTCGATAGAGAAAACAAACAACAGGTTGATGTTATTCTGTTTTCATTCCAGATATCTGCATTTGAAATGATCCACATCTTATTTTACTGTTTTGTCAAAGAAGGGCCCATTCATTTTTCAGCATGTACTATTTTAGCCCACTGATTACTAAAGAATAACGTTTTAAGATATGTATAACAATACAAAAACATTCTGCTAACATTACTGCATAAACTTTTTTCATAACTTTGAGAGAACTTTTAGAGATGTTGGCCAACATTCTGAGAACATTCTTTGTTAGCTGGGTTCCCTGTCAGGACTGAAATGTGTCGATTTTTAAGGTGGACTATATAAAACGATACTTTGCAGGCTCTTTTAATGAAGGAATGAGCCTGCTAGCTGGGTTTCTCTCAGAGCGAGATCTTCTACATTTAGACTACACCAGACACCACATCACAATGCAACTACAGTAGATGTGTATCTGAACCAACCTACTGTACGGCTTTGATAACTTTTATTGTTTATCAAACAAGCCTGAACTTTTACGATACAGCGTACCGGCATTAGTCACAGTTTCACATTCTGAGGAGGTCTGTGGCTTCTTTACAAGCTTCCACAGCAGAATTTCAAAGATGATGCGAAAGGCCCTCAGTGCTTGACCTGCCCAGACGCGGCCGCCTCCGCTCTCCGCTCAGACAATGTAATTCTAGCTCATGGCTGAGAATGTTTTCAGAGATGGAGATGATTAAACATGGCCAGACTGTCATTGTCTGATGACTGAAAGTGGGTTAGAGGTGTTGTGACCTTGATGTGTTCAGAAAATCCCTCTTTAGTTTATGTGAATGTCTTTCACAAACTCTGAACTCCACTGGAACAGCCTATATTGTGAGATGTTTACCTCCTCCCAGTTAACAAGTTAAGGTGGTATGAACATTTCCCTAACATTTCCATTAAGTAACAAAAATGTTAGTTATTTTGAATGTTCAAAACATACAGTTTTTTTAGACGTTGTATTAATGTTACTGCTTAGTTTTAATAACATTATTCAAACATTTTTGTAATTTCTTTTTAATTCACTTTTTTTAATTCTAATACTTTTGAAAGCTTTCCACTAACAACTTGTTTTTAATATGATATAACGTTATAAAAGTTTTACTAATGTTACTACAGAAACGTTTTTGATAATTTTGAGAACATTTTTAAAGAATGTTAGCCAATGTTCTGAGAACGTTCCCTGTTAGCTGGGTTTATGTTTGTGTAGCCTTCCTCTGTCAATGCATGAGGTTCATTTGCTCTTTATTTGATCTACCACAAGCTGTTTAAGATATTCATGCCGCATTTGAAAGGTTTGACTTAAACCTGAGCTTGAACTTGGGCTGTGATGCAGGTTTAGATTAAATCATCCTGATGATGTTGATTTGTGTCTTATCAAAGGATGTTTAGAGAGAAATACCATCTGTTTGTTGTACCATTTGCCCTCTCGTGAGATGACGAAAATGACCGTGAGAAAACAGTTCTTTTGAATTTGACAATTGTTTTTCTTCCTGATTTGGAAAATGAATAGTGTAATTGAATTTTCAGAATTTTTATGTTAAGTTGATCATGTTTTACAAAAGTTAGAGTTAAAGAGCAGTAATGTTTTTCTTAAAGTTGTTTAATGCTTTTTAATCTGTGTATATGTGATAGTCTATTAATGCAATAGTATCTGATAGTTAAGTTCATGTCAAATTTTAACACTTTTTTTTGTTTTCCAATAATTTAAAATATTTGTTTTAACAGTGGTTATGTCTTGGGTATTTTGAGTGTTGATGTAGATTTACTGTAACTAAATTGCTTTTTAACAGTTTCTGATTTTGATACAGCGTTCACTTGTCTTTGAATGTGAAAGTTTTATGTCATTTAAGTAAAACATTATTTTCCTTCAAGAGTTTCAGTGTCAGTATTTCTAAACCTTTTCATGTCTTTATGCCTCATCAATAAGAACCTTTATTGGCACTAAACCAGACAAATGTTCCTCATGTCCAACTATATGTTGTTGTATTATATTATTATAACATTATAATTCATATTATTCAAATTATTACTATGATTAATTACTTTTATGCAGAACAGTCACCAAGTTGGGCATCATTGTCTTTTTAAAGAGATTCTCACTGTTTCCATGCTGAACTGAACCTCTGCTTTTTCCTCCAAAGGCTGAAATGAGATTTCTCAACTCAATGTCATTTGAATTTTCCCATCTGCCCCACTGAGCAAAGATGTTTCACATCCGTAACCCTCAGCACGTACCTTTCCTCCATCAGACGGAGCAGCTCCGCAGGGCGGGGACCCTCTGCGACACGCTTCTCACCGTGGAGGGCCATTCATTCAAAGCCCATGCGCTAATACTAGCTTTGGCTAGCAAGAGACTGCAGCGTCAGTTAACGAACCAGCATGGTCCAGTGCCAGGATACAGCTGTGCTATAGAAAGCATCTCTCCTCACACCTTCAAGCAGATCCTGGACTATGTGTACAGTGAATCGGTGGAGGTGCCAAGAGGTGAACTTGAAGAACTCCTGAAGGGCGCTGAGTATCTGGAGATGGAGTCTTTGATAGAACAGTGTCAAGCCCAGCTCAGGTCACCAGAGACCTCCACCGAACAAAAATTCATTTCACTCCACAATGAGAAAATGTATGAGGACGCTCATTTGGCCAAAAAAAGTCACCTGTTGAATGAAGATCATCTTGAAAATCAAAGTTCTAATGAAGACCCAAGGAGCCAAAAGAAAAGTTGCTCTCCTGTGTCTCCTCAGCCTGTTATCTCCTCCAGAGAGAACTCCAGTTCTTCCACACATCCATCTCCTCCACGCCTCTGTTGGCCTTCAGTTAGCCCGTCTCAAAGCATGGCCTTCAACTGCAGAGAATTCAGGGCCCTCCACTCTCTTCGTGCTCCCCAGCATCTGCTGACGTATCCCTACCCCACATCAATGTACCCCGTCCTTTATCGCTCGCTTAATGTCCAGGTCCCCTCTTCAGTCATACCTTACACAGGGCTGCTTCAGCCCTATTACAATCTCATACACTCTCCTCCACCGACTCAAGACAGCCCCTTCATTCGGGGTGTGAGGGCAAAGAACGCCTCTGTGAATGCAGCTTTAACAGGATCCATGCCCGAGGATCAAGAGAGGTGCGTTCGTCAGCAATCATCATTTAAAAGTTTCATTTAGTATGCGCAAATGAAACTTAAAGTTGTATTGTGTGATATGATGGTTACATTATTGTCTTAACTGAAAATAAGAATTGTGGAACCAGGAAAAATTATTTAAATTTTGTTTGGGTTATATGGTTATATATATATATATATATATATATATATATATATATATTTATTTATATATGGTTATATAGTACTAACATTTAATTACTAAAGAACATTATTTTTGTCATGAACTTTAAGCTTTAAACGACAAAGATCTTTAGCAGGAAGCCAAAAGTGCAATTACTGGATTTCCTAATTTAATAACATAATAATATATAAATAAATAATTTAATAGTTGGAAATTATGGCAATAATGTTTAGGAACATTTGTATATTATCAATGAATATAAGATATAGTAAGATGCATTCTGGCTCAAAACCGGAGTCATCGGGCTGTTTGTATTGCATGGTCAGCATGGTAAAAAAAAAAGTTAAACGTAAAACGTTATTTTAAACAGGAAATCACATTATACTCTGCCAACACCATTAGCCTGGTAAACTAGTTTTTCACCAATCGCATACAGATATAACCAGAAGTGCACACCCAAAATCTAACCTCGCTAACGTTTTGCTGTTTTCAACCCAACTGTGCTTTTGGATAAGTTAACTTGCTCTCAGTTATTAAATATTTCTGATGGTGCAAGAAAACCTAAATTATGAATGAAGTTTACTATTATGTACATTTTCTTTATTTTATATTGAATAGTTTGCTTTCACATTAGAACCTTTGGCCATGACGGTATAAAGTTCAGATAATGAGACCGTGTGACTTAAGATAATATTCATTCTGCAACTGCAAATAAACCCAGTCAAAAAAGAGATTAAAAAACAATTAAAAACACTATTTTAGTGTAAAATAAAATGTATAACAAATGCAAAGATGTGTGTTCTACTTGTATATGGTGCTTTTGTTTTATTGGCTATCTGTGTGCGTGTGTGTGTGAGGTGATGCTCTTTTCACTCTATACTTTCCATCAGACACATTTTCTCCAGGCAGCCCCTGCTCCACCTACACCAACTACCTTTCAACAGGCTCCATCAAAATGAAGGGAACAAATGCACACTTCTGGGTTTCTGTTGATTAAAAGTGCAAGACCTTTCATCAGAGATGTGTTAGATACATAGATAACAGTTATAACAGATTCACACAATGTCTTCTGTACAAGCTCAAATGGATCTGAAATTTTGAGTACTTTAAATAGTTCTGTGAGTAAGTATGCGCAGCAAATACTGGAGTGTTAAGGAACACAACGCTTTACTCTCTGGTTCGAAACTTAAGGGAAGCCCCCAAATTATCCCCAACTTAACAAACAGCAAACCTGAAAGTCAGTCGTCCTCCTTCACAGAAGAATATTCTATTTCTGTCTTAGTTTTAGGCAAAAGCTGTTCCACACACACACAGGTGCTACAAACAGAGATCTGTGTTTACTTTCACTCAATATATTCTAAACTGAAGCAACTGAGAGCAAATGTACCTTTATCAGCAGATGCATGCAGACAAACAGTATGAAACACCCACATGAGCTGAGATGAGAAAATATCACATTTCACGGTTAACACAATACTGTACGTGTGACATGCAACATGATCAGATATCTATGAATGTTCTCTGTGTAAAGGCATTGGGGCACACTAGACTTTGATGAGCATGGTTTGGTGAGCAGGGTGCTGTTCTTTTTAGAGATGAATGTTTGGATAGCACACGCCATCAGATCTTCTGTCCTTCAAACTGCAGATGCACTGCAGGTTGTGTTCTGGCAGAGGAAACCATCATCTGCTTGCTTTGTTTCCTGCTGCTTGAGCACAAATCGTCTGTTCCTGCTGGTTTTGGTTCTGTTTCAGACAAGAGGAGCTGATGTAAGTGTTATTGTGTGTGTGTGCAGTTTGCATATGACTGAGCGTGTGTGTGTGTGTGTGTGTGTGCGCATGTATACGTGTCTATGTATATGTGTGTGTATGTACAGTATATATATGCCTATCTACGTTTGTAGTACATGCATATCTACGTTTGTAGATCTGCGTGCATGTACATAGTCATAATTTTAGAAATGTATATTTACGTTTCACACAAACTAATGATTTCAAAATCTCTTTGGCACAATCTTGCATGCAGTGTCAGTTTTAATAAAGAGTTGGTTTTTGAACCTTACCAAAGCAAAACAGGAAGTCTGTGTGTGTGAGAGTGTGTTTCTCACTGACCTTCACCTGCTGGTCAGAATGATCTGTGGTTTGTCAAATTTCAGCAGAACTTCAAAACGTGTGTAAATGCAGCACCAAAGGTGTGACCAAGCTGAAGGTGTGAGCTGACCAGATCAAACAACTGGCTCAATTAACACCTGTCAAACACTCACTGACTCATTTCAAAGTAATAGCCTGTTTTAGTTATGTACAGGAAATATGGACACCTTTGAATAAGAATTAACATGACGACATGTTCCACAGGAAGCTGAAGGTACGAGAGGAGCAGGAGATGTGTTGCAGATACTGCAGTAATTCAGCTCTGGAAAACCCCTGGAGGCCGCTGACTGGGTCATCACCTGCAGGTAACATGTCGCCTGCATGCACATACATGCATACATGCACACATCTGCACAAATGTTTAAACACAAACATGCATGCTTGGATGCATCTCATGCACATTCTCATGAGCAGAAGAATAGATGCATCTCATGCGCATTCTCATGAGCAGAGGAATGGATGCATCTCATGCGCATTTTCATGAGCAGAGGAATGGATGCTCCAAATTCTACAACGAGTTCCTGTCAAGATGTTTCTTGTCTCCCTTCCGTCGATAGTTTTAGAAAGAAAGATTATAGACAGTAGACACAGACAGCATTTTTTAAAATGCAAATGTATCTAATAAAAGCATTTCAGAGGCAGCATAAAGAATAATAGATAGATTTTAAACTTTTTTTATTTTTGTTAAACAGTGAGCAGTTATAATTTAGCAGTATAGATTTCTACAGTGGCCTAAAGCATATTTATACGCTCACATCACTATATATTGCTTAGATATCAGATATAAGGAATAGAAATAAAATATTAAATTGAGTGGTGCCTGCAAACAAATGATGCTTTGGCGTTAACCAGTTTTACAGTTACTTTAAACTATTCTGACTAGTTTGGCAGAATAACCACAGGTGTAGTTCGGCTTATAACGTAAACTTCATTGTACTTGTGCTCAAAATTGTGCCTGTGCTGTCGTTTATGAAATAAAGGCTGATGATGTCTAATGCAGTAGATAACAGAATACTGTACTGTACTGCATTGATGCTGTATAAATCATAACAGTACTAATAACTAAAGCAGTAAACACATGCAGAGGTGATTCTTTAACCCAGTTCATTTCATATATTCTCTGGGAAATGAAGGAGAGCAGAAATCATGACCTCTAACCTGTTTAAATGGAGTTGTGATGTGTGAAAGAAAACTGTGGCTTTGAGAGCTGTCCTGCGGTTGCTTGACTCTCTGCTTCATGGTGGTTTGTATACAGTACCAGAAGAGAAGTGTTGACTTCTGAGTGTGTGTGTGTGTGTGTGTGTGTGTGTGCGCACATCATTTTAAGTTGAGAGTGACATTAAATCAATTGTTACATATTCTCACTGAGAGAACGTCTCATAACAATGTGTTATCATGCATATATTTTGATACTTGACAAAAGCATACATTTATAAGGGGAAGTTTGTTGTAAATATTCAGCATTTTAATCACTTTTGCAACAAATGGCTTTTAAACAAAAAAAACATATTCCATGCAATGTCTCACATTTATTGAAAAATAATAGTTATACAAGAATTAAACAAACATTATTTAACATAGTTTTAGGTGACACAAGGACATGCTTAGCATTTCATGACAGCTACACGTGTCTTAATCTTCTAGGTGGTTATGAGATTTTCCTTCTGTACGACAAATCCATCTGACACCTTGGATCGTCCGATTTTTGAACTGTCAGACACATTCTTGAGTGTTAAAAACAAAAAAACTGCAGTAAAGCACGTGTTTCTGCAGCAACATGTTACTGCGTTGCAGCCTGTGTGTGTGTGTGTGTGTGTGTGCGTGTGCGTGTGTGTGCGGTATGTGGGAATGTGTGGGTGTATATTTGTACATACTTTTGCACACATTGTCTGCTGTGCTTGTATGTGGTTGTGTGTGTTAGCTTTTGTTTCAGCACACTCACAAATTTGTGTGTGTCCATGTGATTGTCACGAATGAATTTTGGTGAATATAAGGACAGAACGTGTCAACTGAGCATTTTTTTCCACTTTTTGAGCTGCACACGGGAGGATGTGGTGTATTTGTGCGTATGGACAGCGAGAGCTAGAAACTAGGCCACACATCAGAGAGAGTGAGAGACAGAGACAGAGATGCCACAGGATGTGTTGATCTGAAATTGGGCCCCTCGGCTGCACACTGCCAAACGCTTAGCTGTCATTATATTTTTTGACCTTTTGATCCATTGTTTCATATCTTGTACTTATGAAAAAAATAAACACAAGATGACTTTATTTATTTGAACATCGGATTATTTAACAAACTAAACGGCAGAAAATAGAATTTTCTGGAAAAAACACTGACAAAAAATAAAAAGTTGAACAACAAAATCTCTCAACATCCAGCTAAAAATGTTGTCTGGCCATGTGCATTTTCCATCATGACATTTTGTACACAATTCTCAGTTGTTTCTTCATATTAGAAATTCACAATGTCCAACAAACTGCGGTTTTTTATTTTGATGTATGTAAAGGTCCAGTTCTGGATGCGGATTGGTCAATTGCTGTGTTTTATTTCTCACTATTAAAGTGCAGTTAGGACCTCTTATACCAAGCTAATATTTATATCACCCAACTGACAGTCATTTCTGTTGCAAATACCTTCTGTGTGTAGAAACATTTTCACTTGTGCGCTCCAACTTTTGGCCCCCACTGTGAGTTTTTAGGTATTGTGCATTATTTTTAATTTCTGTGAACACAACTAGCTTTAGCTAATGATTATTTAACACTTTTTTGAATTGTGGTTTAGTGGTGTTGAAGCAGAATGGAGCAATCATCAGCAGCACATTAAACAACACCTGGATAAATTTAAACCCATTTCAACATATGAGGCATGTAAGATGTGACCACCAACAGATTAAAAATATCCTGCACTCCCCAAGTACCTTTGACCTGAGACGATGTGATCTTCACAAAGTGCAGAGAGTTTTAGCCTGTAGGTCTTTATTTCTATCACAGGTTTATTAGAAGTGTTGCTGCTGAACTTTTTTGAGCACTTATTGTTCAGACTAGAAAAAAGTTGCGCACTAATTGCATTGTGAAACATTAAATCTTGTGGCACAGTTTAGCACACTTTCCCCTTCTGTGTTCATTGTTTTTCTGGCAGGTTTGGGTGAGATGACCTTCAGGTGTAAGTTTTGTGGACGAGGAGGAAGGGATAAGAGATCTCTGCATTCGCTCCGGAAGGGTCTCGGAGGAGAGAAGCCATACCAGTGTAAACAATGTAGCAAAAGATTTAGTCTTAAACACCAGCTGGACACACACCACCGGGTTCACACAGGTACAGCTTACACGATTAAATAATGATACAATCACTGTGGTGAAAAGAGAGACTTCCACACGTTCAGAAAAACTGTTCTGGCATGTTGTGTTTCATCCACATATTGAGATGAAGTCACATCTTTAATGTGAAATGTGTTCACTTGGTTCTCTGAAATACCTGATTCTGATACCTGGTCATTTACAGCAGTGTTCCTCAACCAGTGGGCATCAACAAACTTCCAAGGGGCCTCAACATGCTTAAAATTATTTAGAAAAAGACAAAACCAGCATTAAAATAAGCTAAAACAATGAACGTCAAGATAATATTAATAATAAAACATTTATGTCTCCATTCTTAATCGTACAGGCGAGAAACCGTTTGAGTGTCGACTGTGTGGCCAGCGATCACGCGACTACTCGGCCATGATTAAGCACCTGCGAACGCACGGCGGCGCTACACCCTACCAGTGCACCCTGTGTCTGGAGTTCTGCAGCAGCCTGGCAGCCATGCAGAAGCATGTGAAGGACCATCCCAGCCAGGATTTCCCTCCAGACTGGAGCCTGAGCAACACATATCTGTATAATTGCCACACCTGACCTCCGACCCCAGCTGTCTGTGGAGGGATGCTGGAGTTTGTGATGTGTAGAAACTTTTATAATTCTGTTAAAATGTGTATAAAATCTGTTCAGATATATACAAAATGTGTAATGACTAGCTGGTAGCCTAATCATCCATGCTTGAAACTTTCTGACATACTATTGCAGTTAAATAGACAATAGTTTATTTATTGAGCTGGTTAAATTTGCACCATTTATACGAGCACTCACTATGCATGGACATTTACATAGTGTATATATTCTTTAATAAAAGCATTATAATTTAAACGAGTTTCTTAGTGATTTTATTGTATCAAATGAAATCTGTATTGCAAGCAGTGCGCATGTCATCGCTCAGAAAGGATCAAAATGTAACTTTCCGTGAGATTCCCACTCCCCTGTTACCCCATTTCATTAGGCTTAAGTGTGGGGGTATTTTTTTTTTTTTTTTAAATAAAAAAAAAAAAAAAAAAACTTTTTTTTTTTTGCCCCCCAAAAAAAGGGGTTTTAAAAAAAAAAGGGAATTTTTTTTTTTTTTTTTTGTGTTTTGGGGGAGTCTTTGCTTGGCACAAGATTTCTGATCAAATCAAGTTAAATGTCAAATGATAATCGACATTATTACATTTGAATACATGAATAATTTAAATGAAATTATTATACAGTGTTATACTTATTATAACTTTCTCCATTATAACACATCTGCTGTGTCTGCTGTCACCTGTGCAGCTACATCTGTTAGTTAAAGGCAGGTTAGTGTGGTTATGATAACCAGAAACCTCCAGAAATGACCCATGTTCATAAAGTCTTTAAATGTCTGATTCTCTGGGTGTGATGCTGGCTCCCTCTGGTGGTACGTAGAGGAATCACAGAATTAAATATGAATGATAAAACACTTTAAGATATTCATGTTGATGTCATGTGACTGTGGGAATAATATGGGAGTTATTAATAATTTGGGAGTTAAAGCGCCTGTTGTGGGAGGGGTTGAGTGTGTAAATTCATTGAATTTTATTCAGATGATCTCTCGAATTATTAGGTTTAGTTATTGTAGCTGAATTATTAGGTTTAGTTATTGCTGTAGCTGAATTATTAGGTTTAGTTATTGTAGCTGAATTATTAGGTTTAGTTATTGCTGTAGCTGAATTATTAGGTTTAGTTATTGCTGTAGCTGAATTATTAGGTTTAGTTATTGTAACTGAATTATTAGGTTTAGTTATTGTAGCTGAATTATTAGGTTTAGTTATTGTAGCTGAATTATTAGGTTTAGTTATTGCTGTAGCTGAATTATTAGGTTTAGTTATTGCTGTAGCTGAATTATTAGGTTTAGTTATTGCTATAGCTGAATTATTAGGTTTAGTTATTGCTGTAGCTGAATTATTAGGTTTAGTTATTGTAGCTGAATTATTAGGTTTAGTTATTGTAACTGAATTATTAGGTTTAGTTATTGTAACTGAATTATTAGGTTTAGTTATTGTAACTGAATTATTAGGTTTAGTTATTGCTGTAGCTGAATTATTAGGTTTAGTTATTGTAACTGAATTATTAGGTTTAGTTATTGTAGCTGAATTATTAGGTTTAGTTATTGCTGTAGCTGAATTATTAGGTTTAGTTATTGTAACTGAATTATTAGGTTTAGTTATTGCTGTAGCTGAATTATTAGGTTTAGTTATTGCTGTAGCTGAATTATTAGGTTTAGTTATTGCTATAGCTGAATTATTAGGTTTAGTTATTGTAGCTGAATTATTAGGTTTAGTTATTGTAATTGAATTATTAGGTTTAGTTATTGCTGTAGCTGAATTATTAGGTTTAGTTATTGCTATAGCTGAATTATTAGGTTTAGTTATTGTAGCTGAATTATTAGGTTTAGTTATTGTAGCTGAATTATTAGGTTTAGTTATTGCTATAGCTGAATTATTAGGTTTAGTTATTGTAGCTGAATTATTAGGTTTAGTTATTGTAGCTGAATTATTAGGTTTAGTTATTGTAATTGAATTATTAGGTTTAGTTATTGCTGTAGCTGAATTATTAGGTTTAGTTATTGCTATAGCTGAATTATTAGGTTTAGTTATTGTAACTGAATTATTAGGTTTAGTTATTGCTGTAGCTGAATTATTAGGTTTAGTTATTGCTGTAGCTGAATTATTAGGTTTAGTTATTGTAACTGAATTATTAGGTTTAGTTATTGTAGCTGAATTATTAGGTTTAGTTATTGCTATAGCTGAATTATTAGGTTTAGTTATTGTAACTGAATTATTAGGTTTAGTTATTGCTGTAGCTGAATTATTAGGTTTAGTTATTGCTGTAGCTGAATTATTAGGTTTAGTTATTGTAACTGAATTATTAGGTTTAGTTATTGCTGTAGCTGAATTATTAGGTTTAGTTATTGTAGCTGAATTATTAGGTTTAGTTATTGTAACTGAATTATTAGGTTTAGTTATTGTAACTGAATTATTAGGTTTAGTTATTGCTATAGCTGAATTATTAGGTTTAGTTATTGTAGCTGAATTATTAGGTTTAGTTATTGTAGCTGAATTATTAGGTTTAGTTATTGCTATAGCTGAATTATTAGGTTTAGTTATTGTAGCTGAATTATTAGGTTTAGTTATTGCTGTAGCTGAATTATTAGGCTTGTTTTATTAGTTTTTCACACTGTTGTATGTTAATGCTGGCCATTATTGTGGTAACTGGTGTAAAACGTTTGAGATCCGCAGATCCAACACTCAAAGAAGCCTGCAAAATAATAATAATAATCCTAGTTAGTATGAGTTGTTTTGTGTATTAAAGACGTTGACTTTTATGGTTTATGAAGTTGTTTTGTGTATTAAAGACGTTGACTCTTTATGGTTTATGAAGTTGTTTTGTGTATTAAAGACGTTGACTCTTTATGGTTTATGAAGTTGTTTTGTGTATTAAAGACGTTATTAGGTTTAGTTATTGTAGCTGAATTATTAGGTTTAGTTATTGCTGTAGCTGAATTATTAGGTTTAGTTATTGTAACTGAATTATTAGGTTTAGTTATTGCTGTAGCTGAATTATTAGGTTTAGTTATTGCTGTAGCTGAATTATTAGGTTTAGTTATTGCTATAGCTGAATTATTAGGTTTAGTTATTGTAGCTGAATTATTAGGTTTAGTTATTGTAATTGAATTATTAGGTTTAGTTATTGCTGTAGCTGAATTATTAGGTTTAGTTATTGCTATAGCTGAATTATTAGGTTTAGTTATTGTAGCTGAATTATTAGGTTTAGTTATTGTAGCTGAATTATTAGGTTTAGTTATTGCTATAGCTGAATTATTAGGTTTAGTTATTGTAGCTGAATTATTAGGTTTAGTTATTGTAGCTGAATTATTAGGTTTAGTTATTGTAATTGAATTATTAGGTTTAGTTATTGCTGTAGCTGAATTATTAGGTTTAGTTATTGCTATAGCTGAATTATTAGGTTTAGTTATTGTAACTGAATTATTAGGTTTAGTTATTGCTGTAGCTGAATTATTAGGTTTAGTTATTGCTGTAGCTGAATTATTAGGTTTAGTTATTGTAACTGAATTATTAGGTTTAGTTATTGTAGCTGAATTATTAGGTTTAGTTATTGCTATAGCTGAATTATTAGGTTTAGTTATTGTAACTGAATTATTAGGTTTAGTTATTGCTGTAGCTGAATTATTAGGTTTAGTTATTGCTGTAGCTGAATTATTAGGTTTAGTTATTGTAGCTGAATTATTAGGTTTAGTTATTGCTGTAGCTGAATTATTAGGTTTAGTTATTGTAACTGAATTATTAGGTTTAGTTATTGTAACTGAATTATTAGGTTTAGTTATTGTAACTGAATTATTAGGTTTAGTTATTGCTATAGCTGAATTATTAGGTTTAGTTATTGTAGCTGAATTATTAGGTTTAGTTATTGTAGCTGAATTATTAGGTTTAGTTATTGCTATAGCTGAATTATTAGGTTTAGTTATTGTAGCTGAATTATTAGGTTTAGTTATTGCTGTAGCTGAATTATTAGGCTTGTTTTATTAGTTTTTCACACTGTTGTATGTTAATGCTGGCCATTATTGTGGTAACTGGTGTAAAACGTTTGAGATCCGCAGATCCAACACTCAAAGAAGCCAGCAAAATAAAAATAATAATCCTGCATAATAATAACGCAGACCTTTATGAAGCGTTTATGAAGTTGTTTTGTGTATTAAAGACGTTGACTCTTTATGGTTTATGAAGTTGTTTTGTGTATTAAAGACGTTGACTCTTTATGGTTTATGAAGTTGTTTTGTGTATTAAAGACGTTGACTCTTTATGGTTTATGAAGTTGTTTTGTGTATTAAAGACGTTGACTCTTTATGGTTTATGAAGTTGTTTTGTGTATTAAAGACGTTGACTCTTTATGGTTTATGAAGTTGTTTTGTGCATTAAAGACGTTGACTCTTTATGGTTTATGAAGTTGTTTTGTGTATTAAAGACGTTGACTCTTTATGGTTTATGAAGTTGTTTTGTGTATTAAAGACGTTGACTCTTTATGGTTTATGAAGTTGTTTTGTGTATTAAAGACGTTGACTCTTTATGGTTTATGAAGTTGTTTTGTGTATTAAAGACGTTGACTCTTTATGGTTTATGAAGTTGTTTTGTGTATTAAAGACGTTGACTCTTTATGATTTATGAAGTTGTTTTGTGTATTAAAGACGTTGACTCTTTATGGTTTATGAAGTTGTTTTGTGTATTAAAGACGTCGACTCTTTATGGTTTATGAAGTTGTTTTGTGTATTAAACACTTTGACTCTTTATGGTTTATGAAGTTGTTTTGTGTATTAAACACTTTGACTCTTTATGGTTTATGAAGTTGTTTTGTGTATTAAAGACGTCGACTCTTTATGGTTTATGAAGTTGTTTTGTGTATTAAAGACGTTGACTCTTTATGGTTTATGAAGTTGTTTTGTGTATTAAAGACGTTGACTCTTTATGGTTTATGAAGTTGTTTTGTGTATTAAAGACGTTGACTCTTTATGGTTTATGAAGTTGTTTTGTGTATTAAAGACGTTGACTCTTTATGGTTTATGAAGTTGTTTTGTGTATTTTTGTGTATTAAAGACGTTGACTCTTTATGGTTTATGAAGTTGTTTTGTGTATTAAAGCGTTGACTCTTTATGGTTTATGAAGTTGTTTTGTGTATTAAAGACGTTGACTCTTTATGGTTTATGAAGTTGTTTTGTGTATTAAAGACGTTGACTCTTTATGGTTTATGAAGTTGTTTTGTGTATTAAAGACGTTGACTCTTTATGGTTTATGAAGTTGTTTTGTGTATTAAAGACGTTGACTCTTTATGGTTTATGAAGTTGTTTTGTGTATTAAAGACGTTGACTCTTTATGGTTTATGAAGTTGTTTTGTGTATTAAAGACGTTGACTCTTTATGGTTTATGAAGTTGTTTTGTGTATTAAAGACGTTGACTCTTTATGGTTTATGAAGTTGTTTTGTGTATTAAAGACGTTGACTCTTTATGGTTTATGAAGTTGTTTTGTGTATTAAAGACGTTGACTCTTTATGGTTTATGAAGTTGTTTTGTGTATTAAAGACGTTGACTCTTTATGGTTTATGAAGTTGTTTTGTGTATTAAAGACGTTGACTCTTTATGGTTTATGAAGTTGTTTTGTGTATTAAAAGACGCTTTATGGTTTATGAGTTGTTTTGTGTATTAAAGACGTTGACTCTTTATGGTTTATGAAGTTGTTTTGTGTATTAAAGACGTTGACTCTTTTATGGTTTATGAAGTTGTTTTGTGTATTAAAGACGTTGACTCTTTATGGTTTATGAAGTTGTTTTGTGTATTAAAGACGTTGACTCTTTTATGGTTTATGAAGTTGTTTTGTGTATTAAAGACGTTGACTCTTTATGGTTTATGAAGATTATTTTATGGTTTATGAAGTTGTTTTGTGTATTAAAGACGTTGACTCTTTATGGTTTATGAAGTTGTTTTGTGTATTAAAGACGTTGACTCTTTATGGTTTATGAAGTTGTTTTGTGTATTAAAGACGTTGACTCTTTATGGTTTATGAAGTTGTTTTGTGTATTAAAGACGTTGACTTTTATTGTGTATTAAAGACGTTTTTATGGTTTATGAGTTGTTTTGTGTATTAAAGACGTTGACTCTTTATGGTTTATGAAGTTGTTTTGTGTATTAAAGACGTTGACTCTTTATGGTTTATGAAGTTGTTTTGTGTATTTTAAAAGACGTTGATTTTATGGTTTATGAAGTTGTTTTGTGTATTAAAGACGTTGACTCTTTATGGTTTATGAAGTTGTTTTGTGTATTAAAGACGTTGACTCTTTTATGGTTTATGAAGTTGTTTTGTGTATTAAAGACGTTGACTCTTTATGGTTTATGAAGTTGTTTTGTGTATTAAAGAGTTAAATTGATTTTATGGTTTATGAAGTTGTTTTGTGTATTAAAGACGTTGACTCTTTATGGTTTATGAAGTTGTTTTGTGTATTAAAGACGTTGACTCTTTATGGTTTATGAAGTTGTTTTGTGTATTAAAGACGTTGACTCTTTATGGTTTATGAAGTTGTTTTGTGTATTAAAGACGTTGACTCTTTATGGTTTATGAAGTTGTTTTGTGTATTAAAGACGTTGACTCTTTATGGTTTATGAAGTTGTTTTGTGTATTAAAGACGTTGACTCTTTATGGTTTATGAAGTTGTTTTGTGTATTAAAGACGTTGACTCTTTATGGTTTATGAAGTTGTTTTGTGTATTAAAGACGTTGACTCTTTATGGTTTATGAAGTTGTTTTGTGTATTAAAGACGTTGACTCTTTATGGTTTATGAAGTTGTTTTGTGTATTAAAGACGTTGACTCTTTATGGTTTATGAAGTTGTTTTGTGTATTAAAGACGTTGACTCTTTATGGTTTATGAAGTTGTTTTGTGTATTAAAGACGTTGACTCTTTATGGTTTATGAAGTTGTTTTGTGTATTAAAGACGTTGACTCTTTATGGTTTATGAAGTTGTTTTGTGTATTAAAGACGTTGACTCTTTATGGTTTATGAAGTTGTTTTGTGTATTAAAGACGTTGACTCTTTATGGTTTATGAAGTTGTTTTGTGTATTAAAGACGTTGACTCTTTATGGTTTATGAAGTTGTTTTGTGTATTAAAGACGTTGACTCTTTATGGTTTATGAAGTTGTTTTGTGTATTAAAGACGTTGACTCTTTATGGTTTATGAAGTTGTTTTGTGTATTAAAGACGTTGACTCTTTATGGTTTATGAAGTTGTTTTTGTGTATTAAAGACGTCGACTCTTTATGGTTTATGAAGTTGTTTGTGTATTAAAGACGTTGACTCTTTATGGTTTATGAAGTTGTTTTGTGTATTAAAGACGTTGACTCTTTATGGTTTATGAAGTTGTTTTGTGTATTAAAGACGTTGACTCTTTATGGTTTATGAAGTTGTTTTGTGTATTAAAGACGTTGACTCTTTATGGTTTATGAAGTTGTTTTGTGTATTAAAGACGTTGACTCTTTATGGTTTATGAAGTTGTTTTGTGTATTAAAGACGTTGACTCTTTATGGTTTATGAAGTTGTTTTGTGTATTAAAGACGTTGACTCTTTATGGTTTATGAAGTTGTTTTGTGTATTAAAGACGTTGACTCTTTATGGTTTATGAAGTTGTTTTGTGTATTAAAGACGTTGACTCTTTATGGTTTATGAAGTTGTTTTGTGTATTAAACACGTTGACTCTTTATGGTTTATGAAGTTGTTTTGTGTATTAAAGACGTTGACTCTTTATGGTTTATGAAGTTGTTTTGTGTATTAAAGACGGGATAAATTATGGTTACGGGATAAATAATCGCCTGCGCTCCGCCCCTTTAATAAAACCGCGTCGGTTTCACTTCACTTCTTCACTTCTTCACTTCACTTCTTCACTTCACTTCTTCAGATGTGACGGAACAAAATGGTTTCAAAGGTTTGTGCAGAGGATAAATATCTGACGGGCGGGTACACATGTGAGAAATGTGAGACTACGTTTCGGATTTTAAAAGGTTGGTCCGGTTTGCACTTCGATGATCCGGTTTGCACTTCGATGATCCGGTTTGCACTTCGATGATCCGGTTTGCGTGTTTCGCTGGTTTACACGCTTTTGTTCACCGTGTGCTGCAGGTTACGAATTCAACCCGAATTGCGGGCGGGACGATCAAGGGAACGCGCGTCTCAGTGTGTACAGGACATGCGCAGACGGGACGTTTAACGACGGGTCGTCGGTGAGATGCGCGCCCTGCAGCGCCTGCGCGTCCCCGCGGCTGACTGCGTCCGCCTGCAGCGCCGCATCCGACCGCGTCTGCTGCAGAGACGGGTGAGTGCTCACTGCTAAGTGCTCACTGTGAAGTGCACACTGCTAAGTGCTCACTGCTAAGTGCACACTGCTAAGTGCACACTGCTAAGTGCACACTGCAAAGTGCACACTGCTAAGTGCTCACTGCTAAGTGCTCACTGTGAAGTGCTCACTGCTAAGTGCTCACTGCTAAGTGCTCACTGTGAAGTGCTCACTGTGAAGTGCTCACTGCTAAGTGCACACTGCTAAGTGCACACTGCTAAGTGCACACTGCAAAGTGCTCACTGCAAAGTGCTCACTGCTAAGTGCACACTGCTAAGTGCTCACTGCTAAGTGCTCACTGCTAAGTGCACACTGCTAAGCGCTCACTGCTAAGCGCTCACTGCTAAGCGCTCACTGCTAAGCGCTCACTGCAAAGCGCACACTGCTAAGCGCTCACTGCTAAGCACTCACTGCTAAGCGCTCACTGCTAAGCGCACACTGCTAAGCGCACACTGCTAAGCGCACACTGCTAAGCGCTCACTGCTAAGTTGCGAAGTGCACACTGCTAAGTGCTCACTGCTAAGTGCTCACTGCTAAGTGCTCACTGCTAAGTGCTCACTGCTAAGTGCTCACTGCGAAGCGCACACTGCTAAGTGCTCACTGCTAAGTGCTCACTGCTAAGTGCTCACTGCGAAGCGCACACTGCTAAGTGCACACTGCTAAGTGCTCACTGCTAAGTGCTCACTGCTAAGTGCTCACTGCGAAGCGCACACTGCTAAGCGCACACTGCTAAGCGCTCACTGCTAAGTTGCGAAGTGCACACTGCTAAGTGCTCACTGCTAAGTGCTCACTGCGAAGCGCACACTGCTAAGTGCACACTGCTAAGCGCTCACTGCTAAGCGCTCACTGCTAAGTGCACACTGCTAAGCGCTCACTCATGTCAAACGTAACGTTATTCATTCATGAATGCTGTTGACGTATTATTCATTATGACTTCATGTCAAGGGTGGCTTACTAAGGTGCTAATATTGCATAATAAAACTCATATAACATAGAGAAGGTGCTATACGTGTAAAGTGTTGATATTTAACGCGAAATTTTTAAAGAAACGATCTGAGCAGGTCAGCTATGAAGCCTACATTAAGTTTCATAATAAATATTATAATGTACTATCATTTTAGCCCACAAACCTACTTACACACTTCGAGACTAAAGACGAAACATTCAGTTTAATCTCATCTTTGTGAAGGGAACATGTTTTGAATGGACGTTGCATTGATCAGCCAGCGATGACCACAGCGATGACCACTGCGGTGCCCACTGCGGTGCCCACTGCAATGACCACTGCAATGACCACTGCAATGACCACTGCGGTGCCCACAGAGGGACAGACTACAGTAAGAATGTTTATTGTACATGTTTTCGCTACAGTAAACTTAAAATAGCATCTAACGGGTGTTCTCTCAAATCTACATCAAGTCAGAAATTCAACATATAAGGAATCTAATGACTTTGTGAACTGTTTCATCAGACTGCATGTGGGAGTTCAACTCGGGTCCCATCTAACTCCATCCCTGAGATGAGCACCATTTTTAAAGCCTCTCATACAAACACCACAAGTCTGACAGGTAGTGTTTTGAGCTTGTAGTATTCATCTGTCTCTCATCATCGCGTCGCTGTAGTCTATATTCATTTTCTACACAGAGAGGACGAATATTTTGGATTTGAAACGAGATTGTGTGAATGCTGGTTTCTATATTTAGTCTTTGTCTTTTTATCTTTGCAGGGATCTGGTTATGTATGGGGATTGTATTCATCATTGTTTTGGTTGGGCTGTTGTTCATCCAGAGAAAGAGGACTAAACGGTGCTCTCAAGGTTGGCATTTACAGGGGAAACTGAGGGGCCGTGTAACATGGTCGTGTAAATGTTAATGTTGCTTTGATGAATGGCTGGCTCTGATGTTTGTGAAGCCTTCATTTTCTTACTCATTCTTTTCTTCTAGACAAACAAAATCGTTGCTTGATGTTTGAAAGTGAAATGTTTTTAAAGGTGAAGAATGTGTTTTTCATGTGTATTTTGTTATCTCCACTTAACGTGCTGATATGAGTGGAACAATTACTGGAAAGCTGTATGTATTCAAGGTCAGGATAACAGGATGTCTCCTGTCAACAGATGTTGAAAAACACCGTAGTGGAGAATGTGAGGAAATCCTGGCCCAAAAGACCTTAATTCAACCTACCTCATACAGCAGAATTAAAGAGAAGAATATGACGGATCACGTGCTTGGCTCTTCATGTAATGTGTTGGGTGGGTAAATAACAAGCCTGTTCTGTAAATTTTGGCTTTAACAATTTTCCGTTAACTTTAACTTTATTACTATTGTGGAAAATTTTCTCAATAACCTCAGACAAGGATTCCAGGTGCCAAAAAGTGAAGGTCTTTATTGCTCGAGACAACAAAGCTCACAGAAAGTCCTATTCTATTCTTAACCTTGAATCTGACTCACTTTTATACAAAATTTAATATTATGTATCTTCATTATCAGGTGACCTACAGCCCTTCTTTTATATTTACAAACTTCTAGTCCATTCCTAACTGTGGCAAAGATTTCCATTATTATAAAACGTGCACATGTGCAAAGGATCAGAACTGATTAAAATTGTAGTGCTCAGTGACTATATTGGTATGTGTGAAGAAATACCATACATATCATGCAGATCAGAAAATATACCATATTACCTTCAGATGTAGTTAAGCTCAGCTCTGCATGACCTCCAGAAAAGTCTTCCATAGGAAATTATATGTACTTCTCCATTTTTGTAGCTCCTGAGATCCAGGCTGCTCCTCTGAGTGCAGTGCTGAACAACCTGGATGTTCTTGAAGAACTTATCTTGCTGTTGGACCCAGACACCACCGCTGTGAAGAACACGCGTCACCTTGCCGCTCAGTGCTCCTTTTCCTTCGCCTGGATCAATTACGCTTACTCCATGAAGGACCACAAAAGCCCTCTGGTTGCCGTTCTGGAGGGAGTCGTCACCAAGAATCCAACATGGACTGTGGGCCACCTCGCTGGGCTGTTGACTGGTATAAGACGCAATGATGCGGTGGAAATTTTAGCAAAACTTCCTGCTGTTGTAGAAATATAATCAAGACTCTGCAAAAAGGTAATATTTTTGTACAGTTAACTCCAGTATTATCTGACAGCTAAAGAAAAAAAGCGTACAACATTGCATCACTAGGCAATTTAAAATCTTGAAATAAGCCAACACTTTCTGTTTTGAATTTATATCTTTAGTTTTCATATCTTTAAATCTTTTTTATATTTTTTTATATGTTATACTTTTGTATGTTCAGGACAAAAAACAAATCTCCTTTGTTCAAACATTGTACATCTTTATTAAGCAAAAAACATTATAAATAAAAAAGTGCATAGAAAAATTAAACAGGTTTAGAAATATGTATACAACTATTTACAAACTTAGGGTTCATTTGTACAAGGTAGCAAAGACACACATATTCATTTCGAAGTCTTTCAACGTTTTTAAAATAACCAACAGGAACAGACAGATTTTTCCCATTAAACTCTGGAAGGACTAATGAGTGCTTGAAATCCTTCAATGCACACAGCATCTCTGCACACAGCATCTCTGCACGACAGCACTGACCAGCCAACGTTCTCCTCATCTAGTTTTCCATTAGTATTACTCAGCTTTGTTTAAACACCTGGAGGCAGAACCCTTGCAAGTCTGGGTGGTTCAATTAAAATCTGAGATCCTTTAAATGTTTAGCTTTCCACCCCAGAAAAAAGCTGGAGAAAACAACATGGTGTAGGATCGTTTTAAAAACAGCGGGCTCAAAACATCACCTCTTTTAAAAAGGCCACGTTGCAAGAACTCATCCTCATTGTTCAAGTTACACAAATGGGAAAATGTTAAAAAGAACAAAGAAAAAAAAACCCTGAAGAAACTTCCCATGGTCACATGCAAAGCACAGACAAACAGAAATAAATACATCTACAGTTTGACTGATCTGTTACACTTGAGGATGAACAGTGGCATCAGGCTGTTGATTTTTCTGCAGTAACTTGAAGGTGCTGAGTGCCAAAAAAAAACCTGTTCAATAACTCTTCTATAAATATATATATAGATATATTTCTCCTGCACAGTATAATGCAATAGACATTTTGTAAGTCACCAGTATACACTGCCTCTGCGGTCCTCAAGCTACAGGACACGAGCAGTTTCTGATCACCAGATAAACGTACAGCTCCAATTGTATGTGCAATTGTGGCAAACAGTAAAACTGATTTTATTGCAGGAACAACCATGATGTCATCACACCGGTAAAAGCTGTGACATGAGGATGCGTTTAGTTGTCACAATTAGCTTGAGTAGTGTCTCCTACTTCATGACAAGCAAGAAAAAAATATGTATTTCTATACTCACCAGACATGGTTTTGTAGACGCAAAGCTCCTTGCTTTAAAAAAAAAACAAAACAATCATAATCACGCTAAAATGTCACCGTTTGAGTAATTGGAATGACACTACGAACGCAAATGAGCAAGATGTTTTCTATAAAAAAACATGTTAGTTCTGCTTGCTATTATTCCGTGAAGCAAATACAGCATGTATTATTTCCTGTTCTCTAACACGACAATAAAACAGAGGACTTCGTTTTTCCCCTTATTCTGGACTCATTTTAAGCATAGCACCAATAAAAGCCTTCAAGTGAAGTAGTACTTTAAATCCGTCTATACAGTACACAGCACGGGCCCGAAAACGCAGGACAAGCGACATGAAGATTGTGTTAACGGACGTAACGCCAATAACCTGTAAAAATTCAAAGGTAAACAAAAATTAATATTTAATAAAACAATAAACTAAGGTTTTCCGAGCAAAAGCACTAACTAGGAAACCGTTACTGACAAAAGACCCCAGATGCGTCAACAATGTGTTCCTGAAATGCGACGAAACGTTTGTTGCTGGCTGATGGGTTGATGAGGGAATTACAGTGTTGTCCTGAGCAGTGCCTTCTCAGCAGAACACAAAAACTGCTGTGTGAGAAAAACTACAGATAAACAGCTCTCAATTATACGTTTACATCATTCATCACTGTCTCCTCACTATAAAATATGACACAATTGCAGAGGTGTGTCTGTCACAGGGCAAGAATCCAGAATCTTAGAAGTGGTCTAGAGGAGGGGGCTGCTTTGGATTTTAAAGTCTGTTTGGAGAACAGTTACAGGAAGAACGTGTGAACCTTGGGAACAGGCTGTATCCATTTACTTTCCTTCTTTAAGAAAAGTTCTTGCAGAAGTAGCACCGTCAAGCCTTTACACAAGCATTGCCACAAGTCACAGTTTTGTTGCAAACCGTACCACAACTCTGCGCAACGTTTTGTGTTTGTTCTTTTATCTGGTAACTTTATCTAATTATGCTTAAAACAGCTGCTCTTCGGATATTGGCGTTTAACTAACCTCAAAACATGTAGTTCACTGCAAGGTAAAAACCCAGGCTGTCACTCTTACAGCACCAGTTGTTACACCAAACTTTAAAACATGAAATGTTGAAATGTTATAAAAACAGGGTGAGGCCCATGAATGACTCCAAAACATCTGGAGTACATCACTCTTTTCCTCAGAGCACTCTTTCCTCACAACCCGTGTCCCTTCATTCCTCAATATCACCTTTCCCTGATAAAACTCACATTTAAAATCTTTGTATCTTTTGAGCATTTCTACTTTTGAGTCCCTTCAGACCTGTTAACAGATTCATTTAATTATGACTGGTAAGCCGTGTTTTCTCCCACACAAACACAACATTTGCATGGACCTCCTTCACCCGACTCAGCCCCGTGTTTATACCCATCTGCTCCGTTGTTGTTGTACAGCTGTGCTGCATCGCTTGCGCAACTTATCAGTTCAAGAAGCGTCGGCAGCGCTTGGCACCGCAGTTGCAGCTGAGTTTGTTGCTGGCGTCTTCTATAGGGAACTTGTAGTCGTAGGTTAGCTCCTCCCCACGGTAAATCTTTCGCAAGGCAAAGATGACAATGTGCTTCTGACCCTCCACATTGATGACTCGAGAATAGCAGTTGGGCTCGCAGGAGTGGTTGATGAAGCGTGCCGCATTCCCATGCATTGTGGCATCCACCACGTCAAAGTCGTCAATGCGGAACATATAACATCCAATGCCCTGGTACAAACAGCGAAGGAAAGAAGCGATTAGCGCAAACAACTTCAGAGAATCTAACAGATATCTTTGAGATCACAAAAACAATGATTTGTGTGTATAAAGTAGCATAAAAGGTGCTTTTTGCACACCTTGCTGTCGTAATACTTCTCGCGTTTATCTGTAAGAACGGCACGGATGACGATGCCCGAATACTCAATGACCATCTCTCCTGCCTCGATGTTCCTCTTGCAGAAAAGCCCTCGTCCATGAATCGCAGACCTGAGACATCAATGACAGTAACAGTAATGGGACCTGTTTTAAACACGTTATTTCCTGTATAAGCTTGAAATGCAAAAACAACTTCAAGAAAGCCATTCATTGGCTGAGCCATTGAAGTATGAGAAAATGTCTAAAAAATGTCTAAAAAAACTATTCCAACCTTAGGGGGCTTAAAGAGGTTCAAGACTGGATTTATAAGATTTCAAAAATCCACACGCTTGCTTTCCAGACACATTTAGCATTGGTAAATCTAACTCAAGAGACTTTGTGTAAATATTGCTGGAATAAATGCTGGATTTGGTATGTGCTTGTGCTGGATTTGGTATGTGTACAGATAAAAAGTTTAATTTTATTACTTTATTACTTACTATTAAAATATACCCGATATTGGATTTCCAAAAAAGTGACTCAAACAAACGAGTAATGGCTACTTTGTAAATGAATCACTGACTGAAGTTCTAGAAACAAATAATGACATTTCCTGTCTGCATCCCCCATATTTTTAAGCATCCTCTTTTGTGACGGTTCAGCAGAAGGTTCAGCAGACAAATTTGATTTCCATTGACGTAACTGAAATGTGGGCCGTTAAGATAAAAAAAAAGCTGTGACCTAATTCCTCATTAGAGAGTTAAGAAACTGAACCCACCTGTAAACACCAACGGCTTCCTTGGACGTTCTCTCCAGATGTCTGAAGCGCATTGCCATGGGTAGCTCCAAACTAGTTGCACGTCTGTAAAGCGTTGAGTTTATTCATCATACCAACCCCAGTTTATCATCAAACTGAAAAATACTGTTAGTCATGGCACAGAGGATAACGCAGACAGCAGGAAATGTGAGAGGAACAGTGACATGATGGAATTCATGCTGCCATGGCAAAATCAACAAACACGAAAACTATTTCACTCATTAAATTTAGCTTTGGTATTTTATTGCTCATGTCATCCTTTAAGAACCTTTGACTAAATGGTTTTTGGGGAACCAAAAGTGGTTTTTCTATTAAAACCACTATTAACACCTTCCCAAACTCTAATCTGACCTGGTGGATTTGAGAAGAACCTCATCCTCTTCTTCATCATAGAGGCCAGTGTCAGGAAGCTGTCTGTGCTGAGATGCCAGGAAGTTAAACATATCAAAGGTTGACTTCCTGTGAAATACAGTGGGTGAGAAGAGTTTGACAAAAATAATCCTGCAGACACAGTTAGAATTCATGCTAACAGATATCATCTTTTGGGGCTCTTCTGTGCTGCTATATAATGTGTCCACACCCTTTACCACATCCCCCGTGTGTTTGTTTCCCACAAGCACCATGAAAGACATTTCCAGAATTTAGGTGACACTTTACTTTGCATTACCAACTCACATATGTTGCAAATAATTAGTTGTTAGTCAGAATGTAGAAGACACCTTTCGCAAAGTTGTAATATAGGGACCATCCCTAAACAGCAACTCATACTTAGTTCTTTGCTTGAGTGCAAAGTGGTAAACTGACTGCATCATTCACCTCTTCTACGAATTATTTGAATTAGGCTTTACAACTTACAAACTGCCTAGAAATGAAATCAGTTTTTAAATTCATCGATTAAACAAAAAAAAAAAAAACAAAGATTTGATCTCAAGGACAGACATTTGAAAGACGAAACTGCGGTAGACAAAAAATTCAGGCCATACAAGAATAAAATATTATTTTTATTTATTTTCTCACCACTGAACAAAAGCGTGGCTGTGACCGACCACAGACCTGTGACATCTCTCAGTCTGCCAGAGGTGAACTTCATGGGTTTGGTTCACTGCAGGTTTTTAACTGTTTACTTATGTAGACTTTGAGATTTCACTGATCTCAGTCCAGCTTTTTTGTACACAAGAACACAAAGTGTGACCAGCAATAATTGCTTTAGATTAAAGCTGCAGTCCATGACAGTTTTTATAAAAAATAAACAAAAATCAGTTATTGAGCTTTGATTCCTTTTAACAGACCCAGTCTGATACTCTGATAGGGTCTCTAGTCACTAACGGCTGCTCAGAAAATGAATTCTTCACAATGAAACCATGAATTCTTCACAATGAAAATGAACTGACCTCAGGTGGACTTCAGAGCGGGCACAGCCACTGGGGTTGACAGGCAAATCGTCCTCCTGACTGGCCTGCTTGTGGAAGCGGAAAGTGTGGCGCTGGCAGCACTTGGCCCCCTCGAGTTGTTCCACCAGGTAGACTACAGCATCGTGCAGCATTCCCATCATGCGAGCCCCACTTATCCCAGAGAAAGAGAGCTGCCTCAGACCGGCAATAGCACGGCTCTCCTGGACTCTGTCTAGAACAGTTCTCCAAGCCACTGTAATCAGACAGTGGGTTGTTTTTTGTGGTTAAAAAAATAGCTTGACTGCCTGTTTAAAGCCGCAATCCTTAACTTTTGCCTCTTTACCGCCTCTCTCTCTCTAAAATATATAATTGCAGGTTATGTTATGTAGTTTTCTTTACGTAAGTTACGCAAGTTGAAGTCAAATACAGCTAAACTGACATTTCCTGGGAAATCTGACCGACAGCTCAAATTATAAATCATTCTTATGAACTGTGTTTTGTTGTGAATCGGGGTAAGGTAAGAGAGACTGTTTTGAACACTGATCTGTTATATACTTCCTTACTAACTGATTAAAAAAAGCTACAGATTACAACATATAAAGAATATAAAAATGTATTGACTTATTCATCCTATTAAAAAGTCAAAGCCGTCTTGTCATTCTCAGACCAGAACATCACATTTTTATTTTCATGGGGCGTTTTCACTTGGCCAGTACTTGGATAAAATTTATGACCATGAGCTCATACCTTCAATGCTTTCTGCCTCCACACTGAAGCCATCATCACTTGAGATCTCAAAGCGCAGGTGGGGCTGGTCTCGGTTGGAAGGGCTTTCTTCGTCACTGTCTGAGGAAGGCATTTCATCCTCTGAGCAAGACAGCATCCCTAATGTGACAAAAAAAATCTCTTAACTAAAATCACATTGACAGACCTTTAACTAATGAAATATTTTCAAAACAGAAGGATAAAGGAGTATGCCTGAGTATTTCTTCCAGTCAGTTTGTGCATTGCGGTTAGCGGAATCCCAGATTGCTGGTTTGTTGTTCTCTCCACCTCGAGACACTGAAAGACGATCCCAAGGTCCAGGCCTAAAAAAACCAAAAATAACATAAGGTGGTGGTATTCATTTTTATAGGCAGTATTTTTACTATTAAATTAAATTGGGTTTAAACAGTGTTCTTTTCCTACATTTCTACATCAGTAAAGATTTCTACATTTTAGAACAGTTTGAAGGCTAAAACAATACTGATACAATTTATAATACTGAGTAGACATGACTTGACAGAAGATTTCCTAAATATTTCCCTTTCGAAAGCCTACCTTGCAGTCTCAGAGTCACTATTTGGCTCTTCATTTAGCTTATCTAGATCAAGAATTCCCTTGACAGTTGGTGTTTTGATGCGAACTCCATACCTGAAGCGAGGAAAGAATAAAATTATTTTCCACTGAGAACACAATATATCCCTAAATGACAGTAAATGTCTACTGGTTCAGTAAATGTACTGGTTTACCTGGCTGATACTGAGCTTGACTTGCGTGGTTCTTCCAAACCACTAGAGCGGTCAGATTCTAAAAAGTCTGATTTTGATTTCTTGATGGCAATACGGTCAGAAAGTGAGGACACCCTTTTCATTCGAACCTGCTTTGGTCGAGGTGCTGCTTCTGGTGTAGCCGGTGGAAGAGCCGCTGTCTCTGGTTTAACAGTGGGACCCTGGGGTAGAACTACTGAACTACCTGTTGGAGTCTGGCAGGCAGGGGTTGTGTTATGAGGCGATAAGGGGCTAACAACATGGGAAACAGTCTTGTTGGGGTCATAGTAACCAGCCATAGCTTGGTTTATAATAGCTTGGGCACTATCTGGTCGATTAGACGCATCTGAGAAGGTTGTTACTTGACCTGCAGATTGTTTGATTAAGGAGCCAGACTTGGTTCTCCTAGATGCGCAAGACTCCTTATTCCGTGGTTTCTGCATTCCTGCTGTGGAACCATCTCCAGAGGCTTTGGCATTCCTACGCTGCTTTTTGGCATCTGCTGGTAATGATGCGGTTCCATTGTTACTGGCAGTGAGTATTTGGGTAATGGTATTGGAGGTCTGTACCAATGGGGTCATAATTTGAGGAACTTGGGTGGGAATGGTGGTCAAGTTACCAGCTGCAGCAAGTGTTGCTGACAAGGCATTGCTTTGCAAGAGGCTGGCAATTTGAGGTGACACAGTTGAAAGAAGGTGAATTTGGAGTTGGCATCTGGAAGGTGTTGCTTTCAGGATTTCTGACAAAAATCTGCCCATGTCGATTTACAAGTAAAACATGTGGGGTGGGATCCACATTGGGTCCACCTAATTCCTTTACAGTGAGAATAGCATGACCTGGTAATGCTTGGGTAACCATCTGTTGTTGAGGTTCCACTGTTGATCTGGGGGTTGAAAAATTTATGGAAATAGTCCGTCCTGGGGCAGTTTCTCTTTGCAAAGGCAAAGTGTTGTAGCCATTAATGACACTTGGAGCAGAGGTTGGCTCCATGGGAGAAGGCAGTAGTTGGCACTGAGCTGATGGTTGGGAGATGACTGGGGGAGATGAGGAAACTACACCAACTGTTGTAGAGCCAATAGGCTGTGAGTAAGTGGGGTACAATGGGACAGACACTGTACCTGAAACTGGTCCAGAAGTCCCAAGGGGAACACCAGTGGTTGATGGCACAGAGAGCACTGACTCTGATTTTTGAGTAAACTTTGCAGGAATACATGGCATTGCACCTCCTGGCACTAAAGGTGCTGGATGCGTTGAGTCTGTAGATGGATGTAATTTGGTTCTGAAACTCTCCATGGGAGGTAAGACAGTCTTAGCCTCAGGAGTTTGGACAGGGTACAAAGAAACATTTGAAGAAGGTACCTGGTTTGGGAATGTTGCTAAAGGAACTTGCATAGTGGGATTGGAGGATAAAGGTTCTACAGATGATGTAGAATTGGGCAATTCTGTGGAAAGAACAGGAGTTTGTTCCAGTGAAGTCTGAACTCCATTTACCGGTCCCAAAGTAAGAACACAAGCTGTACCTTCTGACATGTGATTTGGGTAAACTGTAGAGCCGTCGGTAGAGGATACAAAATGCCCACTACAAGGATCCAAGTATATCTCCTTCGACCCAGTAGTAGATTCCTGAAGGACACCAGTACAATCTTCCTGCACTGGGACCAGCTCTGTGAAACTTGCATTGGGTGACGGTGGATCACATTTCTCAAGGATCAGGGGTGTTTCTGGTTCCAGAACTAAACTAGATGCTTGGTAATCTTTACTGTATGCAGAAAATGCTACATTTGAAGACTTTGGATTAACAAAATTAGTCAAAGATTCTTGCTGTGTTAAAGTTATACCAAAAGAATCT
The DNA here is from genome assembly GCA_036877525.1 of Chromobotia macracanthus. Classification (NCBI taxonomy): domain Eukaryota; kingdom Metazoa; phylum Chordata; class Actinopteri; order Cypriniformes; family Botiidae; genus Chromobotia; species Chromobotia macracanthus. The sequence continues at coordinate 2,161,953 of JAZGTH010000075.1, read as the reverse complement.
GAATCAACAACAGCTGAGGAGGGAGTGTTAAAAGAGTTGGACACAGAATCTTCTACATGACAACTAACTGATGAAATAGTAGAGACAGGACTTGCAAAAGCTAAACAAAGCCCATTGCTGGCTGTCTGTTCACAAGGTTCAGAGTTAAATGATTTGGGTGGCTTTTGGGCCTGATTCAATTTCTGCATGATCTGGTTATCATTATTAGCTACACTTGTATCACTCTCTGTCCCATCATCTACACCATCAAGTTGGGAAATCTGCCTCAAAGATGGAGATATAGGTGTCTGAGAGGCATCTTTTGGAGTCTTGCACGTAACCACAGTGCGAGTGAAATTGAAGTAGTTCTCCATGTCCTCATCAGAAGAACTATTACCCCAGTCTTCTCTACAAGGGTCAACAGTACAAGACAATCGTTGGGCAGACATTTTAGATTTTTCCTCACCTGGGTCCCAAAAATCCTCCTGGCTTTCTTCACCTTCAATTACAATTTGCGCACTGCAGTTCATAGCTACCCCCTCATTTAGCACTGTTTCTTCGATTTCAAGCTCTGTTTTTAGCTCAGGTGCCAGAGTCAGGTCTGCCTCTAAGTGGAAGGAAGTGTAAGCGAAATCTTTTTCACTTACTTTATGATAATTTTTTTGTGTACCCATGCAGTCTCCTAAAGGCAAAGCACCATTTTCTGCTGGACCCTCTAGTGGTGACACTATGGAATTGTGTGGAAGTTCTACAGAGTCTAGCTGATTCAATTCTAAAGGTTGTGGTCTTGTGGAGACATTGGTGGAAGAAGTGAGGGCTTGGTTGGTACAAGGGGTGTCGCCAATACCACCTTGCCATGCAGACTGTGAAAACAGTCCTGAGGTAGAATGGGGCATCAATATTCCTGAAGCCCAGACTGAGGAAGCACTTCGACCAACAGGACGAACTGATGAGGAGGTCATCAGGTTTTCAGTAGCACCAAGAGGGAAAGCTGAGGAGGTAGGCTGGGAGGTTTTGAGGTGATAGGATCCATCTGCTCTGGATGTCATTGGGCCTGCTGGGGATCCAAGAGCAGGGGAGGTCATGTGACCACGGGTTCCACTATTCTGGGAGTGTGGGCTATGACGTCTTGGCCGTCGGGTGTCATCTAAATCACTGATAGTCAAGATGTGATGAGGCTTGGATGGGGCAGCTCCTGGTATAAGCATAACAATGGTCATAGAACAAAAATTATAAAAAAAGAAATACATGGATCAAATATTACTGTTTGGACGCTATAAAGCTGTGATACTACTGAATTTATCTGAATTACCTGGAGAAGGCAGTGGTCTGGACAACCCTCCAGCAGGTCTTCTGTTCTGAGGATATGAAGGGACTTTCAGACGAGCACCAAGGTCTGGTTTGATAAAGACGGATACAGAAGTGGAATTTGTTTCAGTAGAAGGATCTGTACGGGTCAAATCCACTTCCTGGGCTTCAGATTCTAATGGAAATATGTAAGGAAAATTAAAATGTTAAAAATCACATTAAACATTTTAAAGCCATCACTCCACATACAGTTATGATATATAGTAAGCACCTGACTGGGGGCGTGGACTGTGGGCAATTGTACAGTTTTCTCCCTGATCAGGTATATCTTCCACTGTATTTTCCTGAACAGATGGTCGGACATCCCTAACACGAAATTTATATTTGCAGCGCTGGAGGGGGTTTACAGTACTCCAATACCAACGAGAGCATCTAAAAACAAGAACAATTATGTGCAAACAGGACCACACTGAAAGTGTGTTACATCCATTACCATTGCCACCATTATTATTCAGCAGAATGCCACAGGATATCAAAAGTTGCTTACTCGTAACCCACAGGGAAAAGTTTTCCATGACAAGCCGATAATTCACTAAGCTTTCCCAGCTTTTCTATTAGTAAAGAACCTAAACAGTAGAACAATTATGTTTAAAATGTGCATAATCTGTAACCATTAATGCTTCTATATAACTATTTAAAAATATAAAATATAAATGATAAATATTACAAATATATATTATAAATATATATGCATATACGTTATTATGCAAGATTCTCTCTTTATAACCTTGACACAAAAAAACAAACCTATCATTAAATTAATCGATTCTGGCTCCAATCCAGTCACAAACTTCCTGCGAAGATTTATCCCTTCGAAATCCACATAAACTCTCCGAAGCACTTCAAACCCTTGACCAGTGATAAGCTGGTAAGTGAAACACAAAAACTTATATACACATATAAAGAGCATCTACTTAACTAACCAACTCTTACTAAATAAGCACCTACAGCTAAACTATAGTCAACGAAAGCAGAAACATACTTTCCCACTTATGAGGTCTCGGTGCTTGTGGCAGAAGACTCTCTTATCATCCTGGAAGACACAGTTGCGGAAGCGTGCACACATGAAGTGATAGTTACTCTGGCATGAAGTGAGACAGCAACCCACCGTTGCCCCGGTTCGGTTACATCGTTCACAACGCTATGAATAGAAAAGAATGAACATTAGCAAAAATTTGTAAATATTCACAAATATTCACTGAGCTGTCGGGTCCGATTACGCTGGTAATGTCAGTTTGGCTTAATTTCACTTCAACATATGTAAAGAAACAATAATTGAATGTGTTGTCAAGACTAACAAGATTAAAAACATACCATCAGACGACCTCGCGCCACAGCGCTGTGGACGTGCAGAAGTGAGCCGTTATCCTCTTCGAACACTTCCGCGGACCACATACAGCAGTTCAAATGAGCCCACTCATTCCGCCCTAGATAGAGCAGTCGCCCTGCGTCCTGAGAACAGAGAAAGAGGAAACGTCAATGACATTTCAGTTCTGGTGACACCAACACAATTTCAATACATTTCACACTAATACAATGTTCTGGAAAAGAAGTTCACCGTCATGACTGTTTGAAGCACTTACACTGGCCTTTGCGTCACCGTATTTCTGGCACAGGGCGCACTGCCTCTCATCTTCTCTTGACCAACCAGTATCCAGGTCTGCTTTAGCTGGTTGAACCTTTTTCCCTGAGATGAACAACCATAATATGAAGTCAGGGTGACATATGCTCAGCTGTAACTTTTACTACTAGCTGTCGTTCTATATCTTCTATATAATGTAGTGATACCTTTCAGCTTCATTTGTAAAGCTCTCATGTCCATATAGTGACTCTGAAGGGTGTTACGGGGCGAAGGTGTGGAAAAATCTGATTCTTCTCCCACGTTAAGATCAATCTGATCTCCACTCAGCTGCGAGGTGCCACTCAAAGTCACAGAACAGCCATCTCGTTCTCGCCATTGTGCATAAACGTGTTCATAGTTTGGGGGCATTACGGCATGTGGAAGCATTCCACTAAAACAAAAGGGACAGGAAGTGAGCATTTGCGATTATGAAAGACGCAATGATACTTGGAAGAGATTCATCTGCGAGCATCCATTTTGACGGCACAAGATGCACAAAAAGCATAACTCACAAAGCAGTAAACAAAGTACACTTACTCTGGCAGATGTTTGGAACACGGATTCCACACTTTAGTGTCATGACTGTTGAACCAACTATAAACATCCTCTAAGATCTAAGAAATATGAATAATATTAATATAGAGATGGTAAATATTAATTATTATATATTAAATTATTATTATTATTTATTTAATTTTTACACCAGAAACATTTAAGATAAATGCAAGAATAAACAGAAAAAAGTAATTTCTGGGTTCTGATACATTATTAAAAATGTCAACTAACATGTCTCTAAATAAAAATGTCTATTTGTATTAAAAACAGTGCAGCCAAAATGGGCCATGAAGTGCCGCCTTTTCTGAGAAAACTAATCTTTCTACTTTTTGAGCAGTGGTGTGCCCTGCACAGAATACCCAGATAACTCGCCAAACGCAAAGTACACATGAGAGCCCGCTCCACAGAAAACTGTATCCCACAATGCATTGTGGCTGACTTCAGCTGAACTGAACCGGCACGTCTCCTTTTCCACTCATCATCTGATTAGATGAATGTTTTTACACGATAAAATAAAAAAAGTCACAATGACACCTGGATGTCACTTGCAATATGACGAGATCATTATTATTAGTCAACATTTATTATTAATCAATATTATTACTTAACACAGCTGTCTGCAGTGCTAAGTCAATTACACTGCAGGTTTTGGGCTGAAGAACTCGGACTGATAAACTTGTATTTGTTATTTTGGGAACTGAATAACATCACAGATAAATACACAAGATTCTGACCATCAGATAGTAAGCACGGGCTGCAGCTGTGGGTCTTCGGTCATCGGGTAGGCCTTCCTCCTCCTTGAGGTGATTGCACATCACCTTTACCACATCCTCATGAAAAGACGACTTCTCGGCAAAACCACAAGAAGTAAAAATATCTACTTCTGTTTTCAGGTATTTATACATGACACAGTTTTGAAATTATAACAAATGCTCACAAATAACAAAGGGACATTTCTAGACATTCAATCCATGCATTTCTGTTCTAATAATAAGAAAACAGAAGCAGATTAACTTCTGTCACGGGTTGGTAACGTGTGCCATCATTGGCTTAAATGTAGGAGAGGAAAATGTTTATGCATTTCCAAATAATACAAATATGTATTATTAAGAAGCCAAAATAATACAAATACGTGATAAAATAGCTCAGTGAAACTGAACTGCAGAATGCAGATGTATTCTCTGAGATCCAGCTTGGCCAGGAAGAGAACAATTTACTGGTACCAGTTTTAAGTGCACAACACATTGAATACTGATTCAGAATTTATCACCACAAAGTTTAGTTTTATTGATTTGTTTTTGTGTTCAAAAAGGCACTTTCAGGTTAACTCCTGAAAAACTGAGCCAAACAGCAGAACTTAACTTAGAACTTAAGTGACTGCTTGAGATACTGACCAGGGATGTGTACAAGCCTTCTTTGAACTTTATTCCAACAGCACGAAGATCACAAACAGGCAAGGCCTCAGCCACAGTGTCTGGAGAACCCAATGTAGAACACTACAAAAGACAGAAGTACCAAGAATTGGAAAGTTTCCAGGTTCCTGAATATGTTTGCTTTTTAAGCATGAATGTGTACCAACTGCAGACAAATTCTTGAAATGTGTTTATATAGTAAAGACTCATCAAGCACTACGCAGATTTTTGTCCAATCAGATGCTCTCTAGAATAAGAACATCTCAATCAGATGTCTGGTCTGGTAAAATTTTATTAGGTGTACTCTAGCGTAAAAACCGTGTAAGGCAAACAAAGCCTTTGAATTAACACCACAGCAAGAGATGACACCCACCCTCCCACAGGTGACCAGGTGTTTGGTAAGGGTGGAGCTCTGCAGGCAAGTCAGTACTTTTTCTAACCCCACCCTGAGCTCCTGCTGGAGAACCTTCTTCCATCCAGCTCCACTGACTTCCCCTTCAGGCTGGGCTTCTAAGCACGGCTGACAGCAGTACACCACACTCTCAGGCAGACTGGATAAGATTTCATACAAGTCATCTGTGTGGAAATACAATGAAAATGAAACTGTGAGAAATATCAGCCACAGATATTTGCGTTACATTTCCTACTGCAGCCCTTCAACAGTAATAACGTCATTATTTCTCAACTGAAATGTCAAAATCATTGCTGACGTTTTCTCAGTAATGTGCACAACTCCCAGAAATCCCCACACTTACGAAACTGAACATATATAAGAGAAATACTTTAAGACGACAGAGAAATGATAAAAACGCCAAGAAATGTTGAGTCTTTATTTTTACACTATATTTTTATTTTATTTTATGAAGGCAAGTACTTCACAAAAAATAAAACGTTGATGAAACCATCAAAATGACACAAAAAAACTAATAGACATGTTGTTAAATAAAGCGACAGCCGTACGATTTTATACTATAGATTTTCAGAAATCACACTGCCGGACCAGTTAATGAAGACAGACGTGTCTTCACTCACCTGTCAGCTCTTCACATTTAGCATGAACCCAGTGGTTACATGTGGAACACTGCATCATCTGACTTTCATAGTCGTTATCTTCGTAACACCTGAAGCACACTGTGCAGTAGTTACCTGTGAACAACACACATACAGTAAAGATCAATGTTGTTAACCATAAAACTGAAATGAGATGGAAACATCCTCCATCTGGCTCTGAGGATATTTTTACATCTCCTGCAGTTATATCTGATGATTCATTTGTGCCCATCATAAAGTTGAACAACAAAACCCAAAACATCTTTTTTGCATTAAAATACAACTTGTTAAAAGTAATTAGGAAGACATATCCTTAACTACACTTTATTAAACTAGAGTTGGATAGAGTTGGAACCAAGTTTCATTGTTTTTAAGCATTGTTAAGCTTATTTCTTATGTTGTTTGTTGTTACATCTTTCCTATTATTATTTCTATTAACAGAAATGACGTTAGAGCTAGATTAGTTACTCTGACTGGATAGGTGATAAAAGTCAACTTTATAAATATCTACCTGACATCATGAGGTCCTCTCGTATCTCAACTCATCCATCAAACTCATTAATAACTGCTCTATACAAAAACCTGTCCATCAGATCTCAAGAACCTCCAAGTCTCACCTTGATCAAACAGTCGAGTGCAGTCGGGACACAGATTCTTGTCATGATTCCACTCAGTGTCCCAGCTCTTCCCCGGAGTCACCCCACAACTCCTACACCTGATGCAGGTCATACACACCTGAAACACACCAAACAACACCGCCTCAATTCAGAGTCAATAACAGAAAAATACCCCAAACGATACACTCATGTACTTCTACATGTACTTCTTTTTACATTTTGTGTTCTGTTTGAAGCTTGTGCAGCTGTGTAAATATGAACAGCTGGATGGGAAAATATGTCTAAAAGTTCTCTATGAGTGAACATTTAGCTTTGAGTTTCAAAATATTTGAAAGTATATAGATTTACATGAGGTTGAGTCAGAATCACAGCTGGCTGATTTTGCTGAATTGCTTGCACTCACACTTATTCTACCCACATAAGGTTTCTTTGTCAGTCTGCTTTAACACATGAGACTGAAAATGCACCATCATGGAAAGAGATTTAACAGAGCAACCCTGTTTCCTTTAGCATTTGTGTTGAGGAAAGCATGCATGCGGCATGACTTACCCACTGCTTCTTATGTTTGTTGGGTTTGGGGTAGTTGGGCCCGAGACAGGCAGGGTGGTAACAATTTTGACACTTTTCACACTCCAGGAGAGGCTATAGAGAAATGAAGAAATAAAAACCAATAAATTGATCACTCATCACAGCTGCAGCTGCAAAATCTGAAAGCTCACAAACAGCTTCAAACTCTTTTTAAGAACTTTAAGGAAGAATTGAAGAACTACAGGCAGGAAGCTGACGAGAGGAAACCAAAGGAAACCAAATAAGGGTGACGTATTCAAAATCATGCTTATGTGATGCTCTGCAAACTACCTTAGATTCTTTGTTCTTGTAGCCGCAAACTCTGCAGAACTTGCAGCGGCGACAGCACCAGTTTTCCTTGTTCTCCTCCAGAGGTCTCTCAGAGGGTTCCAGGCAGAACCGATGGAAAGGTTCACAGCAAACTTGACAGTACAGCATCTGCCCAACAACACCACAAATTCACATAATTTGTAACAGTGAAACATTCACAAAAACATCCAAGTTAACACATCAAATTTTTAACCTCGCACATATGTGCTGGAGGAGGGTTGCTACGGTAACAGAGCTGGTGGGATGTACCTCATGTTGGCCTTTACTGGCACACAGCAGGCAGACGTATTGCGGTACGAGAGGAACTGAGGTCAGGATACTAAGACCACCTGTTTCCCACACGCTCTGTAAACTACAATTCTCCTGCGTAGAATGAGAAATTGTCATACAAGCATCCCTTAATATCCAAACCTTTAGACAGTTATTATTAACTATTACTACAATAATTAAAATATTACAATAATAATTATTATTAACTATAATCTAGTGGTCTAACCTGAAAACATAACTACCATATTTCAACAGTTAACATCATGGCCCAGATTCTCAGAAATTACTTCACTGTGTCATGAGAACTGTGCACCTGGAAACACTGTGTCTGATTGTGTTGTGTGAAACACAACAGATTCTCACAATCACTATGTTACTGAAATAAATCCACTGAAATTACTATCATCAGACTGCTTGTGTTTTGTATTACGGCAAGCAATGCCGTGTTTTGTGAGGGACTGTTGAAGGGCTTTTGGAATTCACTTCAGGGTAAACAGATCTGTCATCTGTTTATGGGTGGTTTCGGCCTTAACGCTGATTCTTACACTTAAGTCATGTGCTGCCATCTTGTGGCAAAACATTTCAGGGCCAAAATCTGGACGCATATGCAGAGACCTAAAAAACAGCATCTTTCCTTCCATCTCAACAACTTTAAAAACAGTCCAAAAATAATGAAACATTTTTGAAGAAGCTCTTAATTTGTTTCCCTGAAGCACATCACTCATCTAAGCTTCTATGAATGTGTTTGGCATGAAATAACATAATATGTACCTTAAAATCGACACAGATCTTGTGGGTGGGCTCCACAGGCTCCGCCTCCCTCTTGGCAAAGCCATTGGCGAGGGCGGCGAGGACGCTGGGCGGAGTCTGTTCCTGAAGACTCTTCAAACACAAGAAGGAAGTGGTTTTCATAATTTTAGTAAGATGTTTGCTGAATGAGGACAAAGTCCACAGATATCACCTGAGGCTTGTACAGTCTGAATACCTTCTCAGTTTTCCGTCTGATGGGCGGGACCTTGTGGAAGCCGGGCCTGCGCTGTCGCACTTCCTCATCAAAGGCATCACCAATGAAGTCGTCCAATGACACAAAATCTTTAGGGTTTTGAATACAATCAAAATTAAAGCTTAGATAGAAGTGATGGAAGTAAATAAAGGCTAAAGGAACAGTAGTTTAATAAGCAATTATGACCCTATTAATAGTTTTATTTTTAAATAATGTATCTTGCAAAAAGCCCAGAAATAACTGCTAAAAAAGTAATACTATAATTATTTTTTCAATTTTCCTTTTTTTACTATTTTTACATACATTTGTTATGTCGTTATTCTAATATTATTGTAATATTGTTTTCAGTTACATATTAATACAATTAAAATGCTATTTTTTTTTTTACTTATAATTTTTTTTTTTTCAATAATTTGCATCCAAATCCTAAACTAGAGTGAATGCTGACCTGTGTTGCGAAGTCCAGGAGTTCTTCTGCGGGCCAGGGCGGTGGAGTCTGAACCAATCCAGTCGAAGTCGGAGTCGTAATCCAGCAGGTCGCAATAGGATCGTGGTTTCACGTGTCGTCGTGGCTGCTTCCGCACAGACGGACTGTCACCCAGAGACGTTCCCCCGATTCCCTCAGTGCCCTCGCCGTCTTCATTGCTGGAGTGACCCGCGCTGAATGATGAACGCCGTTTCTTGAAATGCCCTGCGAACAGCGACGTGCAATCACAAATGTGCTTTTGTAAATCACAAACTTGTTCTTATTTTCACTCTTAAACGCTTTCTTACCTTTTTGGAGCTTCCCACTGAGTCTCAGAGCTTTCCTTTCCTCAACCTGATCACATCGCTTATAACTATATGACAAAGTAAGAGTTATTAAATAATATAAAGGACTTATAAAAATACAAGGAATAGAGAAAAAAATGCTCAAAATGACAAAACCTATTAACACTTTAAGGCACAAACTGGTTTATTTCCATTATTGTAACTTTTATTGTAACTTTATTGACCTAAATTCTGGATAAATTATATTTTGGGTAAAATATCAACAGGTACGTACACACAACACTGGCGCTTCGTGTTGGGGCCGCCAAACTTGGGTTTGTCCAGGCAGTTTATGCACTTGCCACAGTCTTCCTCATGGAGGCAACCCTTACATTCGCCACACCTCCGGCCGCGGTTCCCGAACAGATGAGCTCGACCTCTGCGGAACTTTGGTGTTCTGTGTTCTTGTAACACGGGGCTCTCCGGATCAGAGTGAGACTCGACACCTGCCACAGTGACAGAAACCATCACAACCTCAATACCACAACCCACAACCATCAAACATTCTACATAGACAATAACTCAAATACTCAAATATTGAATCTTTTTACGCAAGTCCACAGGAATCCCATAGAGTTTAAAAAGAGAATGTTGTTAAGATAACAAGACTCACAGCACCCACAGATTCTGGATTAAATAACTTTATTAATTTTTATTTATCAATACTTTTTGACATTACTGAAATTAATATTTAGAATATTCATTTGTCTTAACCATTCCATTATTGTGGAGGACGTATGTAAATATGTAACCAAAAGATTTCTGTTATGAAAAGCATCAGTCATTTCCTGTAACACTGGTTATAGAGCAGGAAATACTAGTAAAATAATCTCAAACAATGCAAACCAGATATTACCATCAATCATTAAGCAGCAGTTACACTAACTCTCTGTCTATTGTGTGTCTAAGTGTTATCTATTATTGGTTCATGTTAGCATTGACAGCGGTTTGTGGAGTGTGACTGTACCTTTCTCTGCAGGTGAAGGAGGGATGTCTGATCTCTCATGCATGGGTAGCGCACTCAGTCGTGGAATATCATCAGGGATAACGGCGCGAGGCTGCCCCAAAACCACAGCGGCCGCCCTGCAGACATGTTTGATGCGGGGCCCTCCTCTCACAGGCTCCTTAGGGAAAGAATCGAGTGTTAAACAGAAGCACTGAACGAATTCACAAGAGTGTTGTGATGTTCATTAACTGAGGCTTTTCAGTAATACTCGTGTTAATGAATGAGGCCCACTTTAAAGGAATTGACTACAATGCTATATGACATTTTCTACAAGGAAAAAGGAAACAGGAATGTTTCTCATAAATCAGTCCTAAAGGATATTGGGAATCAAACAGGAATCCATGTATATAATTTAAATGGTATGTTATGTTTTTTAAACACGTGACCCCACCTGCTCTGGAGAGACGTCGGTCTTGTTGGGACAGGAATTTTCATGACCCTCCTTTGGTTTTCGTCTCTGCCTCTTTGTTGCTGTCGTTCTACTTTCTGGCAAGAGCTACACAAACAAGATGTGATAACAGCTTAAAACTGTACTGTACTAACAGAATTTCAATTAACCTGATTTTAAAACCAGATTAAATTTACATAGTGTATGCACCAGGTATTACTAAATTTAGTCTTGGGCATCTGACATGCAGTACCCAAACAAAACCATGCTTTATAATTACAAAAGCTGTTGAACATGTATTTGTTAGAACAGAAAGCTACATATCTAGTAAGTTATTTGTAGTTAAATGGACTTACCCCTGATGATTTCAACTGTTTCTGCTGGTCTATTTTGATCAGCTGGACCTTGGCTTTCTTCAGAAGGTTAAACATACGCTTGTTAGCTCCCGTAAGGCGAGGGCGATGAGAGATGACCTTCTCCTCAACCTCAACAGCATGTTCCTCAGCATGATCCTCAGAAACCAGACCTTTGGATTCTGTAAGATGCATTTTCTCAAAGTCTGAGATATAAAAGTGAATAAGAAGGAGAGCATTAGACAAAAACGCTGTCACTATTTGTGCCTAAAGAATTTAGTATTTAAGTATCTTTTGAAGTCAACCAGAAACAGCATTTGCAACCTATTTTAATGCGATAAATCATGCATGAAAAGTCCAGGGAAGTAGGCTAATAGGGTCAAAGATAATGTTAAGGAAGACAAAATTGTATTGAACCGTCATTTATAAATAAACGTTTTGGAAAATATGATCTTAACTTACCTTTGCATTTATTGGGAAGTGAAATGTCTGTATGAACTGAGAATTCATCTGGCAGTTCATCTTCCTGGATACCTTTTGCCTGGTGTTGCATGAGCAACTTGGAACTAAGAGCTCGGACACAGATGGAGACTTTGCGAACAACCCCAGGGGTGTTAAGATCCTCAATCTTCAGTTTAGCTTTTTCTCTCTTCATGTCTCTGAGAGACTGAATTAGACTGGCCCCTTCCTTCAACTCTGTCTTCTGTGTCTTGGTAGGAGATGAAACAACATTCTTTGTTTCCTCTCTTGGGGTCTTTTTACACCTTGCAAGACCCTGTTTGAGTTTCAGCTTTCTGTATAACTTCAGTTTTGAGGCTTGCGCTTTGAACTTTGGGGATCTTTTCTTCTTCAGGAGAGGATCAAGAAATGTGTCCACTGTAAAATCTTTGGCAGATAACAAGGTCTCTAACTCTTTGTCCAGGTCTTCATCAAAGGTATACACATCCACACCAGCAGGCTCCATCTCTTGCCATTTAAAACCCGGATCTCTAAGCTGCGAGCGTCTTTTTCCAGACGGTGTTTCCTGACTGAAATTCTCTGTGTCGTCGGTTGATTTCGGTTTTGAGTCCCAAGTGGAAGACAAATCGAGATCAGTCTGAGTTTCACTCAGATCATCATCTTCATCCTGAGATTGAAGGGATTCAGGTTCACCTTGTTCACTAGAATCTTGTTTCTTTGATCTTGGTTGTAGATTCAGCTTCTTCTGGGAGTTCCTGCGAGGCAGGTCTGACATACCAGCATCATCCATGAACCTCTTTGGTGTTTTGATCACCCGAGAAGATCGGGCACTCACAACTGGCATTATGAAATGTCTTATGTTTTTCATGAACTTCATTTTGCTTGGCTGAATGTCTTGATCCTGGTCTTGTTTCTCATCCACAGAATCCTTTTCTGCCTGCTCAGAGATCTGATCTTCAATGGTGGTCTCCAGTTGTTTTGATAAGAGCTTGACCCTTTTTCTTTTACTCCCTATGGACTGAAAACCTGAAATTTGTTTCCGCTTGTACTTGGTTGAAAATATTCCAACTAGTTTAGGTTCTTCTCCTTCAGAGCCAGCAGCTGGAGAACAATCTTCACTAACCTCAACCAACTCCTTCCGTCTCAACCTGGGATTTTTTAATCTCCGCCCAATCAAAGCCCTACGTCTACGTCTGACCTGTTTAATTCGTCTGCGTACAAGACGAGGAACCTGAGGCTGATCTCTCTCTGAAGGCTCTAAAACTAGAACCTCTTTAGTCTCAGCTGACAGTGTCTCCTCCACCTGTATCTCCTGCTGGGCCTCCATCACAACTGAAGGACTGGTTGAAGTTGATTCAACAGTTTGTTCTATTAGCTGAGGCTCAGAGGTTTCAGGTAATGCTTCTGTATTTGATGGAATTGATCTTTTCCTTCTTTTCTGTGAAACTTCACACAACGGCATGTTTGGTTTTGGTTCTATAGATTCTGGCACTGCTGTTGGCGATACTGGCATTTCGTCCACCCGAGTCTTGGTTTCAGTTGCATTTTCAGAGGCGGGGTTTTCTTGAGACGGATTTGTTTTAGGCTTTCGTCTGTAAACTGTCCAGTGTTTGTGTTTCCCACGCTTCTTCCTGGCAGTGTTTTGGTGCAGCCTGTTCCTCCTTCTGTGGGCTGGAGTAGTCTTAATTTCCAACACATTCTCCATCCTCTCTTTCTTCTGATGGTCTTCCACTGTGGCAGAGGCTTCATTCACTTGGTGACGTGGAGACGTGATGACTTGCTGAATTAGAAACGGCTGCTTTAAACTGTTCTTGTCTGGTGATGAGACAACTTTTATTTGAAGAGGAGGAACAACATCTTTACTTGTCAGATCTTCAGGATCTGTCTGAGTGGCCTCGTCTGGATGTGCTTCTGTAGCAGTTTCAGACCTTTCAACGTCCTTCTCATTTACTTCTTTTGAGGTTTCTTCAACACCCTTAAAGGTCATTGGGCTCTCTGGCCTTTCAGAGTTAATTGTGTTCTCAAAGGTTTGGTTCTCCTGCAAAGGGTCCATCTCCAACGTGTTGGAAGGTGTGGATGTGGATTTTATTTCTGTAGAAACATCATTCTGAGCACATGTAGAAGGAGATTCTGCCTCTTTAATGGGGCTTTCCTGTGGTTTACTTGGAGTCTCTTGGTCGTGATCTTTGCTTTTGCTTTTAACCAGTGTAAGAGTCCAAACAAACTTGCAGCGTTTCTTGCGAGACCTAGCTTTAGGGTTTCTTATCCTGGTCAACTTTAAACCAGGAATTCCCACAAATTCAGTGTTGAATGAGAACTTTTCATGAGAATCATCTGCAAGAGCCGGTGTTGATTGAGATTCTTGATACCTTTCAGATTCTTTGCGGTTCTTCTTCTTCTTTTTTTTCTTCTTTTTCTTTTTTGAAGGTGACCTGGATTCCTCAATAGTTGAGACTTCCAACAATGACTCTGCCAAACTGAGATTTCCAGACTCCTGTGCAAAATTTGAAGACCTTCTGCATTGCCTCCTAATTACAAGCTTATTTACCTCAGCGCCCTCTTGCTCTGGCTTCGTCTCAGTTTTTGGCTCTGCAGTTTCACTGGGCAGTGAATTTTGAGACTTCCGTGTTGATTTCCTCAACTTCAGTTTTTGGTCGCTGGATTCTTTATCAGGATTTGTTTGTGGGGCAACTTCTAATTTTTTGTCTGCAGATCTTCCTCGCCTTCTGGTACAAATCTCCTCACCGGCACTGCATTCACTGGCTGGTACATCAGTCTTTAATTTCACATGAGCACTTGAGATTTGGTCACACTCATTTTCTGTAATGTCAGACTTGAACTTGATTTCCTTCTGTTTTTTACCTGATCTCCGTTGCACTGTCTTTTTAGTCACCAACTTGATGGTGATTTTCGGAGACGACTGAGTCTCTTGTTTTGCTGACCCTCTTTTCCTCCCGGTTTTGGAGGACTTCTGCGATCCTCCTCCTCCAGCTCCACCACCACCATCATCATCTACTAAAGGATCCTTCAGAGTCTCTTGACTGTGTAGTTGCTGAGCAGAACCTGAATCATTCTGAGGGTCTTGGGAACCTTTGTTTTCCAATGAAGCAGTCACCACAGGAGCTTGCCTCTGACGCATCTTCTTTGACACTTTTGCTGAAGCACGATTACCTGTATTTGATACAAAACAATAAATAAGTGACATAAGATTTAAATTCTGTATCTCACTGTGGTGTAACATAAATAGTGATAACACTTACTGAAGTGATTTTTTTAACGAACTACAATAACCCTGTTTATTTTGAAGTTCACGATTGGTGTCTTTATTGAATTATTATTAGATAATGCTTAAATCACATGGAATGCATCTAACTGATGCAACAATGAAATTAAACGTTCGGGGAATCTTTTCATAATTTACATTGTGTGAAGTCACACTTACGTTTAGAAAGATTTCGTCTACAGCAAACTTCAGCACGGACGTTTTCATCTTCAACTTCAAAACCTTTAAATTCAGCTCCCTGAAAATTAAAATAAGAAGTGACATATTTGAACACATTTGAATACAACACATTTACTCCGGTTCCCCTATCCCTCCAAAGATGTGCAGTAAATTGGACATAAAATTGCTCCTAACTGTGTGAGTGTTTGCTCTGCAATAGAGTGGCCACCTATTCAGGGTGTACTATAGGGTGCCTATAGGCTCCAGTCCCCGTGACCCTAAAAAGGACAAGTGGGTTTGGAAAAAGGATGGATTATGTATTATGAATATATGCACGTTATTCATACATTCACACTCTGAATTCATATATGTTTATATATGACATATATTCGTATATATCTTCTCACACCTCACAGTTTATGGCATTGTATTTTCTAAACAATTCTGACATGATTTCAGTCTGACAGCACATTAGTGGATACATAAATCAGGTCTCGTTGAGAACTCTCCTTAACAACACACAGAAAACAACATGGTAATGTTTCAGCAATGACAAAGATCTGAGAAAAGATCCAGAAAGTACAAGCATTACAATACTGAATTAAAGTTGACAACACAACCTTATTCTTGTTCACAAAATACTGACAGCAACATAACGTCACGCTGACTGTACGAAACAACCAGACTGGAACAAATAAACTATAAGCCACTGCTGAACTTGAAGGTAACTGATTCATTATTTAGCAGTATAAAAAGAAAAACATCAGGCAAGTTACAGTTCACAAATATGAAAAATACTTTTACACCTTTCTGTATTATAAAAACTGTTTGTTCCTTGTCAAGTTAACATACTCCAACACTGTGTACTAGCCGACATCGGCCACTATATGAAATTCATATAAACAGTACCGTAGGCAAAAATGAAGGCAGCAAACTTCACAAAGTAACACCACTTGATAAAAGTTTACAGACGTTGTTAACCGACACTGTAAATGCCACAGAAGCCAATACACACAGCTGATGAATCCATGTTATTTCATAAGACACAAGAAATGTCAGAGCTCGTCCTCAAGCTTTCAAAGTTCACAAAGCTTCGGCCTTGATCTTCTAAGTATTCAATCTTATCCCAATTCAGTTGCACGCTTCAGCCCAGAGAAAGCAACACAAGTAAGTATAGCACACTGCCACAGCATTGAGACACACCGAGAGAACAAGTGCACCAGAATAAAAACACAAACGCAACGTTTGCACACCTTCTGACCTGTGAACAAAAGAGCTTTTCACATAGAGTGCCCTAACAAACAGCAGCTTCCAGGCAATTTAATATTTTTGAGCGTAATTAGAAAACACTTTCGCGTTTTCTATTTCAGACTTCTGTACATTTCCACGTCTTTTCCAGGCCTGAAAACCGTGACTTTAAAATTCCCTAAAATCTGTTTCCATGATTGTGGGGATGCTCTACAAAACACTAACCAGCCAACATGTGATTCCCTGGCACGTATACATGCAACAATACATGCAACCTCACAAGCAGCTGCATGCACATAAAAACACACACAAACACACTGAAGTCTCTTCAGTCTGAGCCTGCTAGCTTCCTAAACAACATCCAGCCATATAGTTATTCACTGCAGGTGATCCAACCCACTGAATGGCAATACAAGCAATCTGTCACCAGAACCGAGTGCAGAAATCTGCATGCATGCATGAGCCCAAACCCTGCAATAACAACACAGCAAGTAAAAAAAAAGCAATACACGTACTCCATGACCCTGTTTCTGCTGTGAGCTACAATGCTACGGTAAAGACCCTCGGATCTTGACGGAAACATGGCTCAAACAAGCCATCTGCACCGACACCAGCGCACGGCCCTTTAACGACCCCCTAAGTCACCCCTCGGACGGACTGTTGCATGCATGTCCATTTTGTGCAACAGCATTTCTTTTCTAAAAGCTTTCCCACGGAACACGGCTGTGCGACGATCGTGCACCGGAGACGCGCAGTGAAAAGCGGCGCACTCACCTCCTCGCTCCCGCTGGAGCTGTATCCGGCCTCCCCGAGGCTCCGGTAGCTCGCCTCCAGCCCGAGCAGGCGCAGGTGAGACTGGTCCTCATTCAGCGCAAACAGCAGGCAGGTGGGCCTCGGGCCTCCGCTGGAGGAGATCTCGTCCGGGTCCGTCCCCGAGCGGCCCAGCTGCCATCGCTTCTCCGAGCGCAAACGGCTCCGCGACGACCAAGGCCGACCGGGGAAGCGCCCCCGCGCCGCGCTCACGCCTCCTGCGCCCACACCGGCAGCCGCGGTTGCTGATCCGCATCCCGCCGCCGCCATCACGGATTCAACAACAACACCAGACAGACAGAAACTCAGGGTGAGGGAAGAGGAAACCGCCGGAAGGGAGGGGGAGGTGCCTGGTGCATTGTGGGAGATGTAGGCTGCGAGTGACACTTTAAATAGACAGAGAAATATTGAAGCTATTACTGTAATAATAATAATAATAATGATACTTTATTTAATATATATATATATATTACATTGTTTTATATAGTATTTATATGTATTATAGTATATAGTGTATATATAGTTTTTATATGTATTATATATTTCTAAGCCCAGTTACAAATTCGAATTATGAACTTGGATGCCCCCTAAATCTGAGACTCTTATAAACTTTATTTGCATAAACAATTCATTTACGTATTCATATATTTATTTTAAATATTAAGATAATGATCTCATTTTCCCGTTATGAGATGAGCTATCGAAATGAGTCTCATGGAACCAGGTCGTATTTCACACAAATAAAATACTCAAATAATAAATGAACAAAAATGATGAAGCATATTTTTTATGACCAACAAGGTAATAACGCGAAAATATCCTTGAGAACTACATTACCCGTCATGCACAGCCAGGGAGCGACGTCATAGCATAGTTTTCATCAGGAAGCGGAACCGTAAAAGTTGTTGTTTCAACCTCGCCTTTGTTGTGTTAAATCATCTGTTTTCTGGTCTCAGATCGGCTTTTAAGGTAGCCACCTCTATTTATTGAAATGGATGATTCGTTTAAGATGTCTAAGAAGGCTGTGTGACGTTTGTGATCAATTGTTTTACGTGCGGTACATGTTTGGTGAATATAGATTTTATTGCTTTGACAAATTTCCGAGCAGAGTCATTATTTACTTCATGATAAATTAATATGACCTGATGGCAGAACTGTCAAAGGGCCTATAATACATGCCATACTGTACAACCAGCCCAATTTCTGTTCATGTAAATCAATATATAATTTGGCAGTACTGTCCTGTGTAGCCAGATGGCAGCAAAGGCTGAAGATCTTGATCAGGTTACTATGATATCAGGATTTATATTGACAAATAAACTTTCTTTCACAGGAAAACCACCACAGCAACAGAGGAAATCCACTATGAACCTTGAACGTATTCCCAATGAGGAGAAACTTAGTCTTTGCAGAAGATACTATCTAGGTATGTTGTGATTTGGTCATTTTGAAGCTGCAATCCAGAGCTTCCGCCTCTCGTATGCCATTTCTGCTTAAAATAGCAGAAAATAAAATCGCAGGTTACTTTACTTTTCTTTACGCATGTTAAAGTGAAATGAAGCCAAGCCGACAGCTCAAATGATAAATCATTATAAACTGTGCTAGGCTGTCTCAGTATTTCTTTGCTTTTTTCCTGTAATCTCAGACTGACTCTTTAATGGTGAGATCAGATCTCTGTGAAATTATTAGAGTTAATGGCTGAGAATGTTTGAAAATCTGTGCTGATATTTCCTATGTCACCCTAAAGCAAGCGCTTTAAATAAACATCTTAACCTTTTTGGTGAAGTGTGTCTCAGACTTTTGCACATTACTGAAATGTTTTTATACTTGTCTTTGTAACAATGCTGCGTCAATGTTTTCCTCAGGCGGTTTTGCATTCCTTCCTTTTCTCTGGCTGGTTAATGTGGTGTGGTTTTTCAAAGAGGCCTTTTTAAGACCTGCTTACACAGAACAACCGCAGATCAAATCTTGTGAGTATATGAGAGCACACACATCACAATTCACACTCTTTTGAGGTAACTTGTAAGCGCCGCGTCACGTCACATCTTTAAAGGTGTTAAGTGACACTTCATCTTGCCACTTACTAAGATAAAGGTTTAAATGGCTGCGTTCTGAATAGCGTACAAGCATACTTCTCTTATTATTTATGTTGTATGTATTTTGTAGACAGTATGCATATGTTAAAAGATAGTTTATTCATTCATTTCTTTCAAATAGATTAATGGATGTCAGGCACATGCCATGTGAACTCATAAGTGTCATATTACTGTAGCATAACACACGTGACATCATGTTTTAGAATAATGCCTGTTTTTATAAATATTTGTATCCCTATAAATATTTTGTATTTGTCCTTCACTGGTATTCTTGAGAGGAGTTGATGTGAACTGCACTGTTTATATGCAAGTCACATGATGTTTTAACAGCATGCTTTGTGTCCAAGAAGGTACTTGTGTTTCTGGTTATAATCAATTGCTTTAAATGCAATTATTAAATAAGTGTAAGTACTATATTATGATAACAGTCACAACAAAATGGCATTTCAGACGCACATTAAATTCACTATATAGCATGGCCTTATGTGTCTTATTGCTTTTATAAAATGGCTGCAACAAAATGTAAAATATTAGGGACAAATTGTTATATGACATCTTTATTAAGCAAATTCCTTCATTATTCGTATAAGGTTAGTTGTTGGCCTGCATGAGTTCTGTGCAGTGATTGCTAAATAAACATCTTTATATATAGTGTTACTATACTGTGACGTGACTGATGTTTATGTGTTACGGTATATGAATGTAATGTATAGCGTCTCTATCGTCCTCCACAGATGTAAAGAAGTCAGCGCTGGGGCTTCTACTTTGGGTGGCAGTGCTGACCACATGGATCACCATATTCCAACATTTCAGAGCGTGGTGGGGGGAGATCGCAGATTACCTCTCCTTCACCATTTCACTCGGAACAGCCTGAGGAAACAACATTTCTCTACAATACCTCTTTATATTCCTTCAGTTTTGCTCCTCCCATTGACAAGATGCCCCTTGGCTAATTTTACCACTGTCGTCACATTTGAGATGAACTGCAGCTGTCTGGGAGTCGTGGTATTTCGTGAACTAATGAAATCATTTGTTGGATGGGTGAGATAATACGGACACAAATGCACCATGCAAAAGCGTTTCTTTTCCTGCACTACTGCTTCATACCTTTTCTCCGGTTTCAGCTGGTATGTGTATTACATTGTGACAGAGATAACACATTAACTTTATATTATTGAAGATAATAATGTATGATAAAACTTGCAGACCGGGCAGGTCTATGCAAGAAAAAGTTTTTTAACTTTCAGCACTTGACGTGACATGCAATTTTGTCTTGTATTTTCATAATTTTGCTGGATAGCAAAGGCCGCAGATTCAAATTCCAAATGTGTTTACACAATTTAAAGCAAATTGTGATTGTCTTATGGAAAAATAAACATTTTAACATTAAATCTTGATATTAAAAAGTCTTGTTTGTTCGTGTCACTTGAAAAACAACAGGCCAAGAGACTTCCTGGAGATTTCCAGCAAAATCCATGTGAGGGACGAGTTCCTTTGTTGTCTTACTTATTAATCAACTTACAATCATTTTAAACTGCCTGGAATGCCAGACTCTGTAATATGAACACCTGTGTGTAGCCCTTTATAGGCGCATATTATGAAACCTCATTCTGCTTTTGAACAAATGCTAAACCCCTCGTAGATCTTCCTGCGTGTTGTTTTTAATCACCTCTAGCCAACGGCAGATCTGTTACCTGTGGACAACAGCAGCAGAAGGACATGTTATCTCTAGCTTCAGTAACTTGAGTACTTGCCAGAGCATTGGGCATTACTTTGGCGGTCTAATATGGCATCATAAGCCATATTAGACCGTTGATAAAGTTCTGTGTGGTTGATGAACTTAGAAAAGAGAGGTGTGAGTTACTGTTTTGATCTTGTTTTGTTGTTGGGAGTTATAAAGTTATTGTCATCCCATTCTTCTGTCATAACACATTTTTGACATTCTGTCTGGTATCATCTGCAACAGATATACAATAGAGCTTTTACTTGACAGACAGATCAGTAGAAATGTGACATTGTTCAGTTCACAGGAATGCCAGCCAACCACAGTTGTCATTAACACAAGGACAGGAAATGTCTGCGACAGGCCATGGGTGTGACGACTCAATACTAGAGAATACTTACAAATGCAGGTTAAAGTTCTGTGCTAATACTGTATGAGGAACGTGAGGTGAACTGTCAAGAACCAGCAGACAGACAAACATGTCTCAGGAAAGTTCCTGCATGTCAAGAGCTTGACAAGGTGGAAAAACTATTTTCAATTCACCACAGTAATAAAAACACTTACTACAGTAAACTATTTGGTATTAGTCACCACTAATAACTAGTCACAATGAATAACTCAACTAGGAAACAAAATAACTCTAAAGACAATTCATCTGAAAGCTTTTCTGATGTACAGTGGTCGCAGGAACTATGGCGTCATCGTGGTCGCAGGAACTATGACGTCATATGTTTTACCATACGGACGTGAGAGCAGCTGTTTATTGTTTATTATGATTTATTTATATCACGTATAAATGATGTAATATAATCACGATTACATCACACACGACCTGCGACACCGGACAGAAAAGTTAACAGCCCCCAAAAAGCCAAAACAACAGTCATGAAAACATTGATCGCGTTTATGGAGAACGACCCTCATCCACCCCGTCACTGACATCCAGTAACAGCAAACACGATTAAATGCGACTTTTGGCATCAAGATCCGACATTGTTTGAGTATGAAGATGTGCGACTTCATTGAGTTTCGGGTCATGTGGCGTGTTTTCTGGGTTATTTAAACCGGGTGACCCGGAGAGGCAGCAGAAGTTTCTCTCCGTTAGTTATTCTGGACAGGCGTGATAATAAACGTCTAGTAAACAGTTTGGTTGTGTTTCATCACGGTTATATCGGGATGGATCTGGACCGGGTTCTGCCTCCGATACTGCCCCGGGTGAGCGGGACGGCGGGGCCGCAGTCGTGGAGCCCGACCGGACTTCTGATTCCGGGGTCCGAGCACACCGGAGCGGCACGGGTGGACTCATTATTCTCTAAATACAATTACAATTAAAAACTGTACTAACTAACTAACTGTACTAACAATTAATATACAGCAATTGTTCATCTTAATTAACAAGTGCTGCGTTTTAAATGAACAGGATCAATGAACTGAATGTGCATTAACTTATGTTAACAAAGATAAATAAATGTTTCAGTTCATGTTAGTAAATGCATTAACTTATGTTAACAAAGATAAATAAATGTTTCAGTTCATGTTAGTAAATGCATTAACTTATGTTAACAAAGATAAATAAATGTTTCAGTTCATGTTAGTAAATGCATTAACTAATGTTAACAAAGATTAAAAAATGTTTCAGTTCATGTTAGTAAATGCATTAACTAATGTTAACAAAGATTAAAAAATGTTTCAGTTCATGTTAGTAAATGCATTAACTTATGTTAACAAAGATTAAAAAATGTTTCAGTTCATGTCAGCAAATGCATTAACTTATGTTAACAAAGATAAATAAATGTTTCAGTTCATGTTAGTAAATGCATTAACTAATGTTAACAAAGATTAAAAAATGTTTCAGTTCATGTTAGTAAATGCATTAACTTATGTTAACAAAGATAAATAAATGTTTCAGTTCATGTTAGTAAATGCATTAACTAATGTTAACAAAGATAAATAAATGTTTCAGTTCATGTTAGTAAATGCATTAACTAATGTTAACAAAGATTAAAAAATGTTTCAGTTCATGTTAGTAAATTTTAAATTAATTTTAACAAAGATTAAAAATGTTTCAGTTTGTAGTGCATTAACTTATGTTAACAAAGATAAATAAATGTTTCAGTTCATGTTAGTAAATGCATTAACTTATGTTAACAAAGATAAATAAATGTTTCAGTTCATGTTAGTAAATGCATTAACTTATGTTAACAAAGATAAATAAATGTTTCAGTTCATGTTAGTAAATGCATTAACTTATGTTAACAAAGATAAATAAATGTTTCAGTTCATGTTAGTAAATGCATTAACTAATGTTAACAAAGATAAATAAATGTTTCAGTTCATGTTAGTAAATGCATTAACTAATGTTAACAAAGATTAAAAAATGTTTCAGTTCATGTTAGTAAATGCATTAACTTATGTTAACAAAGATAAATAAATGTTTCAGTTCATGTTAGTAAATGCATTAACTAATGTTAACAAATGTAAATTGTTACCAACATATTAGACAGACATTTCTGTATGTCTCGTTTCATGTTAAAGAATTCATGAGTTATAGGTGATACAGAAAAGCAAACGTTATTTATATATATATTATGTATATTTATATATATTATGTTATATTTTAAATATATATATATATATATATATATATATTATGTATATTTATATATATTTATATATATATTATGTATATTTATATATATTATGGATGTAAATAATGATGGTGTGACAGGTAAATTCACCTCCGCTCCAGGTGACCTGTGATCATAACAGGTTTACAGTTCAGGTTGATGTGAAGAACTTCACTCCTGAAGAGCTGATGGTCCGAGTGACTGGGGAGTATGTTGTGATTGAGGGAAAACATGAACAAAAAAAGGTACATGACGTTCACTCAATATGTAACGTAGTAATAATGCATAAGCAGAATAAAACACCTCGTACTGGACTGGATCTGAGTAAAGTTAGGAGCAGTAAAGCTGATTTGTATGGTTAACACTAGGATGGGCCAGAACTGGTGACACGGCAGTTTAATCGGAGATATCGGATCCCAAATGGTGTGGACATCATGGCGCTGGAATCAGCCATGTCTCCAGAAGGAACGCTCATCATCTCAGCACCTCTGCAGCAGAGAGACAACTCCAGACTGCTGAATCTCAGTGGACCATAAAACACACACACACACACACTTTTGTGTTTGCTTAAAGCTCGCATAATGCATACAGACCAAAACAAACTGATTCACTTCTCTGCACAGTTCAGTTTGATACTTGATCCCAAAGCAACAAGAAGATCGTTTGACAATTTCTTCACACTTACTGTTGTACAAATGTGTTCTCACGTTAACAAGACCTCACATACATGTTCAAATACACACATCTATGCTGAGACTGGATTTAACATGATAGGGTGATCTAACCGCTGAGATTGATTTATTATTTTGTTATCTAGTACCTTTTAAAATGGCACATATTATTCATCTAATCAATTCTTCAAAGGCCTATAGAGATTGTACATATTTTTAAGTTACAATGACAGTGTGTTCATTTCATTTAAATCTTTATTTGTGTGATGTACAGTTCAAATATCAAATAAACACGTGATACCCTTGTTTATTTGCAAGGATCTTTATTTATAAATACAGTCATAACGCATTTGAATCTGCATAAAAATACATATAAATAGTAGCCAAACGTAACATGATAGCATGTTTGAAATCTTGTTTTTCATATATTAATTGTGCACGTTGGTGGGAGAAATCGCTCAAGCATCATGTCGACCTCACTGAAAATAATTAAAATCAATAAATGAATTGAAGTTTGTCAATAACATATAGTTCATACAACACTGATGCAGAATTTAAAGATGAGATGTTACTATTCTCACCAAATTTGTTCTTTCACCCAGTTTCTTTGCTTTCTGAGGACTTGCAGTAAAGGGTCGTCTTCAAACTCCTTTCCATCAGAGTCTGTGTACAAGATTGTGCTCTCAGAATACTTACAGAAGAGAAAACTCTTTCGAAATGTAATAAGTACTTCCTAAAATGTACAATCTATGATTCACACAATGTGACTGCACTGCATAATCTGAAATCAAGAACACTGTGTTATCTGAGGTGAGCTTTCAGTCTTGCTATTTATACAGGCTTCAGATTTGACCTGCTAAATCAGTGTCATCACGGTTTTACAGCTAGTTAAAAAATGTGCAAGAACGTCACTTTTGAGACCTTTCCTACCTTCCGCATCCTGCATAAGTTGACCTATGACCTCAGATGGTTGCTGCACGTCAGAGGGCGGGGCTACAGAGCATTGTGGGGTTGGAGGGGGGGTAAATGTAGGGGAAGCTGATGAACTTGGAGTCTTGCACTGGGTTGGGGAATCTTCACTGGGAAAAAGCACCTCAGAGACAACCTGCCAATGTCAAGTGAAGTGTGTTACTAATCCTAATCACAGTACAAATGCTTGATTTATGGCTATGTCAGCAATTGTATCCATTAATACTCAATTCATTAGCAACAAAGTGATTTTACTCAGTTTACTCAGTGATTTTTCAGACAAAGTTTACTCAGCAAGGGATGGGTTAATCAATAGCTTCACTATAGAAGCGTTTAAGAAACGTATTAAAACGAGCACACAGACCTGTCCTAGAGCATTGTTTATAAGTGAGGGTGTTGGGGCTCGATCTCCAGGTCGCTCTACTCGTGTCGACCTTTGACCCTCTTCCTTCCACCTGCTTCTTCCGCTCACGTCCCTGGCTTTGCGACTGACCCCTTCATGACCCCTCGCCTGTCTGACCCTCACTGGACTGATGTTTCGCTCGACACTACGAACAAACAGAAATGAGTTTGATGAGTTTGAACATATGCAGCACCACCACAAAAAATATTACTCAATATGTACTATTGAATGAACAATGTTAAATAACGTTATTTTGAAACACACTTCAGCAGGTGTGATGTCATACAGCAAGAAGCAATAAAAGCTCTCTCTTTAAGTTAATTGTATTGCATCACACAGCATTTTCACGTTTAATGTAGACAGTTTACTGTTTAGGACACATAAGAAATACCACTCAGATTTTTTCTTCCGGTCTGAATGTGTGATCTTCTCACGCCTCTCGTTCCCAATCTTTCCCTTGACCGCTGTGACTTTCTTCCTCTCAGGATCTGGCCAGCACTCCTCTGTGCTAACAGAAGTCTGTGGAGATGGGGATGAAGATTTCTGCCTGGCACCGTGCTCTTCTGTGGTCTTTGGGATGTTGGTTCGTGTTTCCGTTTGCCTGTGATGTCGTGGCGGGGCAGAAGTTGCTTCCGTTTTCTTTGTGACTCTCTCACTCAGGTAAGTAGGTTTGCTGTTGGGGTCATGTTGCTCCTGGGGCTGGATGGTGACTTCAGGCTGGAGTCTGGAGACGCTGGGGCATGAAACAGGCAGTGATGGATCAGGGGTTGGAGGATTGAGGCTGGCGATGGTGACTGGTGCAAATGTGAGATGTGATCTCTGAAGAGGCAGGTTGTTAAAATGGCTGTGGTGTGTCTTCTTAACAGAAACACAGAAGAACACGTATACAGATTACAGATGTTTACTTTTGACAGAAAAGAGAAAATGTTTCATATATTATTTTGGTTGGTGTGAAAGGCAATCAAATAACCAAAAACAATGTCCAGCAAACTACCAGAATCTTACATACTGACTTCTGTTTGCATACTAATGAAAACAGAATCAACATTAGCTTTGCTGTTTTTATTCACCTGTTTTGGTCCTGCAGTGTGAGCCAGAGGGACACGGAGAAGGGAATTGTGGGTAGACTGCCTGGCCTGCTCCATCTTCCTCCTCAGACGCCACTGAAACAGGATGTCATCCTCACGCGGGACCCCAGAGCCCACAGATCCAACAGCAGGAGTGTGAAACGACGTCCCTTCACACAGACTGGGGTCTAAACCTGCTTTAAAAAAACAATGTTCTAAACTAATGCACTTATATTGTGCAAACATAAACAGAGCGGAACAAAGCAAAACTTGCATAGCAATTTAAACTGAGATGACTATTTTTTACAAATTATTTAGTGATCTGAGGTCAAAAGAGCATGTTCACTTCAAAACCACAAATTCTTCATCACACTTCATCTAAACCTGTGGTTAGAGGTTATGGTGTATGGTGTATCTTACTATAACAAGGAACTGCTTTTGCAATAAGCACAACACAAAGATGCGCTGATAACCATTTTTTAGTAGGTGGCAAAATTCTGGACTAAATGTGTTGAGTTACTTTGTGTTACACCCATTACTTACAATTGGATGAGCCCATTAAAATGGGCATGAATGGCTTTCGGACCGGCTCATCTGTGCTGACAGGCGAGGAGAAATCAGAACAACCCAATCCCTCAGAGCTGACAGGCACTGAGGCACTGCTGAGAGAGTGTTCACTGGAACACATATATCAGCACATCAATGATAACTACTTGAAGTGAAATTCAGCTACAGCTTAACGTCACTACTGGCAAAAATACTGTTGACTTCCTTGTGACAGTAACTTTTAAAGTTAAGAAAACATGAACTTTTATCTCATTTTTAAAAAAAAAATCCTATCGACATTTTTAAAAAGTGACAAAAAAGACCATCCTGTTACACTCTGTACTGTATCTCTGTTCTGGATCTCCTGAGCAGGCCTGGCTTTCACCCTGAACAATCCGTTCTGACCTTCTGATGATCGTTTATCACTGACATGACACGTCCTCCTCACCGGACCGGAATGAAGCGTGTGGTCTCACCTCTTCTGCAGCAGACGGCTGGCTCGCTCCTGCAGCTGCAGTATCTCAGGTTCTTCTGGCTCACAGCGGGACAACTCCGATAATGTCTGGAGAAAACCATGTAATGAAGATCCACAAGATTATCAACAGCAATAACACTATTGTGCTGTGAATCCCATAGTGCTTTAGGATATACTGACATTTAAGAACAACACTCATCATAAAAGTCCTGCAGCTCAAGACTGAGAAACTGGGCCAATGGTTGCATAATGGTCCCAGAATTTATAAATACATGACGTTTGATGTTCACGACTTAGGGTCTATCAGTGTGGTCTTACGAGATCTTCCTTTAATGCTAAAGTGTTTGAGGAGAGCAGCATTTAGAAACAGAGCCGAACATGGAAACAGGAAGTGTGTGATCTATGTAACATGGTTACGCTCTGAATAAAGAACACTAGAAAGATTTTACACCCACCACCACTAGAAGGCAACAGTCACCCACTCTATTCTATTACAAATAAATACATTGTGTCTTGATGTTAGTTTCTTTATACTTACTGAAAGCACAGCTGAAAACAGATAAGACCTTCAGCAATGAGATATTTCTGACTTTTACAGTAAGCCTTAACATATTTTAGGTTTGAATAACCTAAACAACCTTTCAAGCAGAAGTTGTTGTCATCACACAAAACTCACCAGCATACTGAGGTCAAGGGTGCTGTGATGGCCCCTGATCAACTCGGGTGTCTCTGTGGCACACATTACAGTACAGTGCTCAAACTTGGGATAGTTCACCCGAAAAATAACATTTTTCTATCATTTACTCACTCTTATGTCATTCCAAATCTGTATGACTTTTTTTTCTGTGGAACACAAAGATATTTTGAAAAATGTTTGTGGCTTTGTGTCCATTCAATGGAAGTCAATGGATGCCACTGTCATTTGGTTACCAACATACTTTAAAATATCTTTTTTGTGTTTCCCAGAAGCAAAAAGTCACACAGGTTTGGAATGACATGAGGGTGAGTGAATGATGGATGATTTTTATTTTTGCACGGACTAACCCATTAATGTTTTATGTATATTGTTATTATGACTGGTTAATGTGATTAATAATCAACTACAATCTAGGCTTAATCTCTCTATAAACCGTTCATAATAATATGGGCTTGTATGAATTAACTAGGTCAGAACACCTCTGGTAGGTCTCTCTGATGTTTGGGTCGGTGTTGAACTGGATGGGGGAGATGTGGACATCCACCAGAACAGCTGATCATCTTCTCCGTCAGCAGCCTCGCGCTGACGGTCCTCGCGACTCTGGGGCTTTCCGAAGCGGAAGCGCTCGATGTACCTACAGTAAGAAAACAAGGTGCAAGGTGTGTCAATTGCAAAAGAACACACTGCTTCAGAAGAACTGAAACATGTGTGACAACTTTATACTGTATATAAATAACAGCTTCCCTTTTTTAATAAAAGATACATAACGTTGACAATTCATACTTAGCAAGCACAGAGGGCTCCTTTGGCCCAGTCGTTACTGTAGCAGCCATGTTTCTCATGGCATTGATCTGATCTTCTGAGCAGGGAGAAGCTGCGCTGTTGACCGTGGATTGACTCAGGTCAGTAGAAGGCCAAGACTCTGAGAAGCTCTGCTGACATTCAGTAGATGTTGGAGGACAGAGGAGGACACTATGTGACCTGTCATGGAAGACATGCTCCTCCGTCTTCTGAGAAAAAGGTTGAGAAGAAGGTTCTGGAGACATGTGTGGCTGAGTAAACCGGACTGGACTCAATGCCTAAAAACACACATAAGAGAAAGTATGTCATCGGTTTTCACAGACGTTACAATATATTTATCTTAGCACTAGTTTTTAATGGCACTAATGATCGAGATCAGTTGTTCAGATCAGCAGTCAGTTGTTTTTTAAAGTTCACATGTGCCTGGAGATAAAATAATAACACTAGCTTACTACTTACTGAATGAATGACCCAACACAACTATCCACTGCTTTCTGCCTACTGTTTTCAAGCAGAAATCTATGATAAACATTCAGACGGTGGTTATCACATGACCTCACTACATTGTATGCGAGTGACATCTTAGAAATACAAACAGTTGTTGGTCACACTGAAAACTGAAGCTTCCTGAGTCGAGCACATTGCATTGTGGGATGCAGTACCCAGGCCAGTGTGTTTTACTGTATACCACATACCTGATCAAAATGCAGCAGGCCATCCGCTACTATATGAATATGTACACCCTGCATACACATACACACTAGCTCATGCAGATTATGTAAGTATGGTACTTTATGCTGTCCTAAAATGAGGCACATCCAAAGCAAGTTTAATCCCGAGTCATTTCTCTTACCAGCCTCTTCTGCTGCTTTGGGATTTTTCTGGATCTGGATGGGCTGTAGTGACTCTTGGGTAAAGGAGGCTCCAGAGGAAAAGGATCGTGTCTGGTGAAAACAGCTGCCCCACTGATGAAAGAGCAATGTTTTACATCCCACTGATCGGATGGATCTGATCCTATCCATAAATCAGACAACAGTTCTCCAGGAGACCCACCTGGACTTCATGCTGATCCTGGAAGCTGTTCTGCTCATTCCAGATGAGCTTCACCATAAACCATCACACACCCTTCAAAAACATCACATCTGGCTGAAACTGTATGGTGAACAACATTATGGACATTATGTTGCCTGTTCGCTTCACATACATTAAAAGTTACACGTTTACAAACACGACCGTCGTTTCTGAGCTCTTATTGTAAAGCCTTTACAGTGTAAACCTTACGTTACTAGGGGATAAACAGTCGTTTAGCCCAATAATTGAGAAAGTGTTTATCGTATCATGTGGTATTTCAGATCTAAAAACAAACCATAACAATATATATCCGCGACTGCAGCGCGTTTTGGTTTTATAGTTTAATTTATATTGTTATGGACAGTACCTGCTTTTCGAATTGCGGGTGGGTGGTGAATTCTGGGAAATGAAGTCCGAACGCCCATTTTGTTTACGTTGTTTTCGAATGCCGTTCGGCAGCCAATAGACGTCCGCGTACTGTGATCGACATCCCCCCCGAACCAATAAGAGCGATGAACGCCCATCCGCCGTGCCCAATGACGAGCCAGAAATGTCGTAGCGCGCGGAAGAGGAAAGTCGAACTGAGAGGCCGCCGCGGCTCGTCAGTCTGTCAGCGGAAGGTTTAAAGGTGAATAAAGCGTGACTTCCGGCGTGCAAATGATCACCAACCATGATTACTTTATTTTTATTTCATCGCAATGTGTATTAAATTAGAGAAGAAATGCGGAGAAACGTTTCATTTCGTTAATCGTGGAGTTCAGCGGTTCTCCAGCCAGCCGTCGTCAGCTGTTTGCGTCATGGAAGCTGATCGGCATAATAATCAGCCATTTTCTTGTTTTTCATTAAATTAGGTTTATTAAGTTTACTAATTATAACATCTTCACAAGGCGAATGCCTAATAATGTGTTGTATTGCATACAGTAATGCAATGTCTTTTTAATAATGATGTCATGAGGCTTCACTGGACATGAACATAATCAGAAGAAGAATCAGCATACTATTATTAATAATAACAATAACAGCAGTTAATGGACATAAAGTAAATGGCAAGAGTATTTGTAATAACAATGTTTTTATTGTATAGTGTTGTCTGCATAACATTTCATTTTGTTGTACACTTGTGAAATCACGTTGTTCTTTAATGACTATTATTGAATTCTGTAGTAACACTTTCATTAAATCCTCAGCTGAACGACAGGAGAAGAGGAGAAACCCTGTGGTGTGAGGATCATTTTGGCATTACAATGCTCCAGTGTAAGATCAAGACTGAGAAAACGGGTGAGATCCACACCAAAGCTTCACTCTGCATGAGTGTTATTGAGATGTATGAGATGTCTTCTGTAAATGATGCGGTTCGATCTAATGTGTCTCCTAAATGTGAGCGTACGGTACATTTTTGCAGATCCCGGAGCTCGAAACCGCCTTGATGCAGTGTTACAAGGTCTGGTTGAAAAGAGTGACAGTGAGAGGTTAGTGGATTCACGTTATGAGTGATTTCTGTGACAAATCCGTCCATGTGTTTTTAAACTGCATAGTAAACGTATCAAGTCATTTCGTAGAACAGCACATAGATAATAAATCACAAAATCTTCCCCCAAAAAGATTCATTTGTGTTTTTGTTGTTGGTTGAGCAGCGTAACAGTGTGTGCTTGCATAATTTAGCCTGGCTGTGATGAAACAGCACTTCCTGTGACACCCTAACATTGTGTGCTAAAGAGGCAGAAAGCCATAGGTTTCCACAGTCAAGTATTTTGTCTGTCCACACTGAAAGTAAAAGTGATGTGTGGAACAATCAGAAAAATACCAGAGAAAGAAAATGAAACTTAGGACACATTTCCTTTATAGCGTTGACCTCTATATGCATATAATTTTCAGCATAATGTCTGCTGTAATGAACTGAGACCAGAGTTCCTTGATTTTGTACTTTTAAATTAGTACTTCTACTGATGTGTTTTTGGCTTATCCATAAATACACAATTTTGGTTAGAAATGACGCCACTCAGTGACTGTAACCTAACACAGTAACCTAATGCTGGCCACTGCTCTGGGTGTGTGTGCGTGGGACCATATCTGACAAATACATAAGTTACTTTCTTTAAAATAAACAAGAATTTCCTTGGAGCCTCCATTGCTGCTTTTCCAGAATATTTGTTTTCCTGTTCTAAATATCTGGTTTCCACAGAATTAGGGAATCACAAAAGTTATTAGTGTTTTGTGGCACTTAATGACCATTTAAGGCATTTACAAGGTCTTTTCCCACTCAGACTCATATTGCAGTGAGTTCTGTAACTGCATTTCTTCAGAGAACAAGGACACAGTCTTGGCACACTCGATCCCCAACAGCAATGCTTTCAATTGATTCCAAAGAGCCTATTCAAAGTATTCAGAAATATAGAATCAGGAAAGGAAATTTGTAATGTGTCTGAGTAGTTACTGGAAATAAACAAATTTAGGCGTCTGTGGATTAGGAAGCAGTAATTTTTAGAGAAAAGTAGTGTGTGTATAATCTATGGTCTCTGTTTTGTTTGTTTCACAGAGAGCAGAATGAAGAGGATTCTGGGAAAATGGTGACAGACACTTTGAGCAAGTATGCCTTTGACATAACTGACACAAACACAACTATAAGTGTCACGTATTGTAGATATAAACTAGTTAAGACTGATTTAACCGTCATGCACACCAACGACTGTTTTTCCACCTGCTTTTCTTTTGACAGGGATTTATCACCTTCTTCTGCTGGGAAAAGGTGAGGAAACCCTTTCTGCCCTTTATTTTATTTTAATGGATGAGAAAACATTGTCTCTTGTTTAACGTTATATTAATAACAAGCAGGATAATGAATGAGCTCAGCGAGGCGTTTAATGTATTTGTTAGGAGTTGGTGTCCTTCAAGTAAAAAATTAAATTGCTTGTGTTTACCCTGCGTAGAGAATATTGTGTTGCATGTCCTAAAAGCGCTTTTGTTACTCGCAGACCGTCGTCACGATTTCCACAACACAGAAGAAAGAAGCGTAAGGAGATGGACGATGGTCTGGCTGAAACCAGTCAGCATAAACAGAGTAAGATGAAGAAACATCTGCCAGAGAGCAGCAGCTGCGACGTCGTGTTTGCTGTGATGTGTGAACATTTAACATGGCCATTCCCAATCCATCACAAAAACTGCAAATAGCTCAATATATGATCATGTTTTGGTAAATTTTAACCCTGTTTTGGATATAAAAATACATGTGCATGGGTATTTATTATTATTACCTTGTTTTCATTATTTTTCAAACACATTTTTACCTTTACTAGGATGTTTGATGAATTGTTTGACTAAGTTGGTGTGACACAAGTTTTTAAAGTACAAAAGCTCCTCACATCAACTGGCCAGAATTTTTGTGTTTTGAAGATGAGTAACGCATATCATTTCTGAGAATCACTTTGTGATTTGTTTAAAATCCTTTTTTTAAATCGGTAAAAACATTCAGTTTTTCTTCTCAGGCTAAATTCATGATTAAATGGCTTTTTTTTTTTTGGTCGTAATGTTCTCTCTTGTTTTCTGATGTCTGATCTTCTCCGTCAGATGCTTATATAATCAAGTTATTTGACCGCAGTGTGGACTTGGCTCAGTTCAGCACTACCACACCGCTCTACCCCATCTGTCGGGCGTGGATGAGAAATAACCCCTCTGTACGAGAGAGAACGGCCCCCAGCCCCCCTCACAGCTCTGGGGAGGACGAGGTCTCACCTAGCATTCACCACATTTCGTTTTTACATCATTCAGCTAGTCGGGATAACGCAGTCGTGTCAGTCTGGGATAGCGCAGATGGATAGTGTGTGGATTTTTTTAGGTTATTAATAGAAGGTTATTATCACTTTTCAAGTGTTAATATACTTAATGTTTGCTTTGTAGCATAACATTGCCCTATAGATTTAGATTTGAAGTGTTTTATGTATATATGTATGTATGAAATTATATAACTTTCTAGAAACCTTTCAACTTTTAGGCTGCTGTTATTATTGGAGCTGTGTTACATTTCAACATCCTGTTTATTTTTCCCTCTGAAATTCCTTTGAAATTGTCCAGACGTTATGTTTTTCTTTATTGAATGATTATTCTTTAAGATGAACGACATGCTAAATGGAAAAGGTCAGAACATCTACAGACTTCCTCCACCCGTCTGTGCACCTGTGAGTTCAGCTGGTGAATCGGTTAATCTCAGAATTCCATCAGTAGAGAGACCTGCAGAGAGCCAGGTGAGAGAGCCAACTTGGACCTTTTCAGAGAAGAGTTTGACCTGCATACATCAAATGATAACATTTACATTGGGATCAACTGCATTTTCATACTGAATTATAATTGGTCTTTTATCTAATACCTATTTTCTAAAAATAGTAAAATCACTAAAAATGGTAATTGTCCTTTCATATGTTTATATTTTACCATTTAGCTGCCTTCACTCTAATGTGACATTGTTAATGTTTATGCACAATTTAACATTATTGTTAATGTTAATTGTTTTACAGCGTATGGCAACAGCGAAGCAGCTTAATTTTATTTTTGTAGAACCAAAACCTGAAGCTTGGCTTAGCCAAAACCTTAACAGTTCACTGTCATGCAACTGTACGTCCTTTATGAAATGCAAATTTAATTGACTAATAGTGTAATATTACGTGTCTGTACTTCATGTGTCCATATCCAGTGCTTTCCTTTCTGTTTGTAATAAACTTCTGCTTTGTCAGTCAATAGATACAGCTGCAGGGACTCAACCTCTTATCTACACTCACATTAAACACTGGAAGAAAATCAGACAGAGGTATGAACTCTTCATTCTGCAATAGTAGCAGTGGTTTACTGTATACACACACACACACACACACACACACACACACAGTGTTATCAATTACAATTATACAATATAGACCAATACACGGACAGATGGAAAGAAAAAATGAAATCATCACATGTTGTATTTATTGTTTGATTTATATGTTTTAGGTGGAAGGAGGCATCCAATAAGAACCAACTAAGATACAGCGAGAGCATAAAAATCCTTAAGGAAATGTATGAACGTTAGTTCTTCTGAAGAAATGCTTGTATGTTTTTGGAGTGAGTAATTCATCTAGAATCAAAACCTGAACTAAACACATGTGTAAGCAAAGCAGTATTTGTAATTCCTTTGTTTTTCTCAATAAATCTGCTTCACTGAACTCAAGAGGAATGTTTTGCTTTTATTGAATACATTTAAATGTTTATCATAGGTTAGTAATTAATTACAGTCATTAATTGCATTGGTTGCTTCTTAATTGCATTGGTTATCTCCTGTTAGTCCTGGAACAACATTCTGTTTAAGTAACAGTTCTTAAAAAGACAGAGATAAAATATTGCAAAAGCAATTTAAATTTTGGTAGATAATGAAGAAAAAATATCCAGTAATGAAGTAAAATTGACAAGACTTCTCTTGACATTTTCTTTGGACCAAATACAAAATTTTTATCCCTTAATATGCCATTGAGGGTCAGATACAGGACAACAAAAAGCGCTTGTTTCATTGGTGTAACATGAAATGCGGGTCCCTTAGAGACTGCATGCTGTGTTCTCCATATCTTTGCTAGGGTTGAAGGTGGAGGAGGTGTGCATCTGTGATCTTTGGCAAAAGCCATCTCCAGCACCAGCAGCAGAGACTTTTTGTAGTCTTGAGTTTCTTTTTGTAGTCCTCGCACATGAACACATACATGATGGGGTTCAGACAGCTGTTTAGGTAACGCAGGGCATAAACAAAAGACAATAAAAAAACATGAAAAGGAAACCAGCATGTAAAAAATACCAGGATAAGAACCAAAATGACCCAGAAACATCTGAATTTCACCCATTTTAAACGTCTGAGTTGTACTCCAAGATACAATGATGACAAAGGATTAGAAAAGTTACTGTAAATTCAAATTGAGCCATTGTCCTGTGCCAGGACATTGTGTAAAACGAGTGCTGCAGCTGATGGACAGAAGTCACGTGATCATACAGATGATTCTGCCTTTGACGAGTTTGTTTGTGCTGAGTCCACACAATCAGCCATGTGCACAGGCATCGGACATCCAGACTGATGACTGTCAGAAAATGTTTGCGAACATGTTTAGTATCGCGATGATTTCCAGAAAATGGTTCACAAAGTCTTCAGACCACGTCCAGGATCCAGAGAATCTTCACGATCAGGGTGAAGACTAAGATGAAATCAGCCACTGCCAAATTGAAGAACCAAAGAGAGCTGACCTTCATCTTCATTTTGCAGCCAGTCACAAAGATGACAAGTTTGTTTGAGACATACACTTACAATTAGAGCTAGAACTGTAGTTCACATAGGACGCATTGACGTGATGGAGCAATGCTGCCAATAACACATCCCAGCGGTCAGAGATGTGTATCTAGCACTGGTTTACATGGAAAAGCCCAGACAACAGAAGTGACAGCATTATTTTTTCACACTATATGTGTTCCCTATATCAGAGCTCTTTAACTCCAGTTCTGGAGGGCCAGTGCAGACTTTACCAGTCCTATGTTAAGCTGTCTGTCTGTAATTTGCAGACAGACGCCTTGATTAACTTGTTGAGATGTGTTTGGTTAGGGTTACAGCTGAACTTAGCGGGGAGTTGAAGAGCCCCACCGAATATGATTCAAATCAATGCTAATTAACTGGAAGCAAAGACTGTGCAGATCTTATACCTGATACTGGCACAGCATGTCCGGGTGACCTTGATGGTGAACTTCTACAAACTAATGAGGACAGTGTGTGCAAGTCTTTCTTTTTCACCGAGTGTGACGACAGCGGACAGACACCGATAGCATCAGCAGATTCTGTGTTATGTGCGATTCCTCCCTAACCTCAGTTGCCACAATGGCAGAATTATGTTAGAGTACTCAACATCTTTAACTTGTCTGAAATATCCTGTTTATCTAATCAAAATATATTTACAAATACCTCTTGAGTTCCTGGAAGCTTTAACATTAAGATGGGGTTCTCAGACTCCAGGAAGTAAGAGCGAGTTTCCTAGAGAAATGAAAGTTCTTTCCATCGTTCAGCAGCAGGAAGACAACATCTCAAGACAACAGTGTTGCACCATAAATCAGGGTGTATTTGTACACTTTTAGCATCACCCTGTATCAACATGTCTACTGGCATTCAAAGTCATCAGTAAAATGTTTTATTTAAAACGTTTAAGTAATGAGAAAAGCCAGTTTCACATTTAAGAAAGATTTATTCAGAGTGGAATAATTACAGGAATGAATTTTTGGCTGGTTATAAAACACATGGCATTCTAAGGTTTTCAAAATCCATAACAACACAAATGCATACTTATGGTTTTAAAAAAAACAATGATACATCAGGGTACATCACACACAACCAGAACCTGCTGAAAAGGGTTTTAAACATGAGATAGCAACATCTATATCGTCTTAATCTTCTTATCATAGCTCATTAGCATATCATCCAATACATGCTGCAGTATTTTAACCCTCAATTACTGAAGATATCGTTCCCTCGGTTCCTGTTCCAGCCATGGACTGGGACTTGCGTTTGTACTGGGAATGTTGTGAGAGAAGAGCCAGGTGTTCCTCTGCGAATGCGCTCTCAAACACCATCACCATTGACTGCTTCAGCTTCTTCTTGAATTCTTCACACATGAACACATATAGGAATGGATTCAGGCAGCTGTTTAAATAGGCGAGACTCACTACGAAGAGCCCTATAACGTTCAGAACCTCCTTAAAGCTGTTGAGCTCAGCTGACGGGTTTTAGAATTTATTTCACGTATCCACAGCTCAACAAATTGATGTATATAATAGGGAAGCCAGCAGAAGAAAAAGGCCAGGATTACAGCCAGAATAACACGAAATGGTTTTAGTTTATTGTTTCTTCGTAAGCGTTGAACCCTTACCCCAATTGCCAGATACGAACTGAAGATTATGATGAAAGGGAGGAGAAAACTCACCACAAAACGATACACTACCAGCCTCTTATAGGTAGTTAGACGGTTGGGAAAATCATTTATGCAGGTAGTTTGTTTTATTGAAGCATTAAAAACAGTTTTTCGAAAAATCACCACTGGAATGCTGCAAGCGACTGACGCTAACCATATAACCAAGCAGCTTATTTTTGCTTTCGTCAGCGTTCGTTTGGTCCGGGCCCACACCACTACCCATGTCGACAGACACCGGTCCAGACTAATGGCTGCCAACAGGAAGGAGCTGGCAAACATATTTAGTACCGTCACCAGGCTGGTCAACTTACACATAAAATCACCAAAAGGCCAGTTGAAGTGACGTGACTCGTAAATGATGTTAAATATCAAAAAAAACGTAAAGAGAAAATCAGCTACTGACAGATTCAAAAACCAGATGGTGTTGACGGTTTTCTTCATTCTCAGACCTGTCACATAGATGACCACTCCATTACCCACAACACCGAGCACACAGGTCACGCAGTGCAGGAAGATTGTGATGTTCATTAAAACATCTCTTTTAACCTGCACGCTGCGGGGTGATGTTGTATTGGATGTGACGTCTGTATGATCTGAAGTATAAAATAAAAGTTAATATATAGACAATTCCCATGTTCATTATTTATCTAGTTCATTAGTCAAACAGGAAATGGACCATCGTAACAGGATGTTTCAAAACTGCTTTGTCATTTTAATAAGAACAACTGTTATACTTACTCATTTTACTCTATTTGGTCAAGAGCTGAGAAACACACAAAAATAACCACAGTCTTACAAGCCAAAACCTCTACATCGATTTACAAAACATTCTTCATTTAAATAAAACATGTATGTAACAGCATTTAAATGGAATTATAAAAATATTTCCAACATACCGTAAGTGCTTCAGGTGGAAGACAGCGCGTAAGAGCTAATATAAGGAAAGGAGAAATATAAGGAAATTATAAAATAAAAGGAAAAAATAATGAGTTTAAACTTAAACTTAAGCTTAAACTTAAACTAGTTTTGGCAAAGGGCAGAAATAAAACACAAAACCAAAATGCCTTCAATCTTTAGTCTTTAATAAGGTCAAAAAAAGCAAAACTCTTACCGGTGATGTTTTTATCTCTGTGAAAGTAAATAAGAAACAGGCACTGATGTGTGTGTTACTTTGCAGATCACACACTATGCAGTACACAGTTTCAGATCACTGTACAGTAAGAGAAGAGGAGGAGACTAATACACAGAGGAAAGACAAATTAACAGTGTAAATTCTGCTTTCAGACATCTGGGTGAAGTAACATGATTTCCGTCATATCACGTTTGTTTGTTTAGATAACTAGTCTGATACACGTTTTCTTCTTAATTAATTCTGTCAGATGCCGTTCAGATATATAGGAGAAATGCTGAGCCAAAATTTCTTTACATGCTCAAATAAATACATATTGTTTCTAATTTCTATGATTGTTTTTGTTTCTATTCTCTTCTTTGTTATTGTCTATCTTATTACACATCAGTGGCCTGTTGCACAAAACTAGCTGAGCATACACCGAGTCTTTAACCTAGTCAACAATGAGAACACAGTCCAGACTTGAATGTACATTTGAGCTGGTGTAACTGAAAGCAGCTTTCACTGATATATCTTAAATATACTGATATATCTATATTATATCTTACAGTGCTGTTGTTTTGTCTCAAGATGCACACCATTAATGCTTTTATTTTAAGGCACGTTTATAAAAGCTACTTAAATGTCTTCATTTAACTAAGGCTTAATCTAAGCCCCGTCTATGAAACAGCTCTGCTATTCAAGTTTGTTGTACCAGATGAAGGAGGGATCAGGTGATGCCCATTAACTAATCAGGACTAAGATAAATGTGAGGCAGTGAACACAGCGGCTGCAGGGGCTGGTCTGTAGACTTCAGCTGAAACCTGAGGCTGTTACAGGGAAATGTGCTGATGTGTGGCGCTGTGTACACATCCTGTTGACCTGTGACGTGCTAAAATATTTAAAATACTGTTAAACGGGCAGGGCTACAGTAGTTTACCAAATACATTAGAAAAGTATAGACACATTTTTAGTACCTATATCATCTGAATATATGCATGTGCATTTTTGACAAACTTTGCCTGTTTCATAAACATAAACAGCTGAATATTTTTACTTAGCAATACATTTGATCGTTTATTTTTGTCTTAGCAATTGTGATGCATTGATGTTATGCTTTTGTTTTGTACAATAAGTGAAAGATGTGATTTAGTGCAAAAATGGCAATCATAAACAGATTGAACAGATATTTTAAACAATAAATCTTTGTTTTCAGTTATGATGATTCAGAAGACACAGATAACATTAGCACTCACAGCATTAAAATGTAAGGGGTGGTGTAAAACATAACAATGAGAAAAAACAGTCACTGAGGTCACGGTTACAAAAGTAACCAGTAGATTGTAAGTCATTTAGTTTCCAACTTCCCTTGGATTCATTGTTCTGTTTGTTTGAATTCCCCGACCAGCTCAACATCAAATCATCCAATGGCAAGAGTTTGGGGTGGGACTGTCTGTTTGTCCAACCAAATGGAGGAATGCTTGAGGAATATTTATCTCCAAATTACAAATGTATATCTCTAGTCATCTTGAGACTACTTTAAAGCCTCTTCTGCTCTCCTGGCTGTTATCAGTGTTGTTTGTCTTAGAATTTAGTGACCATCTGAAACGTGAACGAGTGGAATAGGCAGTTGAGTGAATATCCATATTATCATCAATAAAAGCCGCCTCGAACACCAGCAGCAGAGACTTTTTCAGTTTCTTCTTATACTCGTCACACATGAACACATAGAGAATGGGGTTCAGACAGCTGTTCAGATAAGCCAGGCAGTTTACATAAGGTCCTGCAGCATAAATAATCCCTTGAATCCTGTCATTCCATTTATTCTCAGATATATGACACAACTGTTGAACATGGAAAGGAAACCAGCATGTGAAAAAGGCCAGAATCACAGATAGCACCCGGAAATGCCTGAGCTGCTTTCCTGTTTGGAGCTGTTTCACCTGCAAGCCAATAGCTACATACGAGAATGTGATGATCAAGAAGGGAATCAGAAAGCCCACCATAAACCTGAATGTGATCAGATACTTTACGACGTCGCTGGAGATTGTATACACACAGTACTTAGATCCATTATATTCCTGCACAGAGCGATTTATGGCATATGGGACGGTGCAGCAGATGGATAAAATCCACACACAAATACAGATGATTCTGGCTTTGACTAGAGTTCGTATATTCTGAACCCACACAATCAGACATGTGCACAGACATCGGTCCAGACTGATGACCGTAAGCAAAAAAATGCTTGCAAACATATTTTGAACCGTCACAAAGGACATCAATTTACACATGAAATCACCAAAGGGCCACACCATCTTGTCAAAAGCAACAATGATGTGGAGAATCAAAAACAAAATAAAAATGAAGTCAGCAATCGCCAAGTTGAGAAACCAAACAGAGTTGACTGTTTTCTTTCTCATTTTGTAGCCAGTGACAAATATGACAAGCCCATTCCCAATGACACCCATGAATAAGATGACAAAATATGCACATATCATGAAGATTTCAGTGTTTGTTAATCTCTCCTGATCTGTGGAGCAACCGAGGACATCGGTCAGATTTTGAGGTCCCAGTGTGATGCTCACTATGCAAAGACAAGAGGGAGAAAGGTCTCAACACAAACTCATGCACAGTGAAAAACAAACCTGTTTCAATAGTTCACAAAGCAAATATGCTAAGATAAATATCAAGTTTATATGCACTGTCAGTCATTTTGGACAACAGTGAAACTTGGGCTGGTTAAGAATCAACAATCTATAATTATGTTGTTTACCCCATCTTACACCAGAGGGCAATATTGCATGACCATCCCGTATGCTAGATTTAAAATGTATAATCAAGCCTTAGTTTAGTTTACAAACAGCAGTAGTTTAGCGCTCAGTTATGATGTTATTGGGTAAATTATACTGAATTATATATAAATTATGTAAAAAACTACATTTATGTCTCTCTTTAACTGCTGGAATAAATTAGGCTGCTTTGGATCAAAAAAAAATACCAGTGAATATCTTGGTAAATATTTCTTCAAATAATACATTGCCCACATAAACCAGAAACCACACCAAGCTTTTCATTAAACAGATGTTACAGTAAGTCATGAAAACTTTCCTGTTGATCTGATCTCATTATAAAACCTAATACTGTTTGTAGCCAAATGCAACACCACAACAATGCAACATTATTATACAGATTGTACAAAGGCAAAATCTGCGTTCTTTTATAAGCATTAATTTTATATCACTGTTAAAGTGCACTGAACAAATTGCATGTGTGAACATAGAAATGCGATCAGTTTTCACCTTTAAATTGCAGTTTACACTGACAGACCGCAGCACAGACACACACGATCTGTTTTAGATTACAGTAGAATTCATACTCTCAACTCAAATGGTCGTGCTGTATAAACTTGAACAAAATCAAAGATGCTGACAAAGATAATCAAACAGAGGCGCAGAGAAAGAAAATAAAGCGTGCCTTTACAAAAATAACACTGAAAGTTTTACCCATTTACAGTGAATGTTAAATGTGCAGTGTGTTAAGATACTGTTCAGCAGGCAGAACATGGCATCTGTGCACACTCAGTGTCATTAAAACAGACATCAATAAGAGGCAAACAGAAGAGTTTTACACAGATATAAATACTTACCCATTTTCTTTGTCTTTATTTCTTAATTTCCTCTCTTCTTTCTTTCTGTATGTTGTCAAAGCTCCAGATCCTCTTTGGATGAACAGTTACTGTCAGTTTCTTCTCACATGCAAGGGAAAGTAAGGGTGGGGTGATGAGGTAACCTGAGAAATATGCTTCTGTAGAAAAGCAATTAAATATCAACTTCCAATAAAAAACGTGGTCCACGGTACGTCAAAACAGAAGCCTAAATAACAACAATTAGTTTAGATTTCTTATTGTGGGTGTCACCAGCACTACGAGGGAGCCATCTGGGGGTAATTTGCTATCACTTTGGAGTAAAAGCTTTTGTATGGGCCTGTTTGATCAATTAGGTCTCCTGCTGCCTTTCTTGGCTGGGAGTCTGTGAGAGTGTCTGTGAGTGTCATTTTTGATGTGAAGATATATAAATAACATTAAAAAAATTCTACTAACAATACTGCAACAATTTTTGGTAACTTTAAGAGAACGTTTAGAGAACATTAGCCAAGTATGTTCTCAAATATGTTCTAAGAACGTTCTCCATTAGCTGGGTATCATCAAATCATTATATATTCATTTAAAATGTAAAAGACCATGTTCAATAATAAAACAAACAGGAGAATGTTTACCTCGACTGTTCCCTGATTATATTACACACAGAGAAACTATGTGTGTGTGTGTTGTGTAGAACGGATTGTGCTTTGTGTAACAGAGGTGTGAAAACACAAATGAACAAAAGGAAAGCTTTAAAGGTTTCTTTTCTAAAATCATTATTCATTTTCATTGGTTTTTAATTCCAGGGTGCAGTGGCCTGTTCACTTTTTTAAATCACTCAGGTGCTGCTACAGTACATGAAAAGATACAGACAATTTTTAAAAAAAAATTAAAAAAAAAAAAAAAAAAAAAAAAAAAAAAAAACAACCAAAAAAAAATGTGACTGATAGATTTATTTCCCACTTCCTCCTCTTGGATTTATTGC
The DNA here is from genome assembly GCA_036877525.1 of Chromobotia macracanthus. NCBI lineage: Eukaryota > Metazoa > Chordata > Actinopteri > Cypriniformes > Botiidae > Chromobotia > Chromobotia macracanthus. The sequence continues at coordinate 2,117,828 of JAZGTH010000075.1, read as the reverse complement.
TCTGTTTGTTTGGATACCAACAACATACGACATCAAATCAACCAATGGCAAGAGATGGGGTGAAACTATCTGTTTGTCTGACCGAGTGAAAGAAGAGGGGAGATTTTGAGAAATATTGACCTCAAAATTACAAAATTATATCTCCAGTCATCTAGAGACTAAAATTTAAAGCTTGTTCTATTGTGTCTGCTGACTAAGAGCTGTGAGCAAGCAGATTCTCTTCTGCAAAAGCCGCCTCGAACACCAGCAGCAGAGACTTTTTCAGTTTCTTCTTATACTCGTCACACATGAACACATAGAGAATGGGGTTCAGACAGCTGTTCAGATAAGCCAGGCAGTTTACATAAGGTTCTGCATCATAAATTAATCTTTTAAAAGTTTTATTATCAAATTGGCTTACACGACACAATCGGGAAACATGAAAAGGAAACCAGCATATGAAAAAGGCTAGAATCACAGACAAAATGACTCGGAAAGACTTGAGCTGCTTTCCTGTTTTGAGCTGTTTCACCCGCACACCAATAGCTGCATGTGAGAATGCAATAATCATGAAGGGAATCAGAAAGCCCACCATAAACCTGAATGTGAACACAGACTTCGTCTCCTTATTAAAGACTACAATGGTACAGAACTGATGTTTTGTAGTATTCAATACAGAACTAATGACAGCAAAAGGGGTGCTGCAGCTGATGGACAGGAACCACACGATCATACAGATGATTCTGGCTTTGACGAGAGTTCGTTTGTTCCGAGTCCACACAATCAGCCATGTGCACAGACATCGGTCCAGACTGATGACCGTTAGAAAGAAAACACTTGCAAACATGTTAAGCATCTTCAGAAAAACCCAAAATTTACACATAAAGTCACCGAAGGGCCAAGTGCTCTTGTGAAAACCAACGTAAATCACACGAACCAAGAACAAAATGAAAGTGAAGTCGGCAATTGCCAAGTTGAGAAACCAAACAGAGTTGACTGTTTTCTTTATTTTGTAGCCAGTGACAAATATGACAAGCCCATTCCCAATAACACCCATGATTAAGATGACAAAATATGCACATATCATGACGATTTCAGTGTTTGTTTTCTCCTCCTTGTTTGTTATCTTCTTCTCTGAACTGTAGTCATCTGTGAGATTTTGTGGTTCCAAAGTGGTGTTCTCTACACAAACATAAGAGAGAAATAACTCAGTAAGTCATGCACAGTGAGTTAAACGAAAGTTCACCTGTTTCAGTAAGTCAGTATTCTCATTTTAACTGCTTTGATCAAAAACTCAGTGTCAGTCAATGTTTGTGGCGTGTTTCACATGTAACACATTGGCCACATAAACCATCTGACACAAGCGCTGCATGAAACAGACAGTGGTGTGCCATGAACACTCTCCCTGCTGATCTGATTTCAGTGTGAAACATCTCTACAATGCAACAGCTGTAATATTTACACTCTGTATGAATTGTTTATTTGAACTGTTTTATATTCCACTGAAACTGGACTGCACACATTGCATGTGTGATTAATGTCACTGAAACAGGACAGACATGCAATCTGTTTTCACCTTTCAAATCAAGTGATCAAGCTGAAGAATCCAGACCAAAAGAAAGTCAAGATAATGACACAGAAGAATAGAGGAAGAAATCAAAGCTTTTTAAAAAAGTAATACTCTGATCATTTTATTCAGTTATAGTGAAAGTAACCCCCCACACATGCACAAACTTGTCTCATTTTTCACACACTGTCTTTAAAACAGAAATCAATTTGCTACATTTTAATAAGTAAACAATTATTTTGCATAGATGTAAATTCTTACCCATTTTCTTTCTTCTTTTTTAGGTTTGTGTTGTCCCAACGTAATAATGCCTTTGCATGAAATGAATGGCAGTTTCCCCTTATATATAAAATAGTGATTGGGGGTGGGGTGATGATGTAAGAGACCGAATATATCAACTTTCATGGTCATAGTAGAACTACAAACATTGTACATAAAAACATGTGACATTTTTATAATAGTTCATTATACACATAATAGTAATGAGTGTTTCATCATCTCTGAGAGGGAGCTATCTATGGTTTATTTACCATAATAATAAACAGAGTAAATTCACACAATCAAACGCAACATCCTATAGAAACATCACATTGTTTTGTATAGTGCAACACATTTAACTTTGTACAAAAAACACCCTCATATCAAAGAGATCATTTCATAAAATAGCAGAATTTTGAATAAAGACTTTGCGATGTTTGTATTGGAAAAAGCACCGACCCAATTGTACAAAAGTATGCACAGTATTCGTATTCGTTTACTATTCGTAGTATTCGTTTGAGCAATGGTGAGCAAGCATCTTCAGGTTGTCTTCACCAAGCGCCACTAGGTGAATTGTGGGATCGTATATATTTAATTTTGTATGTTGTAATGTGTATTGAATGATTCGAATGTAATTTCATTATTGTCCATTGGTGGTGCCTGCAGCTCTGCAGGTAGATAAGCTACTATAAAAATTAAATAATCAATGAAAATGATCATCCACAATGATGCATTTTTATCATCCATACAAGGATACATCTGAAATACTCAAGTTCAGTTTTGTTTTTTTTAGAGAGTGATACAGTGCCTGGCAAAATATGTTCCGGTTTACTTCTGCGAAAAAGCAACTTTAACTGTTTTGCGGGTGTGATGCAGGAAGAGAAATGTGCTTGTGTAGAAGCATTTTCATTCAGCTATAACACAGCTATATTTTACATTACATTTATTTATATTCTTTCTTTAAAGACATGTTTAATCCTAATTCAAAGGAAGACTCATTATTGACTCAACCTCATGTTGTTCCAAATTGTTATGATTTACATTCATGTCTAATATTCTGTGATTCCATGCAAACAAAAAACACTTTAATGCAACAGTTGCTGCCTCAAAACATGCACCACCAGATCATTTCATTATTATGGAACATGAATTGGTTTTGTAGTGAAATCAAAGACCTTCTGATGACAAGCCATTCAGAAGAGGAGGAGACGGGTTTAAGGACGATTTCTTTGATAACAGCAGCTGGACCTTTAGGTCAAAACAGGCTTTACAACATCAGTCACTAAGAGGTTTGTGTTAATTCAATTTAAGCTTATTTATATAATGCTTTTCATACAACAATTGTAAACTGTTGCAAAGCAGCTTCACAAAAACCAGTTTTAGAAAATTAAGAAGTATAAAAATAAGAGGAAAAAACAGAAAAGGTGTAAAAACAGAGTGCCAATGCAGAGCGTTAGTTTGTTGTTTTATCAGATCTCAGGGACCTCACTGACACGAGAAGCCAGTTCCTGCAGCTCAGCTGACACAGCATTATGTTAGAGCGCAAAGGTTGAGCGTGCAGCCTATTTTGGATTCAGATGAAGAAACTTGATACTCAAACCAATCATCAATGCACAGGAATGTTCGGATGAAAGGAAATCATATTGACTTAGTAAAATGAGGAAACAGTCTGTCGTTTCAAACTTGTCTCACAGTGTTTAGTAAGATAACCACATACTGCACAATGTGAAAACAAAACATATAACCTCCTGTAAAACAATGTATATTACATATTATTCGAATAACACTTAATGGCAAAGTTTATATTATGACATGTTTAACAAAACAATACTATAATGTGTGTCGGAAAAAGAGGAAAGAAAAAGGCTGGAATCAAAATGCAAAGATTAAAACATAAGAGCAGAGAGCAAAAACCACCTAAACAAAACGTGAACAGACAAGACTAAACCAAGAGTGAACACTAATCATGGAGAAACAAGACGCAGGTGAGACGAGTGAGCGGCGGCGTCACAGACACAACTACAACAGAACAAAACATGCTTAAATGTTCATTTGTAAACGTTATATACTTTTATATTATTTTTATCATATCATAAGCATGTTTTTTCCAAGTAAAATTATGAATCACTGTGATACAGGAAACGATTAAACAATGTTACCAGTCTATATTTGTAAGTCACTGTGACATCTGACTTCATTTCACAAAAGCAGGATGTATTTCGTGTAGTTGTATGTTGTATGTTGGAGTGTTTTATGCTACTTTATATTATTTATTTGATTTATCTTCCACACGCAACAAATTCAGTCAAACATGTTTCTAGCTTTATAAATGAATTTATTCTGTCTCAATATGCAATATTTTATGGAACAGATTAAGATTTTAGCATCACATAAACCTTACTCATTTACTCCCGTTTTGCTTTTAGACTTCCTGTTTTCTTACTGCCTTTAAAATTTTGCACTACCAGTCACAGTTTGGATACCAGGAATTCATATGTCTATAATTTGACTGACAAATATGACATGAATTATAAATGTCCAGTGTACAGGCCTGCAGTTAGAGTCATTAACCATCATCTGTATCAGGTGCTTTTATCAGTTTTATTGGGTTTGTTTGTCACAGAAGTCACACTCAGCAGCTGGAGAAAATTTACGTGAACTGGAGACTTCTGTTGTGTTTCCTGAAGAGGAAGCCTCGGGTTGGAGCTCTAGTTGTAGGCTATGGTCTGGTCGATCCACTGGCGTAGGTAAGAGACACGAGAGTAGATCGCTGGAGCACGAACGTTACAGTCTGTGGTGCCCCAGGACACAATACCTGCCTGATACCAAACACCTCCACTCTCACAAACCAGAGGACCACCCGAATCACCCTGCGTTTAAAACAGAGACGCAAACCCACAAAGACAGACCACGTTCAAGCACTAACAGCATTTCAGCAATAATTCATTTGTGCAGGTGTCACTATAAATATAACAAAAATCATTAAAACTGCACAGCTGAAACCTTTATGTTCCAAGAATGTTTTCTTAACGTTTCCATAAACTTATTGTATTAACTATCGCTTGGTTATAAGAACAAGAGTCAATTCTGTAACATTTAAGAAAAGCTTTACTCCAGGAAAAGGTTTTCATGCTAACATTTTCAGAACCTTTGCCAATGATATATAACATTGAGAGAATGTTCTGAGAATGTTCCCCGTCAGTTGAGTGTGTTGATGTACCTGGCAGGAAGAGACACCAGATGCTCCAGCACAGATCATGGAGTCTGTGATTCTTCCCTGTCCCCAGTACTGCATGCACTGAGCTGTGCTCAGAATGGGCAGAGCGGTCTGCTGCAGGTAACGAGGATTTGCTGCCACGAAGAGAAAAAGGAACAACAGGCATGAACATCCCAGCGAACAATTTTAGGTTGTAAGAACGTTTCCATAACATTTCTATTAAATAAAAAAAATGCTAAAAATTTTACTTGCTGAATGTTCTAGTTTTTTAGCTGTTTTCACATTATTGCTTTGTTATAAGAACAGTTAAAAAAAGTTTACATTTTTGTAATGTTCCACTAACATCTTAAGAATAGCATAAGTTTTATATATATATATATATATATATATGTTAAAAACATATTTGAGAGCTTTAAGAGAACGTTAGCCAACATTCTGGGAATGTTCCCATAGCTAGGATGGTCCATAGATGGTCCAAGTTAAATGGTAAATTTACGAGTGAACGCAGTTTTGCCCCAGCCGGTGGTGACACAAATGGTGCCAGGGGGGACGTTGTCATTGGAGCCAACCAGACAGACCGGTGAGACAGTTTGAGTCATCCGGGCTGGAGTGGCCAGTCTCAGCACTGTGACATCGTTGTTGAAGGTCTGACTGTTGAAGTAAGGATGGGTGATGGCCTACAGGTGCAGGAGAGACACCTCAAGTCAGCCAACATGAACTTTCGGAACCATAAAGTTTCCAGAAACTCTTTTGTGTAGTCATGAAGTCAGGATTGACATTTCATTTTATGCACCAGGCTAAAACAAGGCTATGCAAGACCATTTTACAAGACCACTCAGTTAAATGCACTGGTTTTAGGTCATAGAATGTTTTTGATTGGTCCATTCAATTCACAGGTCTGTTCTAGAGCAAAGCCAATTGGCTCTTGAAAGAAGGTTAAACATGTTTAATCTGATACCTTGGCAATACTCAAGACCTGCACAGGCTCAGAATTGGTGGCCATGTCATACTCCCCCAGAATAACATAATGATATCCAGCCCTAGAAAGAGCGTGAGAGGAACAGACAACAGATGCATAAAGGAAAAAGGACACGTTCAAGAATGATGGATGTCAAGTCTCTTACTGAACACGGCAGTGGGCGGCAGTCAGAACCCAGTACTCGTTGAGCAGAGATCCTCCACAGAAATGGAAGCCATTAGATTGCTGGTTCAAACATAAAATATAAAGTCAGGTGATACAGGCCAGGTCCTTGAATTAAACCTATGAACACACACACCGCAAACTGTGAACACACTCCCGGGGCAGTGGGCAGCACCCGGGGAGTCATTGGGGGTTGGGTGACTTGCATAAGGGCACTTTAGTTGTTTCCTGCCGGCTTTGGAAACTGAACTGGCAACCTTCTGGTTAGATGTCTGGATCTCTAACCAGTATGCCACAACTTCTCCCAGTTGCATGCTAATGGACCAATATTCATCAAACTCTCCACCAGCATTCCTTAGTCACTTACTACCAGAAATTGCTCATTTAAATTGGGGAAATAGCAATTATAACTTTACCTGTAGAGAAACCTGCCAGGGCCACGAACCCGGGACGGCATTCTCCCCATTTACAATCTTGTTGTAGCCACTAATGTTTGGCTTAATGGCTGGCACTCCACAGCCTACAGAAACACACAAACATACAACCATAAATAAACAAGCTCTCAATTTCGTTGTAATATATTTGGGTGTGAAATTAAATTCTTTGAACAGGAGAAATTTGTGTAAGAATGAGCAGGTAGGAAATCTAGGCCAAAGATTCCACTGAAAGATACTCACCTAGAGTGGAGGCCACCAAAGCAAAACAGCTAATGATCCAGAACATGGTGCAGACAAGTGCCTAATGTCCTCTAGTGGTCTCTCTACCACTTTATATTCTCTCCAACATCTGATAAAACTGGGAATTTATCAGGCTGCCTGACAGCAGCTGGAGAGATCTCACAGTTCAGGAACATTCATATCACCTCCAGCAGTGTGTTGAAAGATTTAAAAAGTGTACTACTTTCTTTATTAACAGGCTGCTTCCTAACTAATTATTTTTGAGACTGAACTACATATTGATAAGATTTTTAAAGCTGCTATCCATTACTTTTTGGGTTAGAAAATCATTTATTGAGCAAGTACATAACTGATCAGTGTTCAATTTGCAGTAGCAAGCTTATAATATATTTTTTTAATTTGAGCTGTCCATTGGCAGGAATGAACTGAGACTCAAAATCAGCCCGGGTTTTTTAATGGCCAATCACAGCACAGTTGTAATTCTCACAATTACAGAATCATTTGGTGCATGTTTCAGTATGTTTTGGGTTACCTCATACATTACTAGACAGAAGGAAGGCTATAACCTGTGGTGTCTGAGCTCTGGGAATACTCTTAATCTGCACAGGTTCAGTACTGGATCAATGATCGCTCTCGCCAAGGACAGAATTTTGATATCTGGCACGAGAAATAGAACAAGACAAGCAGAGCAAATGAAAAACACCAGATTTGACCAGTTTTTATCACAGATAAAGAGATCAAAGAATAACTGAAGAAAATAAGCCTACCAATGGAGCAACGTCAGCAACTGTAATACAGTAATAGAAAATCTCTTCAACAAAAACATAAAAAAACATTAAAATCCTTATATAAATTCCACTGCAATAATAATTGTGCATTTAAAACGTGCAGTACCACCTGTAACAAAACTGCTGCACAGAACACAGTGTGCATTTCTCTACAGAACGTGCTATAAACTGCATATCATCACCGCAATATAAACCATTACAATAACTTTCCTTTTTTAAAAGAAAACCTCACTTAAACGTCAGTCACAAAAGTGACAAGCAGGTGTGACAGTCTGTCATGCTCTTCCTGTATTTGACAAGTGAATCATTGTGTTCGTGTCACTGTTATCATTGTGATCTGTTTTTATGTACCATAAAAGAATGAAGAGCCAGAGCCTCCAGCACAAACCATAGTGCACGTAATTCCCAGGCTAACAGGGAACGTTCTCAAAACACTGGCTTATTCTCTAAAAGTTCTTTGAAAGTTATCAGACAATGTTCTTGCGGTAACATTATTCTTAAATTAATAGTGGAACATTTAAAAAAGTTACAGAATTAAAAATAATGCTTTTATAACCAAGCAAAAACGTTTATACTATGTCTAAAAAACTGGACGTTTCTAACATCCTAGAATTTTCAAAATAACATTTTTAACATTTTTGTTACTTATTGGAAATGTTAGGGAAACATTCTTGCAGCCTAAAACTGTTAGCTGGGTGAATGCAGTGCACATATAGCTACAGAACATTGTATAAAATCTATACTGTCATCCAAAAATCTATAATCATAATAACACTAAAAAACATGAGTTTTTTAAAAAGCAAGTGACAAGTAGTCTGCAGAATTGCAGGACTTGCTGACTACAAATCAAAAGAACAGTATCACACTTGAGTGTGTTGTGTGTACATGACGGAGTGAATTCCATCTGCTTTTCACACATACTAAATTAAGACTGTCAGACATCATTATTTTACTTTTAATTTGTAGACTTATTGTTGTATGCAGTTGTACTGGTTGTACAGTACTGCCTCAACCAGTTGGCACGATAGGTTCCAAGAAGAACGCTGGTGGAGGAGGAAACCAGACATACATCAGATATATGAGATGCTGGAGAGGACAATCTCAGCATGTCACTGCTGAACTTTGTTCTATTGAACTGAGGATGAGGGATGACCTATATGTGCTGGAGGACAGAAACAGAAGGTCAAGCTGATCTTTCAGGAACAAACTCTGTTGTTTACATGTTTCTCTTTTTAAAATGCATTTTGTAGTGATTACAAAAAATCTGCTTACCTGGACAATTCTCTTGATTTCTCAGAATGGGTCAGTTAAACACAACATAAGGGTCCCCACCTACCTTTCCTGAAACAAATAAACTAGTCCAGTCTTGTCTGACTAGCTGTTCTTCTGAAAGAACGCATTCAGGTAAAGGTTGGCAACCTCAGCCAAAACAATGAGACAGACTGAAAGAATTTCATGCGTTTATAATTGTTTCTAGGTCACAAGGTAAACACTCATTAAAGTTAAAGCTGTAAATGCCAATCCATCCGTTTGACATGGGTGTTAAAATATAACCGAACAGCTAACCAAACAGGTTACCAGGCTCCATCTCAGAGAGGTATTTTAACTATGTAACCTGTAAACACTGGCAAACAAGTAGTGTTTAATCTCTGTGAGCATGTTTTGACGTGTAAGACAATGTCCCTATAGGGTGCCAGAGTGAGAGGAGTCATTTCCCAGCATTCCACTCAGAGTCATTCCACATGATGGAAATGCTCCCCCTGTTGGTGTTTCTACTCGTTCCTTTAATAATTAGTGCCAGGCCTTAAATACCCATCCTTACCTCCCTTTCACTGACTCTTGAGTTAATGATGTTTGTGTTATTGGCTAAAACAATCTGGGCGTCTCCACAGAAGTTTCACTTCTTTCAAACCGAGAACATCTAATTGCATCTTAGATCATTCAGTCATTACTGCATGTTTTAAGCATGTAAACAAGTATAACCTGTAGATTAGAACCTCATTTGTATACTTTATGTCTACTAAAGTAAATTATATGCACTCTAAGCCACTTGAAAAACGCCGCTGGTTCGCGGAGTTGCTGGCTGCATAGTGCCCTTAAAATCGGTCACATCACTAACGTTTGTTATTTATGTAATATGCTGCATAAATGTTTTAGATGACATTGACAGCGGTTTTCAAACAAAATAGAAAATACATGCAAAGCAATAAGAGTATAACTTTCCCTGCATGTTTATGTAAATAATGTTTTAGATACAATACAGTAGGCTGTCAGATTTGCATGCATGTACCTTGCATGTGGTTTGACGCTTGCCTTGCAAAGCTATTAAAATGAACATTATTTATTGATGTGCAATCATACGCCTACTTTTATAATAAAAACATGCAAAATCACTGCTAGATAAAGCACACATTTGTGTATCAGTCTTTTGACTCCAGACCTTACAGTTTCTGAGTTTTAGCCTATGTGATCATCATTCACCTGTCAGTTCATGTATGTTACTCATAAAGTATTTACATCTTCCTGTCCTGCAGGACAGTTTGTCACTGTTTTCAAAAAAACAGGAGCCATAGCATCATGGAGGTCCTATATGTATTTTATTAAAGATTTCCTAAGTCATGCAATAAACATTAAGAACTGAGCCACAAAACAATGATGTATTTTAAAACCCACTGAGGTAGTAAAATAATAAATTACATTATACATTACATTATATTATAATAAAATGTAGTCACACAATGAGCAAGCTGTAAAACTCCACCTCAGGAAAGAGGTATATCTTATGTGTACATAAGATGTACAAGTGTAGCAAATCTGATAATAATTTATATATTATATGGGATAGGGTACATGGTAAATTGCTTAAATTATTACATAAGTTACAAAGTGTTTCAGTCGTTTGAATGCAGGCTGAAGACTCGGGCTGAAGCTCTAGCTGGAGGCGACAGTCTGGTCGATCCACTGGCGGAGGTAAGAGACACGAGAGTAAACTCCTGGAGTGTCCACACTGCAGTCAGTCGCCCCCCATGAAACAATGCCCACCTGATACCAAACACCTGAATTATCACACACCAGAGGCCCACCAGAGTCACCCTGCAGGAGCCACACACACAGCAGTGAGTATCAGTGAGTCTGAAAACTTCTCAATGAAATGAATTTGAATTGAACTGATGTATTCACAAATATCTTCACATACAGAGCAAGATGTTGATCCAGAGCCACCAGCACAAATCATGGAGTCTGTGATGCTTCTGGTGAGGCCCCAGTGCAGTTTACACTGAGCACTGCTCACTATGGGCAAAGTGGTTTCCTGCAGGACACGAGGACTCGCTACCAACAAAACAAAGAGAGAATATTACATCTTAGAGGTGTTGTATGAACATAATATATCCAGAAGTTATCGCTGCACTTTTACTGCTGGGCTTGTCTGACACTTACAGCTGGTAGCTGTTTTACCCCAGCCAGTGGTGACACAGAGAGTCCCAGAAGAGACGCTGGTGGAGGAGGAAACCAGTTTTACAGGAGAGACACGGGACGTCATCTGTGCTGGAGAGGACAATCTCACCAGTGCCACATCATTGCTGAACGTGTCTTTGTTGTAGCGAGGATGAGTGATGACCTGTAGGTGCCGGAGGAAACGTTTGTCAGTGTCAAAATGAACTTCCTGTTGTTTCAGTTTGTCTTTCTGTTTCTAAAAGCATCATGTAACATCAAATTTAACTGATACCTTTGAAATTTTCTTGATCTGAACAGGTTCATTATCAGAGCCGCGGTCATACTCTCCAAGAACCGCATGGTGATATCCAGCTCTAGAAAAGAGTTACACAGAAAATCAGAAACAACTGAATACAGATGAATCAAAATACAACTTATCTGGTTATCTGCTGTACCTGTCTGTGTGTTTATGCATAATCTACTGTATATATACTTTATGAATGACTGATCGATTAACAGATAGATAGATTCATTCATTCTTACTTAACAGGGCAATGGGCAGCAGTAAGAATCCAGTTCTGGTTGATCAGAGATCCTCCACAGAAGTGAACGCCACTGGACGTCTGGATCAAATCAAGAGAATATAAGATTTATAAGCTTCTGAAATCACGAGTGTGTTATTATTCAGTGAATGAGACACAGCTGAACTAACAACAGTATAAAAGACAAACAAATGATGAGAAAATGACAAGCTAGAACCTCTTTACAATATATCTGATAAAAACGCAGCTCATTTAAACAAAGTTTCCAACAGTGATTGTGAAATTTAAACATACCTGGAAAGAGACCTGCCAGGGCCACGGATAAAATGAATTTCCTCCCCCAACAATATGATTGACAATCGGAGGCTTTAACTTGGAATCCGTTAGGCCTAAATATGCAGATATATCATTTGTTAATATTTCACATCTGTAAAATATCTTTAAAACACACACAAAGTTAAACGTATTTGACACCTTTAAGATTCTCACCCGTCGCTGAGGCCACCAAAACGAAACAGCTGATGATCCAGAACATGTTGTAGAGAAGTGTCTGATGTCTGTCTGATGCTCCTGTTGGCTCTCTGCTGCTTTATATTCTGCTAGATTTCACAAGTCATAAAGGTGTTTCTGTGCATTGAGGAGGAGCTCGGGAATGTTTGTATTTGTCATATGAGGAAAACAGCAATTAAATACTGATGGGAAGAGTTCAATATTTTTGACCGGAAGACCAAAGAGTCCCACCTAATATTACTGAAACTTATCAACTGCTCAAGTCCCGTCTGACTAGCTGTTATTTATCTAAAGATGCATTCAAATGAAAGTTGTGAACTTTATAAGAACATGAGACAAGATTTGAGGAGTTCAGTGTGTTTATTACTGCTTCTTGAGTCTCAATGTAATGAATCACAAAACAGGAATGAAATAATGTAAAATCTATTACTGTTGAATAATAATAAAACAGGTTACACGGCTGAACCTCAGCTCAGTAATTCTATGACTTTGAGTATCGTGACTAATCTTGTAATCATTGAACAGATTTCAGGTAGTTTTTAGACGTCTTTGTAAACGTGATGTTCTGACATAGAAGGAAACGTGTTGTTATGTAAGAGCCACATAATGTTTTGGTCACAAGCTGTAAGTTGGTCTCATCTGGCACAGCAGGTCAATGTGAGTAAATGCTTTTAAATGTATCATAAGAAGCCTGTTTGAGACACATTACTCTACATGACACCTTTTGCTGCTTTGTGTCTATGTGTGAACTGAGCGGTTCTCATTTTTGGCAGCAGGTTTATCAGCTTCCTCAATTGTAGAGCCACTTCCTGTCCCAGCGGAAATCCACCAGGCATTCCTCTCAGCGTGCCGTCAGGCCCTGATACAGATTTCTTTTCTGTTTTTATCCTGCAGTCTGTTGCACAAAAAATACAGTCAGTGTTAATAAAGAAATTACAGAGATGCTAGGAAATGAAATTGATCATTATATTACAATCATTATATTACAATCATTATATTACAATCATCACATTACAATCATCACATTACAGTTGTTGACTCACGAGTTAATGATGTTTGTTTTATTGGTAAAAAATTCTGGGTGTCTACACAAACGTTTCACTTCTTTCAAACTGAGAACATCTAATTGTTCCAAAGATCCTTCCATGACAATCTCAGAACTGATGAAGGTAGTTTTAAGCCTGTAAACAAGTGTAACCTGTAGATTAACGTCTTTTGTGTAGTTTATGTTTTATTTTTTACAGTACCGCACCTGAGATACAGTAGCTGAATCTTCTTGTTTCTGTTTACAGATGAACATTTCCCACAAAATCAGACCGGACTGCTCAAATATCACAGAGCTAAAATTATAAATCATTCTTATAAACGTACCAAATCAGGTTAATGTAAGAAGATCGTGTTGAACACTGATCTGTTATGTACTTGCTCAATAGCTGATATTTTTTGATCATTTTTATTTAATAACGTTACAATAACTTTGAGTGTAACCAAAGATCCTTCTGCCCTGCCTTTTCTAAAACGCTTTTACAATTTGAATGATATGAAATGTTGATGAAGACATTAACAACATCTCTAATGTTGGTTATATGTGACTAGAGTACAATATTATATTCTGTTGACAATAATAAAACTCAGATGATGAGAAATCTGGTTATGTTATTAAATGTTGTTTGTTTGAATCGTTGTATAATTGAATATGTCACTTCCTGTTGTAGTCCTCCTCCATGTTGTTTTGTAGTTCTGTCTCTGTCTCTCAGGTGTGTGTATATCTGAATACTGATCTAATGTGTTAGTTGCTGTTTCATGGACTCGTTTATGTCTCACTCTCATGTTCATTGATTATTATTCACGTTTTGGATGTTAAAACCTTTACCTGCATATAGATCCTGCGTCTTGTCTTGTGTTTCTGTCTACCAGCATCACATGTATAGGAAACATTTTCATTTGAAATAGAAAATAAAACAAAAATAAGTTTATGAGCGGCCCCACCCTCACCTGTTGTCCCCCATAACTGGTAACATCTTTCACCTCGATCTGTAAACCAGCAGTCAAATTGTGATTCTTTCTCATTTAATAATTATTTGTATAAATCCTGTTTAACGTGGAATCCAGAACTTTCTTTGTCCACATTTCATGATTTTAACTCCAGTTACTTTATAGCTGGTTAAAGTGACCGTGTTTTATCTCACAATTCTCTAGATTTTAGAGCTGATCTGTAAGATCATAAGCAATAAGATAAAAACAGAAATACACACTAAGGAGTAATAGTATTACTTTCACAGCATTTAATTACTCTTAGAAACAGTGTTAGATGTGTATTTACATTAGGTACAGTCAGTGGTTTATATGGAAATATATTGTGTTGTCATAGAAACGTACCATCATGATTTTGCTAAATGCTTTATTAAAGATTTCTTGAGTCATAAGATAAACATACAAAGAATTAAATCATAAAACAATTGTGTATTTTCAATCCCACTGACAAGAGTGCAATAGTTTTCTATAATCATTTGCTGTAATGAAAACACTCGATTAACAAGCTGTAAATGTGAAGCAGTGTGTCCAAAATGAAGCAAATGAGCTAATAATGTATGTAAATAAATTATTGAATAAATAACCAGGGTAAATTGCTTAAATTATTACATAAGTTACAAAGTGTTTCAGTCGTTTGAATGCAGGCTGAAGACTCGGGCTGAAGCTCTAGCTGGAGGCGACAGTCTGGTCGATCCACTGGCGGAGGTAAGAGACACGAGAGTAAACTCCTGGAGTGTCCACACTGCAGTCAGTCGCCCCCCATGAAACAATGCCCACCTGATACCAAACACCTGAATTATCACACACCAGAGGCCCACCAGAGTCACCCTGCAGGAGCCACACACACAGCAGTGAGTATCAGTGAGTCTGAAAACTTCTCAATGAAATGAATTTGAATTGAACTGATGTATTTACAAATATCTTCACATACAGAGCAAGATGTTGATCCAGAGCCACCAGCACAAATCATGGAGTCTGTGATGCTTCTGGTGAGGCCCCAGTGCAGTTTACACTGAGCACTGCTCACTATGGGCAAAGTGGTTTCCTGCAGGACACGAGGACTCGCTACCAACAAAACAAAGACAGAATATTACATCTTAGAGGTGTTGTATGAACATAATATATCCAGAAGTTATCGCTGCACTTTTACTGCTGGGCTTGTCTGACACTTACAGCCGGTAGCTGTTTTACCCCAGCCAGTGGTGACACAGAGAGTCCCAGAAGAGACGCTGGTGGAGGAGGAAACCAGTTTTACAGGAGAGACACGGGACGTCATCTGTGCTGGAGAGGACAATCTCACCAGTGCCACATCATTGCTGAACGTGTCTTTGTTGTAGCGAGGATGAGTGATGACCTGTAGGTGCCGGAGGAAACGTTTGTCAGTGTCAAAATGAACTTCCTGTTGTTTCAGTTTGTCTTTCTGTTTCTAAAAGCATCATGTAACATCAAATTTAACTGATACCTTTGAAATTTTCTTGATCTGAACAGGTTCATTATCAGAGCCGCGGTCATACTCTCCAAGAACCGCATGGTGATATCCAGCTCTAGAAAAGAGTTACACAGAAAATCAGAAACAACTGAATACAGATGAATCAAAATACAACTTATCTGGTTATCTGCTGTACCTGTCTGTGTGTTTATGCATAATCTACTGTATATATACTTTATGAATGACTGATCGATTAACAGATAGATAGATTCATTCATTCTTACTTAACAGGGCAATGGGCAGCAGTAAGAATCCAGTTCTGGTTGATCAGAGATCCTCCACAGAAGTGAACGCCACTGGACGTCTGGATCAAATCAAGAGAATATAAGATTTATAAGCTTCTGAAATCACGAGTGTGTTATTATTCAGTGAATGAGACACAGCTGAACTAACAACAGTATAAAAGACAAACAAATGATGAGAAAATGACAAGCTAGAACCTCTTTACAATATATCTGATAAAAACGCAGCTCATTTAAACAAAGTTTCCAACAGTGATTGTGAAATTTAAACATACCTGGAAAGAGACCTGCCAGGGCCACGGATAAAATGAATTTCCTCCCCCAACAATATGATTGACAATCGGAGGCTTTAACTTGGAATCCGTTAGGCCTAAATATGCAGATATATCATTTGTTAATATTTCACATCTGTAAAATATCTTTAAAACACACACAAAGTTAAACGTATTTGACACCTTTAAGATTCTCACCCGTCGCTGAGGCCACCAAAACGAAACAGCTGATGATCCAGAACATGTTGTAGAGAAGTGTCTGATGTCTGTCTGATGCTCCTGTTGGCTCTCTGCTGCTTTATATTCTGCTAGATTTCACAAGTCATAAAGGTGTTTCTGTGCATTGAGGAGGAGCTCGGGAATGTTTGTATTTGTCATATGAGGAAAACAGCAATTAAATACTGATGGGAAGAGTTCAATATTTTTGACCGGAAGACCAAAGAGTCCCACCTAATATTACTGAAACTTATCAACTGCTCAAGTCCCGTCTGACTAGCTGTTATTTATCTAAAGATGCATTCAAATGAAAGTTGTGAACTTTATAAGAACATGAGACAAGATTTGAGGAGTTCAGTGTGTTTATTATTGCTTCTTGAGTCTCAATGTAATGAATCACAAAACAGGAATGAAATAATGTAAAATCTATTTCTGTTGAATAATAATAAAACAGGTTACACGGCTGAACCTCAGCTCAGTAATTCTATGACTTTGAGTATCGTGACTAATCTTGTAATCATTGAACAGATTTCAGGTAGTTTTTAGACGTCTTTGTAAACGTGATGTTCTGACATAGAAGGAAACGTGTTGTTATGTAAGAGACACATAATGTTTTGGTCACAAGCTGTAAGTTGGTCTCATCTGGCACAGCAGATCAATGTGAGTAAATGCTTTTAAATGTATTATAACAAACCTGTCTGAGATGTAAATCACTCTTTAGGTGGCTTGTGTCTATGTGTGAGCCTGAATATTCTCCTGCCTCTCATGGAAATCCACCCGGAATTCCACCAGCAGCCTGACAGAGTTTTGAGATGATGGGGTTTCAAACCTTTTCCAGCTTCTTCTGTTGGTGAACTCATCCCCATGCTTCTCAGCAGTCTGTTGTACAAGAAATTCCACTTAAGGAAACTAAAGAATGACATGAAATAAACGTTATTACAACACTGTTATTACAACACTGTTGACTCATGAGTTAATGATGTTCGTGTTTTTGGGTAAGCATTCTGGGTGGTTACATGTTTCCTGAAAGTGAGAACATGTAATTGTCTAACTGAAACCCTTTAATGACAAACTCATTACTGCAAGTTTTAAGCATGTAAACAAGTGTAACCTGTAGATTAGCACCACATTTGTATTCTTCTGGTTCCTGTCCAGCCAGGTGATGACCTCATTGCATTTGTCAACAATGAGTTTTTTGTCCTCTGCATTGTCATCTTCAACTTTGCTCTTCATGTTAAAGGCCAGAGATTCCAAAATGTTTTTGGTCGTGACCTTCTCCCTCTGAGCCTCGCCTTTGCCTGATACCCGTTAGCTTCCTGTACTGTATGCTCTGTTCTCCTTGCTCAAACAACCAGAAAGGAGCGGAGAACTTCAGGAAAAACGTCAAGGTGGACAAGAATTCTTGAACCCCAGAGGTCTCTGCAGTAAACTGGGGTCAGAATCAGAAGAGTTTGTGTATGTCTCAGAAGTTTCTTGGTCACAGTATATTGGTCACACCCTGCAGTTTAAATCAGTGGTTGACTCATGTTTTCATGTTTTAAGGCTAAATGGATGTCTGTTAATAATAAATGTCTGTTAAACTACATAAACAATGTACATTTGTGCATTAAAAAAGTTAAAAACATTTAAACATTTTTTTAATTCATTATGTTATTATTATTAACAAAGGAAATTTAAGAAATTTGACTGATGAAATCAGAATAGTTGTTCTGAGTGTTTGTGATTTTGTAGGCCTATATATGTAAGACTGCACAGGTTTCAGTATTAATAAGCAACCTAATATGAAGGTGGAACACGCTCAAATAAATCAAATCCTTTATTTCTGCTGTTACTGGTACATCTCAACGGAAAAATCTTGTGAAATGAATGTCAGGACTGTTGAACGGTTGAGAACATACACACGATACGTGAGAAAACGACAATCAGCCTACACAATCATTCCACTGTCTTTGGAGCAACTGAATGAGCATCATGAACATTCAGCTGACGCTTTTATCCACAGTGGCTTACAGTGCATTCAAGATAAACATATTTTATCAGTATGTGTGGTCCCTGGATTCAAACCCCCAATCTTTGTGCTGCTGACACAATGCTCACCAACACAAAGTTTAAACCTACATACTATATTACTACAACATGTTCTTCATTTACAGTAAACAGGAGAGCCCAGATTATCATGAAGAAAACAATGTAACAGAACTCATAAAAACAAACACCACAAATTTAGATATTAAGACAATTAAAAGAAGAAGTAAGTTCAGCATATAAACTCCGGATTCTTCCTTCTCTCCACCTGAAAAAATAAAAAGATTAAATACTAAGATAAATACTGAGTGAGAAATGAAGAGAAATTATAGCAAAATGTAAAAATCAAACTGTTCTGCTCATATAACAGAATGCTACATTATATTTATATAAGAATTGCCTAAGAATTGTATAAGAATTCTTTAGGGGCCCCCTGACTGTATACAGTATTAATTTGGGCCCCATAAGCTTTCACAAAATGTCATTAAGAAATTGTTGTGGGGCTCACATGGCCTGTGAGCCCTTGAAACGTTACCCCATTATCTACAGCCCTGTATTTATCTATACTATGATCTTCACACCTGTAAAAGGGGAGGCCCACCTGGGTGCTGCTGAGTAACATTTTCCTTATCAATCCCAAAATGTATAAAAAGTTTTGTTCCGGTTCCATAATGCTGCCGAATGGTGCCATTAATCCTGCAGAAATAATTACAGTAGAACATTCCCGTGTCGTTCACTTCCAGGGAGTTTAGCGTGAGACTTGAGCTCCAGAGGCTTTCGTTCCGGTCTTCACAATGTCTCCCACTAAACTGGGAAAGTGTGTCGACCCTGGGAAACGTCCCATCTTTATCCGAGGTGTACCACCGTACGAGGCACTGGGAGATGATCTGCTGCAAATCAGTGTCAATCTGACAGTGCATGGTGATGTTTTCTCCCGGTGTGCTGTAAACCTTACCCGGCCACTGCTTCACCCATTTCTGAGTGTGACCATGTCCTGTAGCTGTGGTGAAGAAAGACATCCAACTGTTCATGTAGATGTCTCCTAAAGTGGACTGCTGTTGCATTGTACCGCACGAAAGTTTTTAAAGGCAGTTCACCCCAAAAAATGGCCATATACATACATATAGTGACCATGTCTATCAAGTGCCAAAAAATATACTTAAAAAAAATTCAGGATAGTTTACTTATTATTTTTGATTGTGAGCAAAATAATGACACAAGATTAAGATTCAAAAATCACACCAAATACTTTGTCATCTTGACATCACTAGAGAAAGACAGTTGAACATAAAAAGCACTGCTTGAATAATATGGCAAATTACAGTACAGCTTTGCTGAAAACATTAAACAAGAAACAAAACATAAAGACCAAGAATAAAAATTGTTACCTGAAGCACAAAGAGTTAAGAGAACCGCAGCACAGAAGACGTCATGAAATAACATCTCTCTGTGTATTTAGAAGAAACTTTATTTAGTGAGATTACAGATACAATTTAATTCTTATTATATATATATATATATATATATAAATATAATATGTGTGTAATACATATATACATATATATACATATACATATATATATATGTAAACAGACACTAAATCGTGCATTTTTGAAACAAGTGATTGAGGTTTTTTGTTGCTGTTGGACTCACCGTTGCTCTTCTCAGAAGTAACACGGCTTCTCATGATCCTCTTCCTGCCAGGCGTGATTTTAGGCAGAATAATCGACGAGAGTCAGTAAGGCGGTTTTCACACATTTGTTGGGTTCTTATTTCCTGTCGTGCATGTATTTTGCTCAGTTCAATTTAAGTGGTGGACACATTTAATACCATCTGTTATTCTCAAACAAACATCACGTCATGCAAAACTGCAACGTTTTGAAAAGCAATACTTCAGAGCAATTGTTTGCATGTTTTCAGTGGCTAATCGAAAGATAATGAAAACTAATGCTTGTTTTGTCTTTCTTCACTGTGGGTTGAGGTGAAAACAGGAAATCCATTAGGTTAAGATAACTCGCCTGTCTTTGAGTAATATCTGCACTGAATATAGTTTGTGATTCCTCCAGTCTTTACTTTTAAAATAGACCCAGAAAAAAAACCTGACCAATCAGGTATGTTTTCTTTTTATTTTACATTATATTTACATATAGCAAAGACCAACATCTGTCCATGATCATGAAACAATATAATAAAGAATAAAGCAATTACAGTCAACAAAATAAGCAGCAGACAAAATCATACCCCTAACCAAAGTTCAATACAGATGGGTAACAAGTGCAACACTAAAACAGTTGTGGTACATCCATCAGATGTGACAGCCAAATTTACATGCTCGCACATAGCAAAATGTTGTGGGTTTGATTCTGGAGTAGCATTTCCAGCATGATTTGAGAAAGCTGTACAGAACATTTCCTGCACTTTCAAAAAAAAGGGTGTGCAGTTGTGGCCTACTGGTAAGTGAGTCGCTTGTGATCAGAAGGTTGCTGACCTCATCTGTGCTCATATTGCACTTTAAAACAGGCAGCTGTAGTAAATGTCCAAACTGTTCAAGATGAAGATGATTGTCAAGAAGAAAATCTGTTCTGGTGAGGGGAGGGAGTGATGGAGGTTCCTCATAAAGTCCATCACATCTCCAGTTTAGTTCACTGATTATACTTATGAAATTGTTTATACACACACATGCAACCCGGTCCTTTACAAGAGCGCGAATAGGAGAAAAGTGACCTGAGTGCAAATAAGAAGCTAGATTCAGCCTTGTGATCTATGTAAATATTTTTTGGGTCTGAATCGTGTTGTTCTCCAGACATGTCTTGGTCATACAATGTAGTTTGTGTTCCACATATGACTGGAATTATGATTTCTGTGTCTCACGAGTGATTCACTGCTCTGTTGTCTGATGTCACTCTGTCGAATTTAAGAGAATTTATGAGATTATAAACTGAATAATAAAGAATCTGCTGGAGTCATTGAACAATGTTTTGTATAAGCCTGAAATGTTACTAACTTGTTTCAATGATAAATGAAAGAATCAAATCTTCTACTTTATTATACTAACCTCTGAGAATAAATACAAATAAACAGCCCTGGAAAACCACCATCTTTCCTTCAAAATGAAGTACCTGGAAGTAAATGGATTTTTTTCAGCACTTGTATAACTGGGACTTATGACACATCTTTTAAAAAAACTGTTTAACATTACAGTCATTTGAGACCGAAAAATAACCGCTTATATGTTTTCTTTATATTGCTTGAAAAATCAAGATTTTGAGATATTGTTACAGTTTTGTATAGCAAAACATCTGCAGTATATGAGTAAAGTAAAAGTGATGTGCTGCTTACTTTAAAGGTTTAAACAGTTACTTACTGGTTACAAAGAAAAGGATGAAGAATCTTGTTTCTTACCACACAGTGTCCTTTAAACACTGTGTGAAGTGACAGGAGACGTGGTGAGCAAAATATGTATAAGCTTTCTTCCTGGTTCAGCACGATTTTTGTTTTTGCAACATCAGAATCACATGCTATACAGTCTCATTATGCATTCCCTCTAAATGTGTGCTGTATATATTCCATATACGTTCACCTGGACTCTATAATGTCCTGAATTCTATATTCCACTCATATAGAAATGAAAGGAAGTTCAGCTTTCTCAGGAGCTTTAAATATAGCAGAACAAGTCACATGACTGGCTTGTTTCAGTTTGGTGTTTGTCTGCATTGTAGTATCAACAACAGGGTCTAAAGTTGCAAAATTATAAATTGTCATACAAATAATTATGTCAAGAGACATAAGAGGCATTGTAGGAGTTGTTGTACCACAAACTAAATAATAATTATACTTGTAAATTCACCAATACACATTCACAAGCAACAGAGTTAAGCGTAGATGATTAATAAATATCAATATTTTTAGTGCAGTCTGAAGAAAACCAGGAGAAAGTAAGAATGTTCAGTAAAGCTTAAATGTTACAAATTGAGAATTTCTATTGGGTTTATTTACTTTTCAGTAAAAGAAAATATTTAAAGCTATAAATAAGTTTTTATAAACAATATTTAAAGCTATAAATAAGTTGTAAATTCTTCTGAGAATTTCTTCGGTTGTCGTCATGGGGAAGTTTTAAGTCATTTTACTACGTCATTACACACTGGTTCCCTGCTCAGACTTCCCCTGCTCAGGAAGTTAATGATGATCAGGGCTCGTGTGTGCATTTATTGCTTAGGGTTCATCATCAACACCATGATAAATACCTTAAATCTTGTTACAAATAATTTTCTGACTATCAATAACAGACACAATAAATATCAAACCGAGGGACAAGCATCATTTATTTGAGGTTATTTCAACAAGTAAGAGCCAATTTAATTCACATGGGTATAGCTAAAGAATGCATGAATTTCAGTGTCATTTATTTAAACCAGTCCTTCAAAACAAAGAGATATGAATGTTGCTGTAGGTAAGTGACAGGCACAGTTTATAGATTTGGACAGAGTTGGGACATTCTCTGTGTTCTCCAGCAGGGGTCAGGGTTGCTGATGTCCAGCTCTGCCTCTGTTGCTGGCAGAGGACAATACTGAACGTGCTTGTGCTTTTGTGGGACGTCCTCTAAATGAATTGAATCCTCTGAAACAAACTTTGCATGTTCCCTTTCGTCCATGTTTCCTCCTGCACTAGAGCCCATGATCATTACCCATGATGCACTGCGACACGCGCAGACGTGATGCTCCGTGATAATCACAATGAAACGACATTAAAATACATAAAATGTTTAATCGGCCGGTCGTGTGGTGTTGTGAATACAGTGCGTTTATGTCTGCACGGGTGTATCACAAAATGGCGTATTTGTATACCAAGTGGTTATTTTTATAATAGTGTTAAAAGCGGAATGGGCCTCAGATACAGAGAGCGGAAATACTGTCGAGCTGTGTGTTGTGAGATAACTGAGAAAGATTAATTTATTAATAATGTTATTAATTAAAGATTAATATCATGTTACGGAGGGAAACGTTGTGCGTGTATCCGCAGGGAGTTCCCGTTATGCGCTGAGCGTCGCGTCGCGTCTTTTGCGTTCACTAATAATATCTTCCCTGACAGGTACTGAACACGCACATTTTCACACAAATGTGTACAATTATGTCTAAATGCGTTCACCTTCATGTCGTATGTGTTAAAGCGACGTGTAACTTGTTTAATAGCGTTAACGAGCGTATAAAACAACGTTAGCATGTGGCTAACGGGTCCCGGAGGATTTACGTGCCGTCATGTGACGTATGTGAACACGTGACGTCACACGGTGAATTATTTTGTTAATAAGTTAATAAGGTAAACACGAATATGGTATTAAATTAGTGTTGAGCACAGTGCACATCAAACCTGAATGCAGAATGCATGCCTCAAAAGATTTTATTTACACTTATTTACTTATTTATTGTAAGATGCCTTTGGTTGTAGGGAGGTTATTGATATGTTTAAGTTGACACATTTTATTGTAGTATGTAATAATTATTGATTCATTGCTACAGACCATTCCGAGTAAAGCTGTGAGTGTGAAGCATGACTTTTGTGTTCACTAATAATATCTTACCCGACAGGGTACTACAATTGCATGTGACGATTGTACCAGCAACAGAGAGAATTACATCAGTATTTTTCACAAATAAAAATGATATTCAACACAAAGATGCTTTAGATTCATCCAGCTAACATGACCACATAAATAACATGCAGAATTAGAGTTTATTGACTGTACCTGAGCTCAGTCTGAATGGACTTTCTCCTGGTTTTGCAGTCGGATTTTGAGTTAAATACTAAAGGGTCCTGATTTATACTGATTTTCCTGCTTGTGAATGACTGTGTCAGATCTGTGTTTGTCTATTGACTAGAGAAGTCATCAGATTGAAAAGAAACAGGATTATAACACACAGTGAATCATTTGATTACTCAGTGATGAAACATTAGTCAGTCGTCACCCTTCAGCTGATACCAGATGAATCGAATGATTCAATCACTGGAGTTGTGTCTGTAATCACCACATTTCAGTCCGGCGAACACACACAACACCTAATGTGATCTTCAGCCAGGAAAGAGAATTTATGCTTTTATACCAACCGTATCATTTCTAAATATATAGAGATACAACATGCCCAATATAGATATGCACTGTGCAGTTTAATCTTAATTTGGAGAAGAGTTTAATTTTGTTTTTTCATTTCTCTCTTTCAGCACTGTTATTCTTTGTTTCTGATCATATATTAAACATGACTTTTCTTTACGTCAGATGTTTATCTCCTCAGCAGAGCAACCTCAGGGGATGCTGAAAATGAGAACTGAAATTTAACGCTGAATTCTGAGAAACATATCAGGGAAAATGTACTTCCTGGTGATGTTTTCAATAAAGCACTTATTTTAGAACGTCAGTTCATATCTCACCGTTATTTAGTCCGTGGGGACGCATCACTCTCGCTCCTGAAAAACAGTAAGCTATAACTTTAAATAATGTTAAATAACATTAAATAACTTCAAGTCTTAAGTAACTTATTTGATAAATATTATATAGCATGTTAAAAAAGTTCTACTAATATTACTTTAAGAACATTTCTGATCATTTTGTGACAGCCAAAGGTGGGGGTTAAGGGGTTGGGAAAAGCTTTTTAAAAAAAATCTAAGAAAATGTGACAGCCAAAATACAAACAATAACATCTGAATAAAGTGCAGTTACATTTCATCTGCTACAAGCCATTTCTAAACATATTGATAAATTGCCGTGTTTTGTCCCTCTTAGTTTTGTCAGTGCAGGATGGGTGCAAGAACAGCAGTTTGGATCTGTTGGCTTCAGGGTATGACTGTAATCTTCCATCCAGATATGTGCTTGTTCTTTAAAATTACTTCTTTACATTCATTTTATCATTTTTTTTGTTTTTTTGTCACTTATTTGTTTACAGATTATTCATCAAATTGTTTTTTTCCCAGGTATGTGTGTTATTGTGCTTGCTGATGTTTGGAAAGTATATGTAGAGTCTCAAGTGGACGCTTTGGTCTCATCTTGTGTTGTGTTGCCCTGTTCATTCAAATACCCTGGAGCTTTACAGCCTTCTGCCCGTATAAGAGGTATTTGGCACAAGACAACGAACAAATGGGATGACTACATCTATCACGAAGAACAAATGAAGATTGCTGACAATTTTAAGGGTCGCACTAAACTGATTGGACGACTGGGTGATTTAAACTGCTCCCTGGAGATCGATGGAGTCAAAAAACATGACAATGGCCCGTTTTGTTTTAGAGTTGAATTAGAAACGTCTGATAAAGACAAATACTCCTTTGTGGAGAATTGTGTGTCAGCTAACATACTCGGTGAGTATTTTTGTTGCTATGAAACTTCGGGGTCGTTTACACAACAACGTTTTCAACCAAAAACAGAAGAATTGTTATACATTTTGGCTGTTTGTTTACTCAAGAACAGCGTTTTGGGGTCCTGAAAATACAACTTTTAAAACTGCACATTTTTTAAAACGACACCGTTTTCCTTTATGTGTAAATGACAAAAATGCAAATCTGTGAAAATGATAACATATTACAGGTGTGGTCTATCTAGCAACATCACCAACTAGTGGCCTGGCATGCATAATACAATGTTTATGGTCATTTTTATGAATTCATGTGAATGCAGATAATTTTGACGACGTCGTCATGTGTGCGTGAAACTATTCAAACCGTAAAACATTTAAGTTTTCTCTGTCATTGTGTAAACGTACCCTTAGTTTACAACATCTATTATTAAAAAAAAATGTGGCACTGTATAGAATGCTGGTTTCTACTTTTGTTTGTATGAAATATTCGTTTTGTCATTTATTTAAACAGAGGAGGCAGCAAAACCAGAGCTGCATTCAGAGCAGTCTGTTCAAGAGGGTGAACCTGCGACCTTCAAATGCTCTGTCAGACACACCTGCCCCTCCTACCAGCCCACTCTCACCTGGAGCCACACTGGAAAGCAGATGGTGACCTATAAGAACATGGGTCATGGGAACTGGGAGGTGGAGTCTATTCTGACCTTCACACCCAAAAAAGAGGACGATCACAAGGACATCACATGTGCAGTCAAGTACCATGGTGTGAATGAGCAACTTAAAGCCGTACGTCCTGTCTTTGTGAAAGGTATGTCAAAATCAGGAAGTTATACTCTTTTATATAAATGTGCTATATGACTACACACCCCTTATGGAATCTGCAATATATTTATACATTTTAAGAAAGGAAAGATAACATTAAGAATGCATTCACATGCTTCCCTCGGGGGCCAGATTGAAGGGTGATGACAGATGGAACGGTGTGGTGCTGATATGAGGGAACATTCTCAAAACATTCTCTAAAAGTTCTCTCAAAGTTATCAAAAATGTTCTTACAGTAACATTAAAGTGGAATATTTTTTTCAAGTAAAAGTGACATATTTGTCAGGTATGGTAACCCATACATGAAATGTGACCTGCATCATTGGTGAGGAGTGAACACACACTGCAAGTCGTGAACACACTCACGGAGCAAAGGGCAGCACTGCTGCGCCCCGGGAGCAATCAGGGGTTAGATGTTGTCTACAGTTGCTACCTGTAGACAATACAGTGTCTAAAAAATGGACATTTTGAATGTTCCGGGAACCTTGAAAATAACATTTTTAATGTTTTTGTTACTTAATGGAAACATTAGGGAAACATTCCTACAACCCAAAATTGTTATCTGGGTGCATTACTGTTAACCAGATCAAAACTAATTTACATTTTTTTAATGATCAAAAGTCTTTGTCATTAAAATACGCAATGTTTAAAAAACTAGACATTTTAAACGTTCCAAGAACTTTCAAAATAACATTTTTCACATTTGTGTTACTTAATGAAATGTTCTCACAACCTGAAATTGTTAGCTGGGTAATCTAGCCTTTGTGATGCTTCTGCGTGAGTTCCTGGTTTGTTCTGGGCAGCGAAGCTGCTTCTTTAATTCTTGACAAATTTTCAGTGTTTTTCAAGCTTCTGCTTTCCATACAATGAATGTTTAGTGATCACTGCTGAGTTTAGTTGCAACCAAAGAAAACTAAATGACTTATTAAACTAAATGAAAGAAAAATAATCATTTTATGAAGTGAATAAAGTTAATGTGATTTTAATAGAACAGGAAACCCTCAACCACATCCTGATCCCAACCATCAGTGGGCTGGGAGCTGCTCTTCTGGTTGGAGGACTGTGTTTCTTCATTGTCAAAAGATATAAGTGAGTCTTTCAATGTAATGAGTGAAAAATCCATCCATTTAGTTTAGCAAGTTCAATTAATCATTTTATTTAAAACACTGGTAATAATTCTATCAGTAATTATTAGTGAACGTGTGACAAAGCAACTTTCTGATGTCTTTCATTCATGATTTCATTGTTCTTCACTACAATCTCTCTCAGGAAGCGCTTTGAAGATCTTCAGTCTGGAAATGCCAACGGGTGAGAGAAGCTCACAAATGTGTGCTGTGCTGATAACTGTAAACTGCACACCAGTACATGCTTTAGCATGTGTTAAAACCTCTTTACTAAAAATCTCTCGTGTTAATCTTTTGTTAGAATGTGGAGTCGACTATCAAGAATGTCTCGCAGGTAAATGGTATTTTAAACAAAGCTGGTTGAACATCTCCGTTACGTTCATTAAACAGAAGTCGTGACTCTCTGTGACTGTGTTTATTAACAGATTCCGTGGAAACAACAGTAGACCAGATGCAAGAGAACAAAGGCCAGTACAATTATTGTGACCATTACAGTGACATTTACAGGGCTTACCATTACAGTGACATTTACATTACAGTGACATTTACAGTGCCAGTTACCATTACAGTGACATTTACAGTGCCAGTTACCATTACAGAAACAAATGACATTTACAGTTACATTGAATATTATATATTAATACAGTGACATTTACATTACAGTGACATTTACAGTGAGAGTTAATTATAGATTTATATTACAGTGACATTTACAGTGCCAGTTACCATTACAGTGACACTTACATTACAGTGACATTTACAGTGCCAGTTACCATTACAGTGACATTTACATTACAGTGACATTTACATTACAGTGACATTTACAGTGCCAGTTACCATTACAGTGACATTTACATTACAGTGGCATTTACATTACAGTGACATTTACAGTGCCAGTTACCATTACAGTGACATTTACATTACAGTGACATTTACAGTGCCAATATTAATTTAGTTGACAGTTTGGAAATTGATAAAAAATTTAATTTTTATTTAACATTAGCTTAATATTATCAGTGTTTGTAATAGTTTGTGTAAAAGTTGAAAAATCTGCAGAAAAGATTGTTTCTGTCATTAAATGTTAAACACTTTATGATGTTTCGTCTTTTAAAGGTCATCGCAGTCATTCAGACATGACACTGAGTTTTTTGTAAATGAAGATGGAAACTTCATTTAAATTGATGCTTATCAGTGCATTTTGGGGTGGTGCCACAGTAAAAATGAAGATAAAAATGACTATATTAAATGTTAAAAACGAATGCCTCTAATTTACATTTTTTCTGTTCCTCTTTTTAACTTAGGAGGTCTATTTGGAGTCGATTTTCAAGGTCTGCACAAAGTCTTCTTTCTCTTCATTTCTTCTGTTTTTTCATTTTCTCTGCCGGGTATCTGCTTTGAGCAGATCTTCTAATTAAATCTTTAAATAACCAAAAATGATGAAAGTGTACTGTAGCTAAAAGGTGATACGCAGTATCACATATAACATCAGCTTTTTACTGTGTAAACTGGGAAATTTTATGCGTTTTTTTGGAATAAAATCACTGTCAAAATAATCGTACATAATTCTAAACGTTTGTGTGTAATTCTTATGATGTCGTTTCACACATCACACTTCATGGTCGTAATTCGCATGTGGTGTGTGTGTAACAGAGCTGTTGTGAAAACAGGTGTTGTGTCTGTAAACTGTCATAGTTGTACATTTTGGAGTTGTACTTAAACACACAAAATCTCATATCCGTAAACTGTCCTGGCTGTAGATTTTGGAACCCAACTCTGACAAAAAAACAGAATTGCATGCAATAGTTTTAAATAAAATTACACACAAATGTTTAGAAATAGGTACGATTACTTTGACAGTGATTTTATTCCATACATTTTTAGCTAGATGGCGATCTGTATTGAAGCTTTAGGGCTTGAAGACATTCCTCAGTTAAGCCAATGTTTGAATAAACATCCTGATCACTGGATATACATTTTGCCAATACCAACAGTGTCTTCTGTTTTTGTAATGTCTGAAAGGAGAGGCCAGAGGGATCAGATTGACAGGAATTTTGACAACAGGTATGAGTGACATTCCATAAAGACCTGCTTTAAGATGATGTCATTGTTTTGTACGTTTAGTGTTTATGTAGCCCAAATGTAACACAATTTAGGTTCTGTCTCTTGTGAAAGTTATTAAAACAAGCTCTACTGTAGAAACTACACAAAATGTGTTTTGTTTAAAGGTCGAACAACGTCTCAGGAAACAAGCCTTTCTCCAAACCTCCAATGCCATCACCGAAGAGGTATGTGGATGTTTTTTACATATATTTACAATCATAAAATCAGAAAACGCAATCATTCTCATTTACAGAAAGTGTCATAATAAAAGTCACCATGAATTAAACTTTAAAGTGTAACCAACAGCTGAACATATGTTTGTACAAAAACAGGTTTTAATATTATCAGTCTGTTATACAGTATATAAAGGGTTTAATCACAGTAATATTACTGATAATGTCTACTGCTTTTGTTTTTCATTATTCACTTCAGTCAGTCCAAATTTGTGAGTATAAATCTCTTTGCTTTGCTTTAAATCTTTGATAATATAAGATAATATAACATGTTTCGTACTTATCTCATTTTGGTCTCTAGTATATATCTGTATGTGCTATTGACTGACACCTCTGAGATCTGTGTTTGTTTTCTGGACAATTTTTATATTTAGGGTCACAATTACGATGATGATTACACCAACACAGCAGAACTCAACTTATATGGAAACGTGTGATGAAAATATCATGTTGCAAAGAAACAAATTCACCAATAAAATACATTTTTTCAAACTGCTAAAGATTTTGTAACATATTAACATGTCTGCTTTTGAGTCTGCAGTTTTATATTTTTATAGCTTTATAACACACATTGCTTTATAATTGTGCTTTTCGCTCTCTTTGACGTGTTTCATTTTGGTATTCCAGCTTCATTTGAGCAAATCTTTTCTGAAAATATTTTTTATGTAGGTAGTCTACGGATTTTATACCTTTCTACATTGTATGTTAAAAATGATATATTAATACATTAATAAAAAGCATGATCCGCACAGTTATGCCATTAACAAAACGTCAGATGTTCTCGGTGAGAATTTCTTCATTGCATTTACACGTTTTGACCAGCAGATGTCTCAGCACCATCTGATATATCATCTGATATATGTTCTGATATATATTCTGATATATATTCTGATATATATGATCTGATATATATTCTGATATATGATCTGATATATATTCTGATATATGATCTGATATATGATCTGATATATGATCTGATATATATTCTGATATATATTCTGATATATGTTCTGATATATGTTCTGATATATGTTCTGATATATGAACTGATATATATTCTAATATGTGTTCTGATATATGAACTGATATATATTTGATATATATGATCTGATATATATTCTGATATATGATCTGATATATATTCTGATATATGATCTGATATATGATCCGATATATATTCTGATATATATTCTGATATATATTCTGATATATGTTCTGATATATGAACTGATATATATTCTAATATGTGTTCTGATATATGAACTGATATATATTCTGATATATATGATCTGATATATATTCTGATATATATGATCTGATATATATTCTGATATATATGATCTGATATATATTCTGATATTTATGATCTGATATATATTCTGATATATAAACTGATATAAAACATGGAATCAGGCTTGGAATCATTCATTATTTACTTTTATTTTTTGTTATGATCAAATCCATAAATTATTTTATATAAGTTATTTTGTCTGCTTTGGCAAATTACATCATCTACATGCCTCAAAGGGAAGTATTTAAAAAGAACCGCACAAAACTATTATTATTATTATTATTATTATTATTATTATTGCGTGTTTCGTTTCGGCAGAGGATGATGGGAAATGTAGTTTGCTACGCCTCAGATCATAAACGACATTGTCCGGCCCCTGACGTAGGCATCCACTGACCAATGAGAACGCCAGAGAGGCGGGTCCGCTTGTGCAATCGAAATTCTAATTGGCTGCATTCACGCTTGAGTTCAGACGGACGGATTTTTTGCAAATTGCTGATCACTGATCAGTTTAGTTGTGTGTGAGTTGTTTGTGTAACGTTACCCACATGTTAGCAGGGCTGTGGTATTATCTCTACCTAAATCTGCATTTGATTGATGTGTGTGACGTGTGAGGTCCTAAAATCCATATCCGACCCGAATCGCTTCTTTCTTCTTATTTATTTTCTTATTAATTGCTTCATTTATGTATTTACTTTTTATTGTTACTTCATAGTTTTGCCTGTCTGATGGATGCAAGTTATTTCTGAGTTCGGCTAAAGAAGGAAGATAACGTCAAAAGATGACGTCACACGCCTTGTCGGGTCCTAAAATCCATATCCGACCCGAATCACTTCTTTCTTCTTATTTATTTTCTTATTAATTGCTTCATTTATGTATTTACTTTTTATTGTTACTTCATAGTTTTGCCTGTCTGATGGATGCAAGTTATTTCTGAGTTCGGCTAAAGAAGGAAGATAACGTCAGAAGATGACGTCACACGCCTACGTCAGTTCTTCTTTTCCACGGTATGGTGTCTCTTTACCTCTACATTTCTGCATGTTATTGAGCATGAGATTCTGTCACAGAAAATGTTTGCATGTGTTTATTCCTATAACTAACCACAATAAACTAAAAAGGGAGTTTTTATATTTTTATGCAAATTAGTGGTTCATTTTTTTTAAAACGGCTTTGTCTTTTCTATTATGCAATTTAAAGATCATCTTAAAAAGTTTAATCTGCAAATTTATCCTTCCGCTATTCATCTCTGTTTGTAAATAAAACAAAAATAGCAATTTGAACAATCACTGAGTTAACAAATCCACCGACAAGCAGACAAACATCTGAAAACTGGTTTGATTTTTGTGTATATATATACTACAATAGAAAGCGATGGAAAAGACACATTTATGTGTTTTTTTACATTTATGCGTTTGGTTGATTTTTTTATCCAAAGTGACATACAGTGCATTCACATGTTATCAGTTTGTACATTCCCTGGGAATTGAACCCATGATCTTGGTGTTGCTAGTGTTGTACTCTACCAGCTGAGCAACTAAATGTTCAAATGTTTTAACTGAGGCTTCATACCACTTTAATGGTCTCTAACTTTATCTCTTAAGTTCTCACAGCTGTTCTGCTGTTTGAGGCTCTGGCATGGGAAGTGAAAATGCCAAAGGAAATTCATGGCCTCAAAGGTTCTTGTCTGGTTATTCCCTGTTCTTTCTCCTACACATCGTACCCACCCAGTGACCCACAGAGAGTTGTGTGGTATCAGTGGGCCTCTTTTAGCTACCCTTTAGTTTACGATCATTTGCATAAAGCTGAAGTCATTGACGAGTTCCGAGGAAAAACTGAATTATTTGGTAAGCCGTCACACTGGAATTGCAGTCTGGTGATCAAAAGTCTGCATCTGTCTCACCATGGAGAGAAATTATATACATGGATTGACCTAGAAAATGTCGGAAGGAGCACCTATAAGTTTTATGATGTTACTTCTACGATTCGTGTGGACAGTATGTAAATAATTTTTGGTCTTTGAAACCTTAATTTATGATGTCTCTTCATGTTAATGGACAACTGGAGCTATTGCTCACACTCTTTAACTCTAGTGCAGTAATCTAATTTTAATGTTTCTGCTCATTCAGCCAATCCGAAGCAGCCCACCATCAATATTTATGGAGGAGAAAGGATCGGTAATACCATTACAGTAGCATGTTCCACCTTCCACACCTGTCCATACAAAAAACCAGCCATCACTCTGAACGGAGTAGAAGGATCTGATCAGACAGATGATGTCCAGTCTGAAAATGGTTTATGGAAAAGGACTCTGACACGCACAGGTGTTGTGAGGGCTGAGCACTCAGATATCGAGTGTATTGTAACACATGAAGGAGGAATATCAGCAAGAGCTACAAAATCCCAAAGTGCAAAATGTGAGTAAAATAATGACAGTTTTGTTACAGTTTTAAAATGTATTTAAGGACAAATGTCTTTATATGTTTAAATTGTTGTACTATTTCCAAAATATATTAACTTTCTTTGCAGGTGTCTATTATAATGTCACCATTGAGCCTCAAGCAGCAGATGTCATAGAAGGTGTTGCAAAGGACTTCATTTGTACCATCTACCATTCCTGCCAGAAGGAGCTTCCCACCATCTCATGGAACTATAAGAACATGCAGGTCTCAACAGGAAATAAAAAACTTACAGGGTCTGATTTGGTCTCCTTTTCCACCATAACCTTCTTGGGTACAAGAAAAGATCATGGGAAGAAATTGACATGCATGGCAGAATTTTTCTGGAAATGCCACCATGGAATCTGACTAGCTACATGCTATTTTTAGCCCTCGTCCCTGGAGCTGATGTGATGATCTTTGACATGAAGACAATAGTCCTCTACATCGTGGTTCCCTCGCTTATGTTTCTTCTCATCTGCATACTTGCTGGAGTCGTCATATTCAAGAGGTGAGTGTGATAAACATGGTTAACACTTATTCTTCACCCATCAGGAAATGATTATGCATCCAAATTTGCATGTGTCATTTCTCTCAGTATTAATAACTTCATGGTAAATATTAATTGTAGATCATCATCTGATGATATGCAAGAATCACAATCTGAACAATGGTATGTATCACCTATTTTATTTATATAATTATAAATCAGTATTGTTATAGATTGTGGGTGCTAATTCATATATATATATATATATGTCTATATGTATATGTATATGTGTGCATGTATGTTATATATAAATGTTATGTGTGAATGTCTTAAATATAATACATATGATTTGAGGTATTACAACCGCTGTAAAGTTCGTGCTGACAGCCTCGCACATCTTCCGCAAGAACAACTCATCTAACAACAGTGAAAAGTTTGCAGGTGTCATGAAGTAAATGGCCCCTATAAGTCTCTATTTTAATTAATTTTAAATGTATATATTAGCTGGGTATATGGTAATGAGGCTGCTAAATCTAATAAAAAACTATAATCACATCCTGTGTGCTTTTGACTAAACATGTCTTGTGCGACGTTTAGAAAGCAGAACTTCTGCTCATTTTGTAGGTGTGACTCACAGCTAAGATAAGACATGAGAACATGGTCCTGCATCAGCTCTCTGGGCCTTAGCAACCTTCTCAGTGTAAATCAGTAGTACCATAAATGGACTGGCTTTGGTGTATGAAGAAAACACAGATGCCTGTCACCCTCCTCTGTCTAAGAAACATTTGTTCAGTAAAACTCACAGCATCACACTTTGTGCTTCTTGTTGTAGTAACATGATGTCTGTTCACAGGGTGAATGACACGTATGCAGTGTCCAATAAAAAGGCTTCTTCTAAACCTCGTATGCCATCACCACCGAGGTATTGTGCACTGCAGCTCAGTCAGTCTTTGAAACTTTGTTGCGTTGAATTTTACTTGTCAATGAATAAAGTTCAATTAGTGTTGCATGTTCTGAAGAATACCATAATAAAAGTCCACTTTCAGCTTAAAGATTTCTTTTATAAAAAGGGGTTTTTATTCAGCATGTATAGTAGATTAATGTATCTGTCTACATGGCAGATTTTTTGGTGATGTGTTAAAATATATTATTTAATGAAAGTGCCTAATATGCATCTTTCTTTGTCATCTGGAAGATATTGACTAAATGTTAGTTTAGATGTAATGTCATATTTCCTAGCACTTTTAAATACATTATGCTATCATAAAAGTTAAGTATTTAAATGAATGGTTTATTAATTTCATTTTTAAACTCTTCTTGTTTTTTTGTGCTCTCAGTCGGTGTAAATCCAGCTCTGTAAGTATGGCTGATCTGTACACAGTCAAATGAGTTTTTTCATGCTTGAACCAATCTTGTTCAGGTGATTTTTACAATACAAGAATAACTCGCTCATTTCCCCTGTAACAACACTCTTTAAAATGTGCTTCATGATGCCATGGAAGAAGAACCTTTTAAGAACTTTTATTTTTAGGAGTGAAGGTTGAACATAGGTGTAGAAAATAAAGCAAGATTAACCATGGCAAAGATCTTTTTCACTTCCTTATTCTGAAGGATAAATGTTTTCTCACTTCTTTAACTTTGATATTCAGCTCTAGATCCACATTGTTGCCAGATAACTGAACTGTGAAGGGGAAAATAAAAAAAGGTATGTTACACTTTCCTCATTTGCTGTTGTAGCTGTAATATAGTACAGCCTCCTGGGCCTTAGCAGTTGTTTTCTGTCTGTAGTGGACTTTCAGTTTCTGTTAATTTCCCCGAGAACATGTATACCTGCTGAGGTCCAGATGTACTGTCTCTTTAAGAATTCTGGGCTTTATGGTGATACAAGATGTTTGGTTGGGCCATGGCTATTCCTATCTTTATTTTCAAAGTAAATAAAATATACAGTACTGTGCAAAAGTCTTGGGCACAGTATTTTCATACCCAAAAATGGTTTTAAACAGGTTATTTATGTCTTTTGTTGTAGTGTCAGTAGGAATTATAAGTTTACATTTCCAGACATTCTTTTTGCCATTAATTGTAATAATCCAGTGAGATTTTTGTATGCACAAGAAGACTGACAACAGCCAGAGCTCCACAGAGAGATCTGATCTCACAATCATCAGGTCTGTCTGTGATTACATTATGAACCAACAGAAAAAACTGAGACAGACTAAATCCAGAAGAACTGTGGCAGCATCTCCAAGACGCTTGAAGAAACCTGCCTGTAAAGCTACCTGAAAAGCTATGTGCATGTTTACCAAGGACAAAAGAGGTTTTAACCAAAGGGTGTTCACACAAAATATTTATTTTAGTTATTAGAAGTTAATTGATAAATAAAATCTATTTATGACATTATTTTTGAAAGCATCCCCATTTTACAGCATTTTTAAACAAGCGGCTAAAACTTTTCATAGCACTGTAGCTTTACAGGCAGGTTTCTTCAAGTGTGATGGAGACGCTGCCACAGTTCTTCTGGCTTTAGTCTGTCTCAGTTTTTTCTGAGACTTTTGCACAGCACTGTATATATAATATAATATCATTATTTCACTATAGGCAAAAAAATAATTTTTCTAATAATATCATGGAGTCTTGGTGACCTCTACAGGGGATATACCCAAAAATAATAAATTAATATTAATATTATTAATATTATTAATAATATTAATA
This sequence comes from Chromobotia macracanthus, assembly GCA_036877525.1. Taxonomy (NCBI): domain Eukaryota; kingdom Metazoa; phylum Chordata; class Actinopteri; order Cypriniformes; family Botiidae; genus Chromobotia; species Chromobotia macracanthus. Next base: position 2,080,892 of record JAZGTH010000075.1, on the reverse strand, counting down.
AAACCTCCAAACTTTCAAAAACTTACAGTTGTGTCTAGTAAAATATAAGGAGAATTAGTAGGTAGAAAACACAGCTGAAGACAACAGAAGATGGACATAAAGTGCATTATAAACGCAGCAGTTACGTGTGTCTCGTGTGTGGTGTATATTAATCTCCTGTACATGTTTCAAGGTTAACTATCACTCACTAACTATTCTTTTTTGTACAAGAACATCTTTTTGATCTGGAGCTATGGATCTGTTACTGCCTTTACTTTTCCAAGGTACAGTGTCTGCGTTTATTTATGTCACTGAGCTTCTGATATTCTATCACAATGTATTTCATCTGGATAAATGAGTACAGATTTATATAAACTGAGACAGTAAACATCGTTTTCCACAGCTGTTCTGCTGTTTGAGGCTCTGGCATGGGAAGTGAAAATGCCAAAGGAAATTCATGGCCTCGGAGGTTCTTGTCTGGTTATTCCCTGTTCCTTCTACTACACAACAAAACCACCCAGTGACCCACAGAGAGTTGTGTGGTATCAGTGGGCCTCTTCTGGTTACCCTTTAGTTTACGATCGTTTGCATGAAGCTGAAGTCATTGACAAGTTCAGAGGAAAAACTGAATTATTTGGCAACCCGTCACATAGGAATTGCAGTCTGGTGATCAAAAGTCTGGATCTGTCTCACCATGGAGAGAAATTATATACATGGATTGACCCAGAAAATGTCGGAAGTAGCACCTATAAGTTTTATGATGTCACTTCTATGATTTATGTGGACAGTATGTAAATAATTTTTGGTCTTTGAAACCTTAATTCATGATGTCTCTTCATGTTAATGGACAACTGGAGCTATTGCTCACACTCTTTAACTCTAGTGCAGTAATCTAATTTTAATGTTTCTGCTCATTCAGCCAATCCGAAGCAGCCCACCATCAATATTTATGGAGAAGAAAGGATCGGTAATACCATTACAGTAGCATGTTCCACCTACCACACCTGTCCATACAAAAAACCAGCCATCACTCTGAACGGAGTAGAAGGATCTGATCAGACAGATGATGTCCAGTCTGAAAATGGTTTATGGAAAAGGACTCTGACACGCACAGGTGTTGTGAGGGCTGAGCACTCAGATATCGAGTGTATTGTAACACATGAAGGAGGAATATCGGCAAGAGCTACAAAGAACAAAAATGCAGCGTGTGAGTGAACATATAAATGCATAAAAAATAAATGTCTGTGCAACTCTCAATCAATCCCTGTTTAATTTCAGGTGTCCATTATAATGTCACCATTGAGCCTCAAGCAGCAGATGTCATAGAAGGTGTTGCAAAGAACTTCATTTGTACCATCTACCATTCCTGCCAAAAGGAGCTTTCCACCATCTCATGGAACTATAAGAACATGCAGGTCTCAACAGGGAATAAAAAACTTACAGGGTCTGATTTGGTCCCCTTTTCCACCATAACCTTCTTGGGTACAAGAAAAGATCATGGGAAGAAATTGACATGCATGGCAGAATTTCCTGGAAAGAAAATCGAAACATCTGTGGTTTTACTTGTACAGCGTGAGTGGTCTGAAAACATTATGCATGATTTGTGTGATTTCTCTTTCTCATTAATACTACTTTCCATTGATTTTTTTTTATATGGGACCATACTCATGGTCTTCAGTAATGATTTTTCTGAACTTTTCTGAAATACAATTCGTTGTCTATTCTCATTTGAATATCAATGATTTTTCAGTGTCCAGTAATTCAACTCAACAAAGGGCAACTTGTGCATATTATAATGTACCTAAAGTTAGCTAGCTTTTAACACGACAGACATATTACAGTTAATATGCACAGGCTTTGATGTCAACAGCACAATATACAGAACACATCTTTGGTCCTCTGTTTATTTTTTTAAATGTGAACCACCTGAGAAACACCAGTGTAAATGATATGTGTATCTACATCATTTTTAGGTGATCTCCTGCACAAAGCAGACGTGTCCCCAGACTCACTGATGCTGATATGAGGGAACGTTCTCAAAATATTGACTAACATTCTCTAAAAGTTCTCTCAAAGTTATCAAAAATGTTCTTACAACATAGTAACATAGTTCTTTAGTAACATTATAGTGGAATTTTTTTTTAAAAGTACAAGTAACATATTTGTCAGGTATGGTAACCCATACATGAAATGTGACCTCTGCATTTAACCATCACTGGTGAGGAGTGAACACATACACGGAGCAAAGGGCAGCACTGCTGCGCCCGGGGAGCAATCAGAGGTTAGATGCCCTGCTCAGGGGCACTTCAGTTGTTACCTGTAGACAATACAGTTTCTCAAAAACTAGACGTTTTGAACATTTCAAGAACTTTCAAAATAACATTTTTCACATTTGTGTTACTTAATGAAATGTTCTCACAACCTGAAATTGTTAGCTGGGTAATCTAGCCTTTGTGATGCTTCTGCGTGAGTTCCTGGTTTGTTCTGGGCAGCGAAGCTGCTTCTTTAATTCTTGACAAATTTTCAGTGTTTTTCAAGCTTCTGCTTTCCATACAATGAATGTTTAGTGATCACTGCTGAGTTTAGTTGCAACCAAAGAAAACTAAATGACTTATTAAACTAAATGAAAGAAAAATAATCATTTTATGAAGTGAATGAAGTTAATGTGATTTTAATAGAACAGGAAACCCTCAACCACATCCTGATCCCAACCATCAGTGGGCTGGGAGCTGCTCTTCTGGTTGGAGGACTGTGTTTCTTCATTGTCAAAAGATATAAGTGAGTCTTTCAATGTAATGAGTGAAAAATCCATCCATTTAGTTTAGCAAGTTCAATTAATCATTGTATTTAAAACACTGGTAATAATTCTATCAGTAATTATTAGTGAACGTGTGACAAAGCAACTTTCTGATGTCTTTCATTCATGATTTCATTGTTCTTCACTACAATCTCTCTCAGGAAGCGCTTTGAAGCTCTTCAGTCTGGAAATGCCAACGGGTGAGAGAAGCTCACAAATGTGTGCTGTGCTGATAACTGTAAACTGCACACCAGTACATGCTTTAGCATGTGTTAAAACCTCTTTACTAAAAATCTCTCGTGTTAATCTTTTGTTAGAATGTGGAGTCGACTATCAAGAATGTCTCGCAGGTAAATGGTATTTTAAACAAAGCTGGTTGAACATCTCCGTTACGTTCATTAAACAGAAGTCGTGACTCCCTGTGACTGTGTTTATTAACAGATTCCGCTCGGGTGGAAACAACAGTAGACCAGATGCAAGAGAACAAAGGCCAGTACAATTATTGACCATTACAGTGACATTTACAGTGCCAGTTACCATTACAGTGACATTTACATTACAGTGACATTTACAGTGCCAGTTACCATTACAGTGACATTTACATTACAGTGACATTTACAGTGCCAGTTACCATTACAGTGACATTTACATTACAGTGACATTTACAGTGCCAGTTACCATTACAGTGACATTAACAGTGCCAGTTACCATTACAGTGACATTTACATTACAGTGACATTTACATTACAGTGACATTTACAGTGCCAGTTACCATTACAGTGACATTTACATTACAGTGACATTTACAGTGCCAGTTACCATTACAGTGACATTTACATTGAGATTTATATTACAGTGACATTTACATTACAGTGACATTTACAGTGAGATTTACATTACAGTGAGATTTATATTACAGTGACATTTACAGTGCCAGTTACCCTTACAGTTACCATTACAGTGACACTTACATTACAGTGACATTTACATTACAGTGACATTTACAGTGCCAGTTACCATTACAGTGCCAGTTACCATTACAGTGACATTTACAGTGCCAGTTACCATTACAGTGACATTTACATTGAGATTTATATTACAGTGACATTTACATTACAGTGACATTTACAGTGCCAGTTACCATTACAGTGACATTTACAGTGCCAGTTACCATTACAGTGACATTTACATTACAGTGACATTTACAGTGCCAGTTACCATTACAGTGACATTTACAGTGTCAGTTACCATTACAGTGACATTTACATTACAGTGACATTTACAGTGCCAGTTACCATTACAGTGACATTTACATTACAGTGACATTTACAGTGCCAGTTACCATTACAGTGACATTTACATTACAGTGACATTTACATTACAGTGACATTTACAGTGCCAGTTACCATTACAGTGACATTTACATTACAGTGACATTTACAGTGAGATTTACATTACAGTGACATTTACATTACAGTGACATTTACATTACAGTGACATTTACAGTGAGATTTACATTACAGTGACATTTACATTACAGTGACATTTACATTACAGTGACATTTACAGTGCCAGTTACCATTACAGTGACATTTACCTTACAGTGACATTTACTAAAAATGTCTTGTGTTAATGTTTTGTTAGAATGTGGAGTCGACTATCAAGAATGTCTCGCAGGTAAATGGTATTTTAAACAAAGCTGTTTGAACATCTCCGTTACGTTCATTAAACAGAAGTCGTGACTCCCTGTGACTGTGTTTATTAACAGATTCCGCTCGGGTGGAAACAACAGTAGACCAGATGCAAGAGAACAAAGGCCAGTACAATTATTGACCATTACAGTGACATTTACAGTGCCAGTTACCATTACAGTGACATTTACATTACAGTGACATTTACAGTGCCAGTTACCATTACAGTGACATTTACAGTGAGATTTACATTACAGTGAGATTTACAGTGTCAGTTACCATTACAGTGACATTTACATTACAGTGACATTTACAGTGCCAGTTACCATTACAGTGACATTTACATTACAGTGACATTTACAGTGCCAGTTACCATTACAGTGACATTTACATTACAGTGACATTTACATTACAGTGACATTTACAGTGCCAGTTACCATTACAGTGACATTTACATTACAGTGACATTTACAGTGAGATTTACATTACAGTGACATTTACATTACAGTGACATTTACATTACAGTGACATTTACATTACAGTGACATTTACAGTGAGATTTACATTACAGTGACATTTACATTACAGTGACATTTACATTACAGTGACATTTACAGTGCCAGTTACCATTACAGTGACATTTACCTTACAGTGACATTTACTAAAAATGTCTTGTGTTAATGTTTTGTTAGAATGTGGGTCGACTATCAAGAATGTCTCGCAGGTAAATGGTATTTTAAACAAAGCTGTTTGAACATCTCCGTTACGTTCATTAAACAGAAGTCGTGACTCCCTGTGACTGTGTTTATTAACAGATTCCGCTCGGGTGGAAACAACAGTAGACCAGATGCAAGAGAACAAAGGCCAGTACAATTATTGACCATTACAGTGACATTTACAGTGCCAGTTACCATTACAGTGACATTTACATTACAGTGACATTTACAGTGCCAGTTACCATTACAGTGACATTTACAGTTAGATTTACATTACAGTGAGATTTATATTACAGTGACATTTACATTACAGTGACATTTACAGTGACATTTACATTACAGTGACATTTATATTACAGTGACATTTACAGTGCCAGTTACCATTACAGTGACATTTACATTACAGTGAGATTTATATTACAGTGACATTTACAGTGCCAGTTACCATTACAGTGACATTTACAGTGCCAGTTACCATTACAGTGACATTTACATTACAGTGACATTTACATTACAGTGACATTTACATTACAGTGACATTTACAGTGCCATTTACCATTACAGTGACATTTACAGTGCCAGTTACCATTACAGTGACATTTACAGTGCCAGTTACCATTACAGTGACATTTACATTACAGTGACATTTACAGTGCCAGTTACCATTACAGTGACATTTACAGTGAGATTTACATTACAGTGAGATTTATATTACAGTGACATTTACATTACAGTGACATTTACAGTGACATTTACATTACAGTGACATTTATATTACAGTGACATTTACAGTGCCAGTTACCATTACAGTGACATTTACATTACAGTGAGATTTATATCACAGTGACATTTACAGTGCCAGTTACCATTACAGTGACATTTACAGTTACAGTGACATTTACATAATTACAGTGACATTTACATTACAGTGACATTTACAGTGCCATTTACCATTACAGTGACATTTACAGTGCCAGTTACCATTACAGTGACATTTACAGTGCCAGTTACGATTACAGTGACATTTACATTACAGTGACATTTACAGTGACATTTACATTACAGTGAGATTTATATTACAGTGACATTTACAGTGCCAGTTACCATTACAGTGACATTTACATTACAGTGATATTTATATTACAGTGACATTTACAGTGCCAGTTACCATTACAGTGACATTTACAGTGCCAGTTACCATTACAGTGACATTTACATTACAGTGACATTTACATTACAGTGACATTTACATTACAGTGACATTTACAGTGAGATTTACATTACAGTGACATTTACAGTGCCAGTTACCATTACAGTGACATTTACAGTGCCAGTTACGATTACAGTGACATTTACATTACAGTGCCAGTTACCATTACAGTTACCATTACAGTGACATTTACAGTGCCAGTTACCATTACAGTTACCATTACAGTTACATTTACATTACAGTGACATTTACAGTGCCAGTTACTATTACAGTGACATTTACAGTGCCAGTTACCATTACAGTTACATTTACATTACAGTGACATTTACATTACAGTGACATTTATATTAAAGTGATATTTACAGTGACATTTACAGTGCCAGTTACCATTACAGTGACATTTACATTACAGTGACATTTACATTACAGTGACATTTACAGTGCCAGTTACCATTACAGTGACATTTACATTACAGTGACATTTACAGTGCCAGTTACCATTACAGTGACATTTACAGTGACATTTACAGTGCCAGTTACCATTACAGTGACATTTACATTACAGTACCAATATTAATTTAGTTGACAGTTTGGAAATTGATAAAAAATTTAATTTTTATTTAACATTAGCTTAATATTTATCAGTGTTTGTAATAGTTTGTGTAAAAGTTGAAAAATCTGCAGAAAAGATATTTCGTCTTTTAAAGGTCATCGCAGTCATTCAGACATGACACTGAGTTTTTTGTAAATGAAGATGGAAACTTCATTTAAATTGATGCTTATCAGTGCATTTTGGGGTGGTGCCACAGTAAAAATGAAGATAAAAATGACTGTATTAAATGTTAAAAACGAATGCCTCTAATTTACATTTTTTCTGTTCCTCTTTTTAACTTAGGAGGTCTATTTGGAGTCGATTTTCAAGGTCTGCACAAAGTCTTCTTTCTCTTCACTTCTTCAGTTTTTTCATTTTCTCTGCCGGGTATCTGCTTTGAGCAGATCTTCTAATTAAATCTTTAAATAACCAAAAATGATGAAAGTGTACTGTAGCTAAAAGGTGATACGCAGTATCACATATAACATCAGCTTTTTACTGTGTAAACTGGGAAATTTTATGCGTTTTTTTGGAATAAAATCACTGTCAAAATAATCGTACATAATTCTAAACGTTTGTGCGTAATTCTTATGATGTCGTTTCACACATCACACTTCATGGTCGTAATTCGCATGTGGTGTGTGTGTAACAGAGCTGTTGTGAAAACAGGTGTTGTGTCTGTAAACTGTCATAGTTGTACATTTTGGAGTTGTACTTAAACACACAAAATCTCATATCCGTAAACTGTCCTGGCTGTAGATTTTGGAATCCAACTCTGACAAAAAAACAGAATTGCATGCAATAGTTTTAAATAAAATTACACACAAATGTTTAGAAATAGGTACGATTACTTTGACAGTGATTTTATTCCATACATTTTTAGCTAGATGGCGATCTGTATTGCAGCTTTAGGGCTTGAAGACATTCCTCAGTTAAGCCAATGTTTGAATAAACATCCTGATCACTGGATATACATTTTGCCAATACCAACAGTGTCTTCTGTTTTTGTAATGTCTGAAAGGAGAGGCCAGAGGGATCAGATTGACAGGAATTTTGACAACAGGTATGAGTGACATTCCATAAAGACCTGCTTTAAGATGATGTCATTGTTTTGTACGTTTAGTGTTTATGTAGCCCAAATGTAACACAATTTAGGTTCTGTCTCTTGTGAAAGTTATTAAAACAAGCTCTACTGTAGAAACTACACAAAATTTGTTTTGTTTAAAGGTCGAACAACGTCTCAGGAAACAAGCCTTTCTCCAAACCTCCAATGCCATCACCGAAGAGGTATGTGGATGTTTTTTACATATATTTACAATCATAAAATCAGAAAACGCAATCATTCTCATTTACAGAAAGTGTCATAATAAAAGTCACCATGAATTAAACTTTAAAGCGTAACCAACAGCTGAACATATGTTTGTACAAAAACAGGTTTTAATATTATCAGTCTGTTATACGGTATATAAAGGGTTTAATCACAGTAATATTACTGATAATGTCTACTGCTTTTGTTTTTCATTATTCACTTCAGTCAGTCCAAATTTGTGAGTATAAATCTCTTTGCTTTGCTTTAAATCTTTGATAATATAAGATAATATAACATGTTTTGTACTTTTCTTATCTCATTTTGGTCTCTAGTATATATCTGTATGTGCTATTGACTGACACCTCTGAGATCTGTGTTTGTTTTCTGGACAATTTTATATTTAGGGTCACAATTACGATGATGATTACACCAACACAGCAGAACTCAACTTATATGGAAACGTGTGATGAAAATATCATGTTGCAAAGAAACAAATTCACCAATAAAATACATTTTTTCAAACTGCTAAAGATTTTGTAACATATTAACATGTCTGCTTTTGAGTCTGCAGTTTTATATTTTTATAGCTTTATAACACACATTGCTTTATAATTGTGCTTTTCGCTCTCTTTGACGTGTTTCATTTTGGTATTCCAGCTTCATTTGAGCAAATCTTTTCTGAAAATATTTTTTTATGTAGGTAGTCTACGGATTTTATACCTTCCTACATTGTATGTTAAAAATGATATATTAATACATTAATAAAAAGCATGATCCGCACAGTTATGCCATTAACAAAACGTCAGATGTTCTCGGTGAGAATTTCTTCATTGCATTTACACGTTTTGACCAGCAGATGTCTCAGCACCATCTGATATATCATCTGATATATGTTCTGATATATATGATCTGATATATGTTCTGATATATGATCTGATATATGATCTGATATATATTCTGATATATGATCTGATATATATTCTGATATATGATCTGATATATATTCTGATATATCATCTGATATATGTTCTGATATATATGATCTGATATATGTTCTGATATATGATCTGATATATGATCTGATATATATTCTGATATATGATCTGATATATATTCTGATATATGATCTGATATATATTCTGATATATGATCTGATATATATTCTGATATATATTCTGATATATATTCTGATATATATGATCTGATATATGTTCTGATATATGATATGATATATGATCTGATATATATTCTGATATATGATCTGATATATATTCTGATATATGATCTGATATATATTCTGATATATTTGATATATATTCTGATATATAGATCTGATATATGTTCTGATATATGATCTGATATATGATCTGATATATTTGATATGATATATGATCTGATATATATTCTGATATATGATCTGATATATATTCTGATATATGATCTGATATATGATCTGATATATTTGTATTTCTGATATATGATCTGATATATATTCTGATATATGATCTGATATATATTCTGATATATGATCTGATATATATTCTGATATATGATCTGATATATGATCTGATATATATTCTGATATATGATCTGATATATATTCTGATATATGATCTGATATATATTCTGATATATGTTCTGATATATGTTCTGATATATGTTCTGATATATGTTCTGATATATGTTCTGATATATGAACTGATATATATTCTAATATGTGTTCTGATATATGATCTGATATATATTCTGATATTTATGATCTGATATATATTCTGATATATAAACTGATATAAAACATGGAATCAGGCTTGGAATCATTCATTATTTACTTTTATTTTTTGTTATGATCAAATCCATAAATTATTTTATATAAGTTATTTTGTCTGCTTTGGCAAATTACATCATCTACATGCCTCAAAGGGAAGTATTTAAAAAGAACCGCACAAAACTATAATTATTATTATTATTATTATTATTATTATTATTATTATTATTATTATTATTATTATTATTGCGTGTTTCGTTTCGGCAGAGGATGATGGGAAATGAAGTTTGCTACGCCTCAGATCATAAACGACATTGTCCGGCCCCTGACGTAGGCATCCACTGACCAATGAGAACGCCAGAGAGGCGGGTCCGCTTGTGCAATCTAAATTCTAATTGGCTGCATTCACGCTTGAGTTCAGACGGACGGATTTTTGCCAAATTGCTGATCACTGATCAGTTTAGTTGTGTGTGAGTTGTTTGTGTAACGTTACCCACATGTTAGCAGGGCTGTGGTATTATCTCTACTTAAATCTGCATTTGATTGATGTGTGTGACGTGTGAGGTCCTAAAATCCATATCCGACCCGAATCACTTCTTTCTTCTTATTTATTTTCTTATTAATTGCTTCATTTATGTATTTACTTTTTATTGTTACTTCATAGTTTTGCCTGTCTGATGGATGCAAGTTATTTCTGAGTTCGGCTAAAGAAGGAAGATAACGTCAAAAGATGACGTCACACGCCTACGTCAGTTCGGTGTATGACGTCTTTTGTACTGTTGTCTATCAGAACCAGACTTTGGTTCGCAGGGTTAATGCAACGAGATGAGCTTTATTTTATTTTAAACTACCTGAGACCCGAGGCAAGTTTAGGACCCGAACCCGCTCGGGTGTCGGGTCGGACATCGGGTTTTCGGACCCAAGTGAACCCGTGGAGACCTCTAGTGTGAGACCCGCAACACGTCAAAACGCACATCCGCTTTCATCTGCGTGTGAATAACATATAACATATATGTGACCCTTATGAGAAACACTTTCCTTCAGTGTCTACAATGAAGCTTTTCTAGTGCTCATGTGTGCTGTGTAGTTGGCACTGTAGGCAGGTCACTTCTGAGACAGTCAGAGCTGAGAAGGGGAGAATGAAAGCTGACATGCTTTGTTACATTTCACGGTGTATTAAATTCATCTATTTCTGGCCACTTTCACTTCATAGTTTCTGATGGCAAAGGGCACACCCCGGTGAACACAGTTGAGGTTGTAAACTTTCTGAAGTTATGACATGCACTGTTATGTGGCTGTGCACACATCATTGTATTAAGGGTATGTTTAAACGTTATGAACAGTTAGTCTTATTTTTAGTTTATAAGTCTAGTTTTTGTAGTGAAGTGGAAGGATTTTGATATGGGAATGAAAGGACCGCTGTTTCTTCTTTTCCACGGTATGGTGTCTCTTTACCTCTACATTTCTGCATGTTATTGAGCATGAGATTCTGTCACAGAAAATGTTTGCATGTGTTTATTCCTATAACTAACCAGAATAAACTAAAAAGGGAGTTTTTATATTTTTATGCAAATTAGTGGTTCATTTTTTTTTAAAACGGCTTTGTCTTTTCTATTATGCAATTTAAAGATCATCTTAAAAAGTTTAATCTGCAAATTTATCCTTCCGCTATTCATCTCTGTTTGTAAATAAAACAAAAATAGCAATTTGAACAATCACTGAGTTAACAAATCCACCGACAAGCAGACAAACATCTGAAAACTGGTTTGATTTTTGTGTATATATATACTACAATAGAAAGCGATGGAAAAGACACATTTATGTGTTTTTTTACATTTATGCGTTTGGTTGATTTTTTTATCCAAAGTGACATACAGTGCATTCACATGTTATCAGTTTGTACATTCCCTGGGAATTGAACCCATGATCTTGGTGTTGCTAGTGTTGTACTCTACCAGCTGAGCAACTAAATGTTCAAATGTTTTAACTGAGGCTTCATACCACTTTAATGGTCTCTAACTTTATCTCTTAAGTTCTCACAGCTGTTCTGCTGTTTGAGGCTCTGGCATGGGAAGTGAAAATGCCAAAGGAAATTCATGGCCTCAAAGGTTCTTGTCTGGTTATTCCCTGTTCTTTCTCCTACACATCATACCCACCCAGTGACCCACAGAGAGTTGTGTGGTATCAGTGGGCCTCTTTTAGCTACCCTTTAGTTTACGATCGTTTGCATGAAGCTGAAGTCATTGACAAGTTCAGAGGAAAAACTGAATTATTTGGTAAGCCGTCACACTGGAATTGCAGTCTGGTGATCAAAAGTCTGGATCTGTCTCACCATGGAGAGAAATTATATACATGGATTGACCCAGAAAATGTCAGAAGGAGCACCTATAAGTTTTATGATGTTACTTCTACGATTCGTGTGGACAGTATGTAAATAATTTTTGGTCTTTGAAACCTTAATTTATGATGTCTCTTCATGTTAATGGACAACTGGAGCTATTGCTCACACTCTTTAACTCTAGTGCAGTAATCTAATTTTAATGTTTCTGCTCATTCAGCCAATCCGAAGCAGCCCACCATCAATATTTATGGAGGAGAAAGGATCGGTAATACCATTACAGTAGCATGTTCCACCTACCACACCTGTCCATACAAAAAACCAGCCATCACTCTGAACGGAGTAGAAGGACCTGATCAGACAGATGATGTCCAGTCTGAAAATGGTTTATGGAAAAGGACTCTGACACGCACAGGTGTTGTGAGGGCTGAGCACTCAGATATCGAGTGTATTGTAACACATGAAGGAGGAATATCAGCAAGAGCTACAAAGAACAAAAATGCAGCGTGTGAGTGAACATATAAATGCATAAAGAATAAATGTCTGTGCAACTCTCAATCAATCCCTGTTTAATTTCAGGTGTCCATTATAATGTCACCATTGAGCCTCAAGCAGCAGATGTCATAGAAGGTGTTGCAAAGGACTTCAATTGTACCATCTACCATTCCTGCCAGAAGGAGCTTCCCACCATCTCATGGAACTATAAGAACATGCAGGTCTCAACAGGGAATAAAAAACTTGCAGGGTCTGATTTGGTCTCCTTTTCCACCATAACCTTCTTGGGTACAAGAAAAGATCATGGGAAGAAATTGACATGCATGGCAGAATTTCCTGGAAAGAAAATCGAAACATCTGTGGTTTTACTTGTACAGCGTGAGTGGTCTGAAAACATTATGCATGATTTGTGTGATTTCTCTTTCTCATTAATACTACTTTCCATTGATTTTTTTTTTACAGAGTATGGGACCAAACTAGTGAATCCTAACATAAAGAAAGGTATGTGTTTAGTTTAAAGTTTAGTCTTTATTTAAAGTTTATCCCTGAACAATTCCCTGAACTCATGGTCATAGGTAATGACGTTGAACTGTATTAATATTAAGATAAATTACATAGACACAACCAAAAACAATATACAATGAATTGTATTTTCTGAATGTCATTTGAATATCAATGATTTTTCAGTGTCCAGTAATTCAACTCAACAAAGGGCAACTTGTGCATATTATAATGTACCTAAAGTTAGCTAGCTTTTAACACGACAGACATATTACAGTTAATATGCACAGGCTTTGATGTCAACAGCACAATATACAGAACACATCTTTGGTCCTCTGTTTATTTTTTGAAATATGAACAGCCTGAGAAACACCAGTGTAAATGATATGTGTATCTATATCATTTTTAGGTGATCTCCTGCATGAAGCGGACGTGTCCCCCAGACTCACTGCAGTACCTCATTCCTGTGTGGTCATTCCCTGCAGTCTCAAGATGGAAGAGGAGCAGGCCGTGCATCTCAGCATTCGATGGGTCACCGATAAAGGTTATATGTTCCACACCGGCCAGAGCAACGTCCTGGACAACTTCAAAGGTCGCACACGGCTGCTTGGAAACCTGGATAAGAGAAACTGTACAGTTGAGATTGATAACATACAAACCCATGACAACGGACCATTCTGTTTCCAAGCTGAAAAGAACAAGGAGAAATACATATTTAACAACAGCTGTGTTTTCATTCTGATGCAGGGTAAAACAATATTTCATAGCTCACTTGTGAATATCTTCAAAATGTGTCACAGAAATACAGAGAGTTTTGACACAAAACCACATGTAATTCCACATGAAGGTCATTGCATTATATAACAAAATACCAGACTAGATTTATTCAGTTGTTTGCCCTGAGAAAGTTTTCCTTTAAATTCATAATCATGCAGATTTTTCATATGAATATTGTGTGCGAATTTAAACAAACACTAATTTGTTTGTTTTAAGGTTTGTTCATATTATTCAACAAGAGCAGGACAGACAGACAGACAGATACAGATACATTAAATACATGTTAGGGCTACTGTATTTGCAACCCCTTTAATTTCCAATGCATAAAAATTGCACTGATCACTCAAATGATCACACACACTGATCATTATTCTCTCGTAAAAGCTCCTCCCAACAAACCCGTGATGTCATCCCTTCCTGACGTCATCGAACCCGGGACACACGTCACTGTTACCTGCTCAGTCAACCACACGTGCCCCTCCCACCCCCCCAGCATCACCTGGAACATCCTGACCTCCCGAGACACGGTCAGCCACCGGAACTTGGGCAGAGGAGTCTGGGAAACTGTTTCAATGGTGATCTTTATCCCAACCGGATATGAAGAGCAAGAGAAAGTCATTTGCAGAGCAAAGTTTTGGGGTGATAAAACTCCTGATACATTTAGTTCAGCTGAACTGAGCGTTAGAGGTGAGTTCAGACAGGAAGAAACGTGTTGTTTCATTGCATCACTGTGTGTGTGATGGTCTGTGATAAGTGCATATTGTTTAACAGGAATTCAGGGTGTTGGATTGGAGACTGTCATAGCACCTGTACTTGTGTTTCTCCTGCTTTGTGTTGGAGTCATCATATACAAGATGAGACACAGGTAGATATTCTTGTGTATCTTTATCTTGTCTTACATTAAAACGGTGAGTTATAGTTCATTTTCAGTCAGCATCGTGCCTAGCCTTGAACCACTGTGAATCTTCACTGGCTTTTATAAAACATTTATTCCACATATCTGCAATGTAATGATGTCACAGGTGTACGTATATAGAGTCATGTACAGCGTTAAACGAGCACAACCAATCAGAATTAAGGACCAGAACTGTCTATTTTATAATAAAGGTTTTCTTCCGATCATTCTGGAAGAGCAGTCTGGGATAAGAGAGAAAATGGCATCAGGCAAGTACAGTACAACATAAAAAGGAGCAATAATAATCATAGTTATTCTTATTATTTGTGTGGTTGACTTTGTTTTTTTATTTTTTTGTGTCAAGGTTCAACAACAACCTCTGATGACAGGTATCTTTTAATTCCTCATTCACATAACCTGATATTAATTTGACGCAGAAATGAGTTGCATTAACTGGTGTATGCACTGGTATTACAGACGCATGAAACCCATGAGTCCATGATGAGCAGACAGCGACATCTAGGCAGATGAAGGTGCTGCTCATCTGTACAGTGCAAGATTTCTTGTTGGAATTATTATATTACTAATGTTACCAAATTACTAATATTTTTGCATTAGGCAGCATGTATATATCTGATATCCTAATTCATAAATGTTCATATAATTCTAAAATTTGTCTTGCCTATTTGCTCAGACAATAATCTGTTTTTGAAAGACCTGATTGTGTTTAACACAGTTTGTTTTATTGTCATAGAGCTTTAATACTGCGGCTGACATGCGTGATAACAGGACAAATAACAATTTTATGTTTTAAACAGAGATGGCGATAGAGAGGCTAAAGTTACTGATTTTATTGTCAATAACAGAATACTGCCCAGACCCACTAGGGGGCGTCCTGTCATTTTTTTCTCCCCATTGCTACCTTTAGTACTTAAGGTGGAAATAGAAGAGGGTGGACTGGTGATGTGACTGAAACAAGACTATTAAATTAAAAAAAATAAGCATTTGTTAGTGTATATATTATGATCAGGCTCTTGTAAACACACTGTGTGAGTTGTTGCAGAAGAAGAGGTTTAGTCTGAGAGATCAGGGCACTTCTGCATTGCTTACAGCTGTGAAAGAGTCAATTTCAGTTTTTAGACTTGTGGTTTTGTAGTTAACACATCTCACTGAACATATATTGATTTTGCTTTTGCAGAAAATCAATATGAAATTACTTTTTTCTGTTGCATTAATTGTTTACATTTATTGTGCAAAGTGTATCAGCAGAGTTTGTATTTCAGTCTGTTTTTATTTAGTTTGATTTTCTTTGATATGGCTGTGAATTACAGAAATGTATAAAATATATATTTTTTTGCAATGAATTAAATGCAATACATTGATGCTCAGAGACAAAATTGGATGTTGTGAAAATAAAGGTGATAATTTTTGACAGCTGGGTGTTACTTCCTCTGGTAAACTATAAAAACACATATATGCATCTGTGTCGTTTTAGCCCCTCATGCAAACAAAGAGCTTGATGTGATGTTGCAGTGAATATGCAGCTAAGAAGAAGATGAGGCCGAATGCTTGAAACAACATCCTGTTGCAGCATGATCATAATGATGATAAACAGAACTGACCTTTAATTGTTTAAAAATAGCAGAATTGCTCTTAATGTGATTTTTAACATGCTCACATTTGAACAGACTTCTGTGACAGTGAATCAACGTGAGAAATTTAATGCACATGCCACAAACCAATGACGTGTAGGTTAGCTTACCATCTGCATAAATTACACTGAAATCTAGCACGTTATTTACTACTTTCTAATATTTATTCTGTTACGTAACTGTAGATCGCTTATCGATGGCTATAGCCCAATCAGATATAAATCCAGATTGAATGTAAAGAACATGTCTGTCTATTGGGCCGATGTTTGCCCCAACAATGAAGAAAGATGTATTTTTTTCTACTGTACTTTTTCTGTTACCATAGCAACCACTTTCCCAGCATGAGCACCCATGTCATCAACAGCAGTGTTGAGAGCCTGCAACATGATGGTAAAGGATCAGCTAAGGGCCCTGACGTGTCTTTTTATGGCAGCTCTACGAGTCTAGTAAGTGGGCAGTGGCAGAAGCAGAGCATCTGCACCGATTTTTGGAAATTCACCTCGCATCAATTCTGAAAACTTTGGAAAGTCCAGCTGCTTCAGAACAGATGAGTGTAACAGAAAAATCATCAACATTTGAACCCCATTAGCCTTCAGTGCTTCTAGACTCACTTCTTTATTTCCAAAGTTTTCTGTGTCTTTCATGGACACTAATAAGATGAAGTATTAGTGAAGTATTATTCAATTTTTTTTAACTTTATCAAATGTATGCAAGCAGTTTTCAGCAGTTCCTTCTGAACACTTCATTAAACGTACATCTGAGACACTTCAAAGCTTATGTAAAAAATAACAGCTACTCTGCAGTTTTGTGAAATGCTTTTTACAGTACTGCCACAAACACCATTGCAAGCTACATCACACTTAATATATCAGTGCCTGAGAATTAGAAACCAGTTCCTCCATCTGCTTCTGCTCCTCTGACCCTCTGTTAGACTTTCCACCTGCTGATCTCCATTCTAAGGGGCTTCTCTTATCCTCCCATCTCTCCTGATCTCTGTGTACTCTGTGTCCACTGACTCCCTCTCCACCTCCTCAGGATGTTTCTTCAGAAGGGAGAAGTTGACGGTGGCATAAGCAGCCTCTTCTGGTTCTGCCCCGGCCGCTTCGCTCTCTTCTGCTCCACCTGTTGACTCCAGCTGTGTGTTTGAAATTGCTCCACCAAACTGGCCCTGAAGAGGCGCCTGCTCACCGGTTACAGTGTTCATCTGCACAGTCTAAAACATTTAATGAATTAAATGCAATACATTGATGCTCAGAGACAAAATTGGATGTTGTGAAAATAAAGGTGATAATTTTTGACAGCTGGGTGTCACTTCCTCTGGTAAACTATAAAAACACATATATGCATCTGTGTCGTTTTAGCTCCTCATGCAAACAAAGAGCTTGATGTGATGTTGCAGTGAATATGCAGCTAAGAAGAAGATGAGGCCGAATGCTTGAAACAACATCCTGTTGCAGCATGATCATAATGATGATAAACAGAACTGACCTTTAATTGTTTAAAAATAGCAGAATTGCTCTTAATGTGATTTTTAACATGCTCACATTTGAACAGACTTCTGTGACAGTGAATCAACGTGAGAAATTTAATGCACATGCCACAAACCAATGACGTGTAGGTTAGCTTACCATCTGCATAAATTACACTGAAATCTAGCACGTTATTTACTACTTTCTAATATTTATTCTGTTACGTAACTGTAGATCGCTTATCGATGGCTATAGCCCAATCAGATATAAATCCAGATTGAATGTAAAGAACATGTCTGTCTATTGGGCCGATGTTTGCCCCAACAATGAAGAAAGATGTATTTTTTTCTACTGTTCTTTTTCTGTTACCATAGCAACCACTTTCCCAGCATGAGCACCCATGTCATCAACAGCAGTGTTGAGAGCCTGCAGCATGATGGTGAAAGATCGGCTAGAGCACACAGTATCTTTTTGTAGCGACTGAACTTCCCTCTGCACCTCCACTGGGACTGTTTGTGATAATGAAAGTCTATATAATCCCTGGATAGCTGGGGATGTATGTATATACACAAAGAATGAGCCCACATTAAATGTTGTCATTTTAATAAACTGAAAAATGCTTATATTTGACATTTGTTCTACCAAACAGAAAGAGAAGATGGCGATTATTCGAGTTTTTAAACTTTATCAAATGTATGCAAGCAGTTTTCAGCAGTTCCTTCTGAACACTTCATTAAACGTACATCTGAGACACTTCAAAGCTTATGTAAAAAATAACAGCTACTCTGCAGTTTTGTGAAATGCTTTTTACAGTACTGCCACAAACACCATTGCAAGCTACATCACACTTAATATATCAGTGCCTGAGAATTAGAAACCAGTTCCTCCATCTGCTTCTGCTCCTCTGACCCTCTGTTAGACTTTCCACCTGCTGATCTCCATTCTAAGGGGCTTCTCTTATCCCATCCCTCCTGTGCCCACTGACTCCCTCTCCATCCCCTTTTCTTTTTAATAATGTCACATTGTTGATTCTGACTGCTGGTCCTGTTTGAAACTTACTTCCAGATGAACTGAGTCAGTGTCTGAGGGTGCGTCCAGCCCTTTATGTTTTTTGGCTCTGTGGACCAGATTTTCAAAGAATGAGACAGAATCAAGTCAAATCATGTAAAATGTTCAAACCACTATATACTCGAAAGTGCACAAATACATTTTAATGGGGTTTGCTTTATTTTTAGGCATGTTTAGAAAAGAAACATTACCTGTTATAATACACGCAACAGCACAAAAGCACAGGGAAGATGAGTGCTGAAGCTGCTATTCCCACCAAAAATATGAATATAGTGAAGAGCTTCAGGTTCTTCAGAAAATCTTCTCCAGCTTGAATTTGAGAACACAGAGTTGTTACTTGTATAACAGTATATAATAAATCAGATGCAGATCCCAGATTGATAAGAATGTTGTTCTAAACTTCCCCTAAAATCTTGATCCAGGAACATTTACATAGCTCATGACAGACATGATGTTTTTTACAATGGTACAATGGATACAAAAGTATCTCACACTGACAAAAGAAACTGGTGACTTTATGTGAAGTTTCAATATATGCATATTTAATTTAGTAATATGGATTAAACTGTGGACTCACACATCACTTCTATGGCCCTTTGGTCAAGAATGTTTTCACATCTCACTTCACTTCCAACAGCAGCGTTGTGGAATTCTGAGGTTGGTGTGATGGTCAGAGTTGAGCGGTAGCAGCTGGTGTTGGTAATCAATGTGATGTTGTTCTTCAACTCCATCACCTGTCTTCCTTTTGTCTGGATACGCCATGTTATCACAAGATGAGTTTCAGGGCATGGAATAGGCTTAGTTTTGTATGGATAAGTGGAGGTACATGTAATGAGAGCACACAGTCCTGATACTGCAGTAACTTCTACTGGAGTGATGATGATGGGCAAGTTCTCTTGCTGTTGGTCTTGAACAATAATGTAAAAGTTATATATGGTACATATTATACAAATGTATAATACATAATACACATTATCACACCCCTATATTATTTTTTTAAAAATAATTTAGGGGTGTGAAGTGCTATTTTACATTTTTTACATTTAAGCAACATGTACATTTAATACAAAAATATAAAATGAATCTAACACAATACATACCATGGCGCAAAAAATATAATAACAGCGTAAGGATGAAATCCATTTTAAGTATGTTTTCCAAAGATCTGCATGGAAAAGTACATTACCTGGACATTTATAATCAAACTATATGATCTAGAATTAAAGTATGTGAATAGTATTTAAATAAGACAGTCTTACCATTGTCACGCTGTTCTGAGAAGCTTCAATTATAACAACTGCAACACGATCTGCATTACAGAAAGTTCTGATTTCCTCATTTTTTGTCACTTCCTGGAAACTGACTAAAACATGAGTTTGGGTGATTATTGTGTATGACAAACATAGAACACATAAAACCAGAACAAGCACTATAAAATTGGACATGAAGAATAAAAATAACATTGAGACGTGAAAGTTACTATATGTATAATAAATGAAGTTCTTTGTTAGTGGGGGTGTAAGAGATCTGTCGTCTGCAAGTGTTAGTTGAGCTTCATGCTGAGTTTTAAATGTGTTAAGGCTGCGCGAGAGATGTAGCAGGACGGCAAGAACAATAAAAAAGAGAAATACTGAGTTTATAAAGATTGAAATGACAGTTTCTGTATAATGTTATAAAGAGCTGACAACAAAGAGCTGACACAGGGAGAACATGCAAGCTCCACACAGGTAGGCCTGCGGGCCCAGCCATTGCTTGAACCCGGAGCCTTCATGCTGTGAGACAACAGCGCCTCTGCTGTTTGTGAAACAAATTAATTCATTATCATAACTCTATCCATTCACTTCATCTCACAACAGCTCAATAATTACACCAATTTGTTATAATGACACATAAAGTTAATGTTAATGCATTGAAGCAGGTGTGTTGTCATGCACATACTGTTTGAGCTCGTTTCAAACTTTCCCCACAGTGTGGCAGCATTTGCTGAGAGTGAGAGTGCAAGCCCACCACAACAGACTGAAACTTGTGAATGTAGGCATTCACCAAATCTATCAACATTCAGATTATTTAATTACAGGACTCTTTGTTTTATCTGCGCTATGTGATCTAATATTAATCAATTTAAATATACTGAATAATATTTTATAGACGGACATGTCATAAGACATGACAGGCAGACAGACAGACAGGCGTGTAATTTCCTGTTTGTTTGACAGAGGGCATTAGACTGATTTCACTGTCAAATTTACTGGCCTGCGGTCAGTGTTGAGGTGAATGAAAAGCTGTTCTGAATCAAACTGTATCTGTCTCATGTTCGTCTACTTCATTTTACTCTCAAATCAGACTGACGCAAATGTAACATCCTGTAACACTGTGAGAGGTGAGACGAAACTAGACAGATAAAATACAGGGAGAGTTGATGCCTTACCAGAAAATATTTCACATTTCCTGAAGCTTTAACTGCTCAAAAGCGCACAAGGCAAATAAATGCACATTCTGATAACAACAAACCTTTATTTCATTACATTCAACATAAGCAAAAATACAAGGGGTGTAATGATATACCAACGCCAAAGGTTTGGTTCATATTATGGTTTTGGGGTCACGATTCATACCGGTTTGGTTCGGTTTCTTGGATTATTAGCAGGAAACTTGTGAGAAAGAAAAATTTGTGCAATACCTGCAATGATGTGCTGAATTTCAGGCCCTGTTGTATAATATTTCGAAAAAATGCAGCTCTTATAGGGTGTTAAAAGTGTACTAATTACTATTTAATCAAAGCTCAAGGAAGACATCTTTGTTTTGTGACACGGTAAGGTGAGGTCAACCTCAACAATGGGCCAGGGTTGGCCGGGGAGTCACAAGGGTACTGCGGTACATACTGTGGGTGGTGTTCATCGGATCGGTTTTGTTACACACCTAATAAATACACACCACTAGATATGTAGGGGAAACAATCAGACAGACAGATAAATGTGTGTTGTGTTTATGTGTGTGTGTGTGTGTGTACAGTTGAAAGCTGCAGCAGGAATTAGACTACAGCAAACAGAAGTAGTTTAGGAGAGGAGGGGAGTGAACATTCACCTTTCATTTGCTCTCACTGACAAAAGCACCAAAGATACATGAAAAGAATTAAAAGCGCTTTACAGGCAGCCACAAACTCACAAAGAGAAACTGAATCTGAAACGAATGAGTTTCAGGTTTTGTGATCATGAGGTAGGTGTGTGAAACCCAGATCTTCATAAATGTTCACCTTTTTATTATGTGTGCTGAAAAGTCAACATTTCAGAACAGTTAATGCCATGACAATGTATGTGAATTTAGTCATATTGTACACAACAGTTCTGAAAACCTTGTGGACATGGCAAGAGTTTAACTGCATATGTGATTTCCACATCACATGACAGTATGAATATTTACATTAGATGATACAGCCTGGTCTAAGTCTAATGATTATCTTTATAAGGCCAAAGAATAAAGAGTCTGTACATTTCTATATCTGTATAGCTGTACACAGATGAGCTCTTCTCTCATACAGAATATCTAACTGATTATCTTATCATTCTGCCTAAATCATTCCACATGAATGAATAAACATTAGTCTGAGTTAATGATATAGATTTGCTCGCTAGAGTTTTACTGAGCTTAGCTGTTGTTACTAGCTGTTGTCTTTAGTTTGAGTAATAAAACAAACAGGAAATACATTCTTAAACAAGACGAACATCTAAAGAACATCTAAAGAACATCTAAAGAACATTTAAAGAACATTTAAAGAGCAGGTGAGATTAAGTGTTTTGAGATGATCAACATGACCAGTTCCAGTTTCTATAATTAAAGTCATTAAAAGTACTTTTAAAAGTAATTATCTATATTATCTATAGTAACACGTTTCTAATGTTTAATCCATACATATATTTATATATTTATCCACAATCCATAAAGTTTATTATTTTTACAATGTACATACAGTGACCACAAAAGGACACTTTTATATGCTTAGCTCACACAAAAACTTGCTGCAAGTGTGTTATTATCATTATTATCGTGTGATTGTTATATTTTGCAAAGGCATTTCAACATTTTAAGTGTGGCTTAGGCATTAAAATACTTTTGGGGACCTGATGTAAAAAACCTACAGTACTAATTTAATAAAAATAAAACCTATCATAAAGATATCATATTAATGTCCCAGAGTTTTTATAGTAGCACACAGGTTTTCTTTTTTGCTGGAGTGGATGGGTTGAGGACAATGCGAACGGCTTCTGTGAAGACCTCACTAATGCCGTCCTGGTTGAGGGCAGAGCACTCCACATACTTGATGGCATGGATCTGTCTGGCTAGCGCTGTGCCCTGCTGCTGGCTGATAGGTACCAGGTTCTTCTCCTTCAGTTTGTTCAGAACCTCTGGGTCATCTCTCAGATCCATCTTAGTTCCCACCAGCAGGATGGGCACATTGGGACAGTGTTCAGACACCTCGGGAAACCACTTCAGCTTGACATTCTCGAAGGAAGACGGGCTGGTGACGCAGAAGCAGATAACAAAGACGTTTGTCTGTGGGTAGGAGAGAGTTCGCAGCCGGTCGTATTCCTCCTGACCTGCGGTGTCCCACAGGTTTAGACTAACTAGTTTGGTGTCTACTGTCAACTGTGCGCTGTAGTTGTCGAAAACAGTGGGCACATATTCTTTAGGGAAAGCATTTGTGGTGAAGGAAATCAGGAGACAGGTTTTCCCCACTGCACCATCTCCGACCACAACACACTTGATATTCTGCATTGTTGTCCTTCCTTCAGACTCAAATAACTGAAAAATACAAAACAACTTTAGTACTCCGACACTTAACACACTGAGGGGTCCAAAAGATTTTTATTATTAAAACATGGAAATGGCAAGTTTTAGGATTTTAAATCAAAAGGTTTGGGGTACAAAGAATTAAAAGATATTTACTAGGCCTCTAAGCAAATTTGTGACATTGAACATGTTAATTTTGCACAGATTGTCTTCACTTCCTCTGAACCCATCAGGATGGTTCTTTGGAAGAGTCTCATGTTGGTATCATCAGGTTTTGCTCAACTCCATCGCTGCTGCCATGTAAATTTCATGTAAATTTTTCATTCTGACTTTTCATGCAAATTTTAGATCAGCATACTGGTTAGTGGTTTTACACTTTTGTTCCCTGTTGTATAAACCAGTCATTTTATTAGTTTAGTTTAGTTGTTTTAAATAATGGAAATGTTAGGGAACATCCTTATAACCTAAAATTGTTAGCTGGGGATACTGATTAAACTAAATATGCTACACCCTTAACATGATCAGGAGAAACAGTGTTGTACAAGACCATCATGGTAATGAAAGTTCTGTCATATTATCAACAGCTAAAAAAGATTACACTCATACCCACAGAACAAGACCATGCTATCAAAGGCCTTTATTTATATCTTCCTGAGAAGAACAAGAGCTGATCTTGTGGTGTTGAGGAGGAAGTATCTTACACATGCATTTTCACCTCCTTACAAACCATATAATAATATGCATTGATCAGAAGTTACTCTTTCTTAGCTCAGTATTTCAGTTGTATGTGTACATTTGAGTTGTATGTGACATACTGTCAACTTTAATGTTTGCCCTACAATGTCTTAGAAGACATACAAATACATATGTGCTCTTGTAGCTCAGTTGTGGGTTGTGGGTCTGTGGGTTCGATTAAGTAAGTAAGTGCCCCTGGGAATCGAACTTACAAAACACACGTACTTACAAAAAAAATGCATAACTTGAATGTACTGTAAGTCAGCGTCTGCCAAATACGTAAATGTAAACATATACACAAATGAGACACTTGCTGACATACAGTAAGCTATAAAAGAAATGTACTGTATAGCACAGCTCAGATAAGATAATCTCTGAAGAATTTGATGAGAAATGTTTGGGTTTATACTGAAATATTTACTTTTGATTTTAGCTTTGGTGTCTGAGTCTAGCTGAGCACACCTGGAGATTTTGTTGAGTTCTCCTCTGAAACTCTAGAAGAAACACAAGATTATTAGAGTCTGTGTCTCAGGAGAAAAATCGGTGAATCAGAAAACTTAAGCAGAAGCCTTCATGTGCTCTTCATGCAATCTTAAGGTTGATCTTAAGAACTGTATGTGGAGACTGAAGAGCAGATCACATGAGCTCTTCTCATCAAATAAAATGCTTGAACTCTTTTCTGTTCTTGTGATTTGTCTGTCCAGTGTGTAATATTATAAAAATATGTTCTTATGGAGATCTGAGTTTGAAACGTTTGAGCCATGTTCATGGCTCACAAACAGTTCAAAAGTTCACTTTTACAAGAGAACTGACTGCAGGTCAGACTGTAATGCTTACTATATGACGACTGTCATCAGTTCTGTTGTCTAATCACTTAACACGTGTCACCAGAACACCCATCATCATCTGAGCTAATATTTTTCCTCTGCTGATGTCATATTGTCTGTGTTGTCTCATATATCTAAAGCTGATATTGTTGTAGGTTACAGGTAACCTGTACTACAATTACAGTCAATTATTGTAACCTTAGCAATGTGTGTAGTTTCATGAAGGTTTCCTTGTACTTCAATAATAAAATGAAGTCAGACAGTGCGTACACAAACTATTATTTATAGTTAATAGCCACAAATTACATTACTTTTTGACCTACAAAAAATACAGTTATTCTGTAAGATAATTGTTATGAAAACAAGATCTTCAGTCATATAAAAAAACCTATGTGACATCACCACATCCTTATGAATTTTTATAAAATCCTTATGAATTTCAAGTCAGAGATACAGCAGAGAGATATAGTCTAGCCATATATAAAAATAAAGCCTCATTGGTCAGCCGGTTTGAAACACATTACCAGGTCAGAACAGAAACTTGCAATGTGGCCTCACTGACATACAAAATGTCATTATAAGAGAGTAAGTTGTAACTTACCTCTCATTGACCCAAAAGACTCTGGAAACTGAGGAGTCAACGGTGAACTGAATACACTGTCCCTGCATACAGCCGCACAGGTCAGTGCAGGAGGAAGTGAGCACAGACTCATTCACAGAGAGGAAGTAATGACACAAAAAGGCAAAGAGCTACTGGGGAAGTTCAGAGGCTATGTGGGCCATAAGCTCAGCAGTGGGGCGTCAGACGTGAGGAGCACTATTAAGACAACTTACTGCACAACCTCTGTCACAGGCATTCAAAACATTTACACTGTCACGGAAACTTTTCCAAACTTTACTTTACTTTTCCACTTCATTAGGTTTAGATTTATAGGAACGACACACATTAATAAACAGTTCTGTGTGTGTGCCATTGTAACTAATTTTTAACAAATAAATGAAAAACAAGAGAATAGTGTATGTACACTTACACGTACGTCTACAGTGTCATATAGACATAAACAATAATTGCAATTCATAAAAGCAGTATTTAGTGATAACTCAGTATAGATATAAGAGCAGTTTTAATCCTGTGAATGTGTATTTCAAAACGCACCGCCAGAGGGCGCAATTGCTCACATTTAAACACTCAACAATCGGTGTCTGTTCACTTTTCTCTGTTTATCTGAGACGCTTTTAAACAATTGAGAAGTTTTTAAATCATTTTAAAAGTGTGTATCAGTCATCATGACTGAATGTCTGATGACTTCACATCACTTCACTTCACATCACATCACTTCACATCACATCACTTCACATCACATCACTTCACATCACTTCACTTCACATCACTTCACTTCACATCACATCACATCACTTCACTTCACTTCACTTCACATCACATCACATCACTTCACATCACATCACATCACTTCACATCACATCACTTCACTTCACATCACATCACATCACTTCACATCACATCACATCACTTCACATCACATCACATCACTTCACTTCACATCACTTCACATCACATCACATCACTTCACATCACATCACATCACATCACTTCACATCACATCACTTTACATCACTTCACTTCACATCACATCACATCACATCACATCACTTCACTTCACATCACATCACTTCACATCACATCACATCACTTCACATCACTTCACTTCACATCACATCACATCACATCACTTCACATCACACATCACATCACATCACATCACTTCACATCACATCACTTCACATCACTTCACATCACTTCACTACACATCACTTCACATCACTTCACATCACATCACTTCACATCACATCACTTCACTTCACATCACATCACATCACATCACTTCACATCACATCACATCACATCACATCACATCACATCACATCACATCACTTCACATCACTTCACATCACTTCACATCACATCACATCACATCACATCACATCACTTCACATCACTTCACATCACTTCACTATCACATCACTTCACATCACTTCACATCACTTCACATCACATCACATCACATCACATCACTTCACATCACATCACATCACATCACATCACATCACTTCACATCACATCACATCACTTCACATCACTTCACATCACATCACATCACATCACTTCACATCACTTCACATCACATCACATCACTTCACATCACTCACATCACTCACATCATCAATCACATCACTTCACATCACATCACATCACTTCACATCACATCACATCACATCACTTCACTTCACATCACATCACTTCACATCACATCACATCACTTTACATCACTTCACATCACTTCACATCACATCACTTCACATCACTTCACATCACTTCACATCACATCACTTCACATCACATCACTTCACATCACATCACATCACATCACTTCACATCACATCACTTCACTTCACTTCACATCACATCACATCACATCACTTCACTTCACTTCACTTCACTTCACATCACATCACATCACTTCACATCATATCACTTCACATCACATCACATCACTTCACATCACATCACATCACTTCACATCACATCACATCACATCACATCACATCACATCATATCACTTCACATCACTTCACATCACTTCACATCACATCACATCACTTCACATCACTTCACATCACATCACATCACATCACATCACTTCACCACAAAGCTTTAATGAGAGAATGAGGTTGTGAAGTGTGACTTTATTTATTTATGTTGACATAATCTCATAGAAATCATGCTGGAATAACATCCTTTATCAGAATCCATCCCAGCTCAGTACACGCTCTCATTAAAGTGCAGCAAAGCTGAAACTTCCACCTTCATATTCACACTTAAACCATCTGTGATGAAAAATAATAACAATTAAAAAAGCAATTAAATAATAACAATTAAAAAAGCAATTAAATAATAACAATTATAAAAAGCAATTAAATAATAACAATTAAAAAAGCAATTAAATAATAACAATTAAAAAAGCAATTAAATAATAACAATTATAAAAACAATTAAATAATAACAATTAAAAAGCAATTAAATAATAACAATTAAAAAGCAATTAAATAATAACAATTATAAAAACAATTAAATAATAACAATTTAAAAAGCAATTAAATAATAACAATTAAAAAGCAATTAAATAATAACAATTAAAAAAGCAATTAAATAATAACAATTAAAAAGCAATTAAATAATAACAATTATAAAAACAATTAAATAATAACAATTTAAAAAGCAATTAAATAATAACAATTATAAAAACAATTAAATAATAACAATTTAAAAAGCAATTAAATAATAACAATTATAAAAACAATTAAATAATAACAATTTAAAAAGCAATTAAATAATAACAATTATAAAAAGCAATTAAATAATAACAATTAAAAAAGCAATTAAATAATAACAATTAAAAAAGCAATTAAATAATAACAATTATAAAAACAATTAAATAATAACAATTAAAAAAGCAATTAAATAATAACAATTAAAAAGCAATTAAATAATAACAATTATAAAAACAATTAAATAATAACAATTAAAAAAGCAATTAAATAATAACAATTAAAAAGCAATTAAATAATAACAATTATAAAAACAATTAAATAATAACAATTATAAAAACAATTAAATAATAACAATTAAAAAAGCAATTAAATAATAACAATTAAAAAAACAATTAAATAATAACAATTAAAAAAGCAATTAAATAATAACAATTAAAAAAGTGAGATTATTTTCCAGTGGCCTCGCCAGTGATCAGGCATCGTGTGTAACAGTGATCTGTGTGTGTTGTGATGAGTGTGTGTGTGTGTGTTGTGATGTGTGTGTGTGTGTTGTGATTAGAGTGTGTTGTGATGTGTGTGTGTGTGTTGTGAGTGTGTTGTGATGTGTGTGTGTGTGAGTGTGTTTTGATGTGTGTGTGTTGTGTTGTGAGTGTGTGTGTGTTGTGAGTGTGTGTGTGTTGTGATGTGTGTGTGTTGTGATGTGTGTGTGTTGTGTGTGTGTTGTGAGTGTGTGTGTGTTGTGATGTGTGTGTGTTGTGAGTGTGTGTGTGTTGTGAGTGTGTTGTGATGAGAGTGTGTTGTGATGTGTGTGTGTGTGTGTTGTGAGTGCGTGTGTGTGTGAGTGTGTGTTGTGAGTGTGTGTGTGAGTGTGTGTTGTGAGTGTGTGTGTGTGTGTGTGTTGTGAGTGTGTGTGTGTGTGTGTGTGTGAGTGTGTGTTGTGATGTGTGTGTGTTGTGATGTGTGTGTGTGAGTGTGTGTGTGTTGTGATGTGTGTGTGTGTGTGTGTGTGTGTGTGTGTGTGTGTGTGTGTGTGTGTGTGGTGTGTGTTGTGATGTGTGTGTGTGTGTGTGTTGTGAGTGTGTGTGTGTGTGAGTGTGAGTGTGTGTTGTGAGTGTGTGTGTGTGAGTGTGTGTGTGTGAGTGTGTGTGTGTGTTGTGATGTGTGTGTGTGTGAGTGTGTGTTGTGAGTGTGTGTTGTGATGTGTGTGTGTGTGTGTGTGTGAGTGTGTGTGTGTGTTGTGGTGTGTGTGTGTGAGTGTGTGTGTGAGTGTGTGAGTGTGTGTTGTGAGTGTGTGTGAGTGTGTGTTGTGAGTGTGTGTGTGTGTGTGTGATGTGTGTGTGTGTGTGAGTGTGTTGTGATGTGTGTGTGTGTATGTGTGTGTGTGTGTGTGTGTGTGTGAGTGTGTTGTGATGTGTGTGTGTGTGTGTGTGTGTGTGTGTGTTGTGATGTGTGTGTGTGTGAGTGTGTTGTGATGTGTGTGAGTGTGTGTGTGTTGTGATGTGAGTGTGTGTGTGTTGTGATGTGTGTGTTGTGAGTGTGTTGTGATGTGAGTGTGTTGTGTGTGTGTGTTGTGTGTGTGTTGTGATGTGTGTGTGTTGTGTGTGTGTGTTGTGTGTGTGTTGTGATGTGATGTGTGTTGTGTGTGTGTGTTGTGATGTGTGTGTTGTGAGTGTGTTGTGATGTGAGTGTGTTGTGTGTGTGTGTTGTGAGTGTGTTGTGATGTGAGTGTGTTGTGTGTGTGTGTTGTGAGTGTGTTGTGATGTGAGTGTGTT
Source organism: Chromobotia macracanthus (assembly GCA_036877525.1). Lineage (NCBI taxonomy): Eukaryota > Metazoa > Chordata > Actinopteri > Cypriniformes > Botiidae > Chromobotia > Chromobotia macracanthus. The sequence goes on along the minus strand of JAZGTH010000075.1, from coordinate 2,050,165 downwards.
GTGTGTGTGTGTTGTGATGTGTGTGTTGTGATGTGAGTGTGTGAGTGTGTGTGTGTGATGTGATGTGTGTGTAGGGCTGGTCAAGCGCTCTTCCGCGCATGCGTCGCGCCGCAGCCTGCGAGCGCGGCGTGAATCCGGGAGGAAGCGGCGCTCGGGCGGCCACCG
>JAZGTH010000075.1:1382500-1412500 GCA_036877525.1 Chromobotia macracanthus | reverse complement strand
TGTACAAATAGCACAGGAGAAATTAAGAGAAAATGTATGTTAATGTTTTTTCAGAAGTTCTGTCCGCTCGGATGTAATAAGCTTAATTAGTTAATTTCATAGACATAACTCAGAAAAATACAAGATCATGGTATGTGGTATGTGGAAAATCTAATAACTCCTAAATGAAACTTAAAAAAAAAAACGTTATAAACTATGATGCATTTAGTTTGTGTTTTTCTGTTCTGTTTGTTAAAGCAGAAGCTTTGCCTGCACTGTACTTGTCTCCTGACCTCTGACCTTTGTCCTGCAGGTATGCCAGTCTGTATTTCTGCTGTGGTTTGGAGGAGGAGGACAATGAGCTCCTCACTCTGGAGCTGCTGCACAGATATGTTGAGCTTTTGGATCAGCACTTTGGCAACGTAAGAGCCAATAATTTCAGTTGATCAAACCTACAGAATGTGATTGGTGCTTCCCTCAGTGCTGGAGAGCTGTGGATTGTTGCCAGGGAGCTCCTATGTGACACAAAGAGATTTTTGGCTTGATGTCGGTGTGTTAAAAAACCGGAAGCAATAGCAGAGATACAAACATGTTGAAGAGGGTCTTTTATAAAGATAGGTGTGGTTGATATGGGATATCGGAGTACTGTTACTCATCTCCTCATTAAGATTTTATTTGCACGCGTGATGTTGTCAGAGCATGTCAGTGTTGTCTGTAGATGTAAATACAGATGTAAGCAGTTTGTGATGTTTCTGCACATGCGTGGTTTTATCGTATTACCTTACACTGTCTGTGTGGGTGTTGTAGGTGTGTGAATTAGACATCATCTTTAACTTTGAGAAGGCCTACTTTATTCTGGATGAGTTTGTCATTGGTGGAGAGGTGCAGGAAACTTCTAAAGCTTCTGTTGCCAAATCACTGGAGGAGGCAGATTCTCTTCAAGAGGTTAGATACTCGTGTGCATGTGTGCGTATGTTTGTGATGTGCGTGTGTGCGCGTGTAAGCATGCGTGTTCACCCTTTTATTTATTCATTGATAAAATGTAATTTGTTGTGTTTTGTCTTTATTGGCAGACAATGGAGGAATATTTAAACAAACCTACATACTGAAGAACACGTTCAGCTCATCACCAGTCGAGAGCAGGATACTCCTGCTTCACATGCTGGATTTTTAATGAAATAAACTTTCTTAATGATACTTAAAACAGCAATATTTTACTTCACTCAGATTTCCAGACTTTTACTACTTTTGAGATTGTAAGAGTACTGTTGTTAAAGAGACGTATGAAATGTGAAACACTAGAACAGATGCTTGTGGCTTTAGATGATCAGAAGGAGAATACCTGTTGATTGTTTGATTATACTGTGACTTATGTTTTAAAATAAATTATTAATATGACCAAGTTTAATCTGCAGTTTATTTTTGAGAATAATGAATTTAGAAACTACACAGAGGACCATGATGTGTGCGAGTGCTTTATTTACCTCTGCCACGTCACACATGACCTCATCACACGCAGGAGATACTGAACGACTGAAACAGAACTAGTGTCTGAGCATCTGTGAGGAGAAAATCTCTGTGTGTTCATATGTTTACGAGGTAAAGTCAGGGACTTTTTACATTGTTTTTATCAATACTGAGAAATAACTACTATAGAACTACGAAACAAATCTGTTGGGTTTACTAAAATGCTTTTCTCTTCAGAGAAACACAAAATAAGAGAATAATTAAAGTGCTACATTGACTAAACACAATCATAGAATATATATATATATATTCTATTTCAAAATACTTTATATGACAATTCAAACATCAAACTGTGAATGTAATCTTTGTGTACGTCTACATCTCAGTCAGGGGTTTCCCCTCAGAGTCTGTTTCTCCAGCGTTGTCACTCTCTGGCTCCAGCTCCTGCAGAAGTTTCAGCATCCTGTCATCATCTAAGCTCACGGTTGTGCTCTTGTGCTCCCTTAGTCTCTTTTCTGCTGAACTTTGATCCAAGTAATCCTGGACGGCGCGCTCCAGCTTACCGTACACAGACCGTTGCGTGTCGAGTGAGGGTGTGAGATGCGCACGCCTCTGTCCCTGCGCGAGCATCTCTGATGCCAGGAAACTGGCCAGTTCGTCATCCTCACCTGCAGTGTCATCGTACTCATCCCTGCTGGGGTGTGGGAACCTGTACCCATGGAGATCTCGTTCTCTCTCGTAATAGCGCAGTGGTTTTGGTGGTGACGGTCTCTGTGGAAGTTTGTCGTGCAGCTGCGCGGCGCTCACTAGCTCAAGGATGCTCATGATGTCTTGAGCGACGCTGCTTCTGTCGGATGTTTCCAGCGGCCTTTGGTGAGGTGCTGTAGCGTAGGTCTTGTACACATCATGAGTACTCATGCGTGGGGCGGTTCGTGACTGTGCCAGAGTGCCCGGCGGGATTCTGAAGTTCTTCGGTTCTTTCTGAAGAAGGTCAAGCACATCCTGAGGTGGGATCCGAAGCTTCTGTGAGACTTTGATTAGCTGAGACAAAGACTGGGGAAATGCAGTGCGCACAGGATTGATGTCTCTCTCTTCTTCATCCCTCTCTTCGTTATCCTCTTCTTCTTCATCTGCATCTTTTTTCTCTAAATCTCTGTCAGTTTCTTGCTGCTCTTGTTGCCTGTCATTTGCCTCTTCTCTTTTTTGCTGTTCCAGCTCTTTCTTCTGCATGACTTTCAGCAGGTAGTAGTCCACAAGCTTTGCAATGTCTTCAGGGTCCTCCTTTTTTTCTGCCTGATACAAATCAGGTTGGTTGGATCTTTTGACTTCATCATCATCATGGTTGCTATTAAATCCATGCCTCTCTCTTTGTTCTTCTTCTGTCTCTGTTTTCTCCTCTAGAGGTTCCCATTCATCTGTCCCCATGATGTCCTCCAAAGCCATCTTCCTTTGCCTGAACAAACTGTCAACATCATCTTCGTCATCATCCTCATCATCAGTGGTGGGCGCTGCATTCTCCCTCTTGCTGTTGGTCTTAGAAGTGGAGATTCCACCCAGTTCCTCAAACACAGACTGATGAATGGCCAGTTTTTGGGGCGTGTACTGTTTCTCTGCATTCTCACTGGTCCGTTTAAGAGGTTGGTCTTGGTCTTCCTCATCCTCAAACATCAGTGGGTGCTGCCTGTGTCGCCTCCGGCTGCTCGGATTGACCCATGAGTCTCTCTCGTAATTCTCTGCACTAGAGGTTTCCATGTCTAGATGTTGTTTTGGTATCGGGAGAGGCTGGATGTTATAGCGAGGACGAGAAGGTGATGATGTGTGGGCGGGGACTTTCTTTTGGGGTGTTTTCTGGGGCACCATTTGCTCTTCAGTCTGTTGCAGTGTGGTAAACACTGCTTGCAGCCACTGCTGAGTATTGTCATTCTCATCCTCTCTCTGTTCCAGGCCTCTGTCCATCCCTGTGGAACCCTGAGCAGGAGCTGCTAGTTGTAAGATTGTACGGACACTCTCCATGTCATCTGGTTTACGGTCTGTGGTAGCTGGCTGGCGATCGTAGGCTGGGGGTTCAAATGGCATTCGCTGACTAAGGCTTTGGATGTAGTGCAGAGCTCTGAGTATCTCGGTACTCGGAGGAGGGCGGAGCTGGGACCCAAGTTCATTTCCATTGAAGCGATGCTCCTTTAATGTGGCCCCTTGAACTCCCGACACGAGAGGAAGGACAAAAGGAAGGACGTGCAGGCAGAACAGGACGGACATCCTGCTAACACAGCGTCTAAATGGTGATGACATGATTTACCTGAGAAATGAGAGAGAGGGAGGGAAGGAGATGGGCATCAGAGAGCTCTTCATGAGTCCAGATGCATGTGTACACACAGATGTGTTTATTTTGCATGTGTTTGTTTAATGCACATAATTTAATAATGCACATGTTAAAATAGTTCATATCAAAATAAAATTTCTGCTATTTACTGAAATTGGCAGAGTGACATTTTTGGTCTGTTCATCAGACAAATTGCTTCAGAAGACGTACATTATACACAAGCATGATGTTGATTATTTTTATGATATTTTATAGTGCTTTATTGTCATTTTTGGAGCTTGACAGCCGCAGTCACTAAGAGCTGTAAAGATCAATCTTTAAACACAAAGAAGAAACAGGTGTGGGTTACAATGACATGAGGCTGAGTAAATGATGCTGCAGTTTTACCTCTGCGGTATCTTTCCAGAATCACACCGATCACACAGACTCTCTCATCTGATGAGTGTTTGTGCAGAGCACAAGAGAAGAGAAGAGAAGAGAAGAGAAGAGAAGAGAAGAGAAGAGAAGAAAAAAGAGAGAAGAGGAGCGAAGAAAAAGAGAGAAGAGAAGAAATGAGAAGAGAAGAGAAAGAAAAGAGGAGAGAAGAAAAAGGGAGAAGAGAAAGAGAAGAGAAGAAAAAGAGAGAAGATAAGAAAAAAAGAAGAGAAGAGAAGAGAAGAGAGAGAAGAGAATAAGAAGAGAAGAGGAGAAAAAGAGAGAAGAGAAGAAATGAGAAAAGAGCAGTGAAAAGAGACGAGAAGAGAAGAAAAAGAGAGAAGAGAAGAGAAGAGAAGAGAGAAGAGAAGAAAAGGAGAGAAGAGAAGAGAAGAGAAAGAGAGAAGAGAAAGAGAGAAGAGAAGAAGAGGAGAAAAAGAGAGAAGAGAAGAAATGAGAAAAGAGCAGTGAAGAATAGAGACGAGAAGAGGAGAAGAAAAAGAGAGAAGAGAAGAGAAGAGAAAGAGAGAAGAGAAGAAAAAGAGAGAAGAGGAGAAAAAGAGAGAAGAGAAGAGCTTTCTTTAACCTGTTAAATACTGGATTCGTGTGGAGTGAATGTCTGTCTTGACGCATTACAAATGCGAATCATTTAATATTAAGACGCATAAAAGAACATCAGAAAGCACGAGGTTAAAAACAGCGTCACTTATAAACCCGTTACTGATGATATAAACCCGTTACTGATGATATAAACCCTGTTACTGATGATATAAACCCTGTTACTGATGATATAAACCCTGTTACTGATGATATAAACCCGTTACTGATGATATAAACCCGTTACTGATGATATAAACCCTGTTACTGATGATATAAACCCTGTTACTGATGATATAAACCCGTTACTGATGATATAAACCCGTTACTGATGATATAAACCCGTTACTGATGATATAAACCTGTTACTGATGATATAAACCCTGTTACTGATGATATAAACCCGTTACTGATGATATAAACCCGTTACTGATTATATAAACCCGTTACTGATGATATAAACCCTGTTACTGATGATATAAACCCGTTACTGATGATATAAACCCGTTACTGATTATATAAACCCGTTACTGATGATATAAACCCGTTACTGATGATATAAACCCTGTTACTGATGATATAAACCCTGTTACTGATGATATAAACCCTGTTACTGATGATATAAACCCTGTTACTGATGATATAAACCCGTTACTGATTATATAAACCCGTTACTGATGATATAAACCCGTTACTGATGATATAAACCCTGTTACTGATGATATAAACCCTGTTACTGATGATATAAACCCTGTTACTGATGATATAAACCCGTTACTGATGATATAAACCCTGTTACTGATGATATAAACCCTGTTACTGATGATATAAACCCTGTATACTGATGATATAAACCCTGTTACTGATGATATAAACCCTGTTACTGATGATATAAACCCTGTTACTGATGATATAAACCCGTCACTGATGATATAAACCCGTTACTGATGATATAAACCCGTTACTGATGATATAAACCCTGTTACTGATGATATAAACCCGTTACTGATGATATAAACCCGTTACTGATGATATAAACCCGTTACTGATGATATAAACCCTGTTACTGATGATATAAACCCTGTTACTGATGATATAAACCCTGTTACTGATGATATAAACCCGTTACTCATGATATAAACCCTGTTACTGATGATATAAACCCATTACTGATGATATAAACCCTGTTACTGATGATATAAACCCTGTTACTGATGATATAAACCCGTTACTGATATAAACCCGTTACTGATGATATAAACCCTGTTACTGATGATATAAACCCTGTTACTGATGATATAAACCCTGTTACTGATGATATAAACCCGTTACTGATGATATAAACCCTGTTACTGATGATATAAACCCTGTTACTGATGATATAAACCCGTTACTGATGATATAAACCCGTTACTGATGATATAAACCCTGTTACTGATGATATAAACCCTGTTACTGATGATATAAACCCTGTTACTGATGATATAAACCCGTTACTGATGATATAAACCCTGTTACTGATGATATAAACCCGTTACTGATGATATAAACCCTGTTACTGATGATATAAACCCTGTTACTGATGATATAAACCCATTACTGACATAAACCCGTTACTGATGATATAAACCCGTTACTGATGATATAAACCCGTTACTGATGATATAAACCCTGTTACTGATGATATAAACCCTGTTACTGATGATATAAACCCTGTTACTGATGATATAAACCCGTTACTGATGATATAAACCCTGTTACTGATGATATAAACCCTGTTACTGATGATATAAACCCTGTTACTGACGATATAAACCCGTTACTGATGATATAAACCCTGTTACTGATGATATAAACCCGTTACTGATGATATAAACCCTGTTACTGATGATATAAACCCGTTACTGATGATATAAACCCGTTACTGATGATATAAACCCGTTACTGATGATATAAACCCTGTTACTGATGATATAAACCCTGTTACTGATGATATAAACCCGTTACTGATGATATAAACCCGTTACTGATGATATAAACCCGTTACTGATGATATAAACCCGTTACTGATGATATAAACCCTGTTACTGATGATATAAACCCTGTTACTGATGATATAAACCCTGTTACTGATGATATAAACCCGTTACTGATGATATAAACCCTGTTACTGATGATATAAACCCTGTTACTGATGATATAAACCCTGTTACTGATGATATAAACCCGTTACTGATGATATAAACCCTGTTACTGATGATATAAACCCTACTGATGTATAAACCTGTTACTGATGATATAAACCCGTCACTGATGATATAAACCCGTTACTGATGATATAAACCCTGTTACTGATGATATAAACCCTGTTACTGATGATATAAACCCGTTACTGATGATATAAACCCGTTACTGATGATATAAACCCTGTTACTGATGATATAAACCCGTTACTGATGATATAAACCCGTTACTGATGATATAAACCCTGTTACTGATGATATAAACCCGTTACTGATGATATAAACCCGTTACTGATGATATAAACCCGTTACTGATGATATAAACCCGTTACTGATGATATAAACCCTGTTACTGATGATATAAACCCTGTTACTGATGATATAAACCCGTTACTGATGATATAAACCCTGTTACTGATGATATAAACCCGTTACTGATATAAACCCGTTACTCATGATATAAACCCTGTTACTGATGATATAAACCCTGTTACTGATGATATAAACCCGTTACTGATGATATAAACCCGTTACTGATGATATAAACCCTGTTACTGATGATATAAACCCTGTTACTGATGATATAAACCCGTTACTGATGATATAAACCCTGTTACTGATGATATAAACCCTGTTACTGATGATATAAACCCTGTTACTGATGATATAAACCCGTTACTGATGATATAAACCCGTTACTGATGATATAAACCCGTTACTGATGATATAAACCCTGTTACTGATGATATAAACCCGTTACTGATGATATAAACCCGTTACTGATGATATAAACCCTGTTACTGATGATATAAACCCGTTACTGATGATATAAACCCTGTTACTGATGATATAAACCCTGTTACTGATGATATAAACCCGTTACTGATGATATAAACCCGTTACTGATGATATAAACCCTGTTACTGATGATATAAACCCTGTTACTGATGATATAAACCCTGTTACTGATGATATAAACCCGTTACTGATGATATAAACCCTGTTACTGATGATATAAACCCGTTACTGATGATATAAACCCTGTTACTGATGATATAAACCCGTTACTGATGATATAAACCCGTTACTGATGATATAAACCCTGTTACTGATGATATAAACCCGTTACTGATGATATAAACCCTGTTACTGATGATATAAACCCGTTACTGATGATATAAACCCTGTTACTGATGATATAAACCCGTTACTGATGATATAAACCCGTTACTGATGATATAAACCCGTTACTGATGATATAAACCCGTTACTGATGATATAAACCCTGTTACTGATGATATAAACCCGTTACTGATGATATAAACCCTGTTACTGATGATATAAACCCGTTACTGATGATATAAACCCTGTTACTGATGATATAAACCCTGTTACTGATGATATAAACCCTGTTACTGATGATATAAACCCTGTCACTGATGATATAAACCCTGTTACTGATGATATAAACCCTGATACACTGATGATATAAACCCGTTACTGATGATATAAACCCGTTACTGATGATATAAACCCTGTTACTGATGATATAAACCCTGTTACTGATGATATAAACCCGTTACTGATGATATAAACCCGTTACTGATGATATAAACCCGTTACTGATGATATAAACCCGTTACTGATGATATAAACCCGTTACTGATGATATAAACCCGTTACTGATGATATAAACCCGTTACTGATGATATAAACCCGTTACTGATTATATAAACCCGTTACTGATGATATAAACCCTGTTACTGATGATATAAACCCGTTACTGATGATATAAACCCTGTTACTGATGATATAAACCCTGTTACTGATGATATAAACCCTGTTACTGATGATATAAACCCGTTACTGATGATATAAACCCGTTACTGATGATATAAACCCGTTACTGATGATATAAACCCGTTACTGATGATATAAACCCTGTTACTGATGATATAAACCCTGTTACTGATGATATAAACCCTGTTACTGATGATATAAACCCGTTACTGATGATATAAACCCTGTTACTGATGATATAAACCCGTTACTGATGATATAAACCCGTTACTGATGATATAAACCCGTACTGTATGATGATATAAACCCGTTACTGATTATATAAACCCGTTACTGATGATATAAACCCTGTTACTGATGATATAAACCCGTTACTGATGATATAAACCCGTTACTGATGATATAAACCTGTTACTGATGATATAAACCCGTTACTGATGATATAAACCCGTTACTGATGATATAAACCCTGTTACTGATGATATAAACCCGTTACTGATGATATAAACCCGTTACTGATGATATAAACCCGTTACTGATGATATAAACCCTGTTACTGATGATATAAACCCGTTACTGATGATATAAACCCGTTACTGATGATATAAACCTGTTACTGATGATATAAACCCGTTACTGATGATATAAACCCGTTACTGATGATATAAACCCTGTTACTGATGATATAAACCTGTTACTGATGATATAAACCCGTTACTGATGATATAAACCCTGTTACTGATGATATAAACCCGTTACTGATGATATAAACCCGTTACTGATGATATAAACCCGATGATATAAACCCGTTACTGATGATATAAACCCGTTACTGATGATATAAACCCGTTACTGATGATATAAACCCGTTACTGATGATATAAACCCTGTTACTGATGATATAAACCCGTTACTGATGATATAAACCCTGTTACTGATGATATAAACCCTGTTACTGATGATATAAACCCTGTTACTGATGATATAAACCCTGTTACTGATGATATAAACCCTGTTACTGATGATATAAACCTGTTACTGATGATATAAACCCGTTACTGATGATATAAACCCGTTACTGATGATATAAACCCGTTACTGATGATATAAACCCTGTTACTGATGATATAAACCCTGTTACTGACCGGTTACACGAGCGCTCTTTCCTTTTGCTTTCGGCGGGTTTAACGGAGTCGTGCGCCGCTCTCGCGCTCCCGGTGCGTTTGCCGCTGTGAGGTCGCGCGCGGAGGGTCAGTCCGTCTCACCGCGGAGAGCTCCGCCCGGAATGTGACGCGCCGCCCGGTAATGTGACGCGCCGCCGACGCGTGCGTCACTGAGACGCAAAAGCCGTTTCAGACACTCGTACTTCAGACAAATAACAAATGATATTCATTTAACTCCATCCCAATGATTTAATGCATTAACTTGTGTGAATTAACTTGTGTGAATTAACTTGTGTAAGTTAACTTGTGTAAATAACGTAATAAGTGTAAGTTTGTTTGTGAATTAACTTGTGTGATATTAACTTATGTGTGAATTAACTTGTGTGAATTAACTTGTGTAAGTTAACTTGTGTGAATTAACTTGTGTAAATTAACTTGTGTAAGTTAACTTGTGTGAATTAACTTGTGTAAGTTAACTTGTGTGAATTAACTTGTGTGAATTAACTTGTGTAAATTAACTTGTGTGAATTAACTTGTGTGAATTAACTTGTGTGAATTAACTTGTGTAAATTAACTTGTGTAAATTAACTTGTGTGAATTAACTTGTGTGAGTTAACTTGTGTGAATTAACTTGTGTGAATTAACTTGTGTAAGTTAACTTGTGTGAATTAACTTGTGTGAATTAACTTGTGTAAATTAACTTGTGTAAGTTAACTTGTGTGAATTAACTTGTGTGAATTAACTTGTGTAAGTTAACTTGTGTGAATTAACTTGTGTAAATTAACTTGTGTAAGTTAACTTGTGTAAATTAACTTGTGTAAGTTAACTTGTGTGAATTAACTTGTGTGAATTAACTTGTGTAAATTAACTTGTGTAAGTTAACTTGTGTAAGTTAACTTGTGTAAATTAACTTGTGTGAATTAACTTGTGTGAATTAACTTGTGTGAATTAACTTGTGTAATTAACTTGTGTGAATTAACTTGTGTGAATTAACTTGTGTGAATTAACTTGTGTGAATTAACTTGTGTGAATTAACTTGTGTGAATTAACTTGTGTAAGGTGTGAGTTTTGATGTTTCCAGTAAACATTAGAGTGAATATCCTTTACAATGATGTGCCATACTCACCATCATCTGTGTACCGTAGTTACTACAGTTATCCTCAAATTAGATGAATATGGAATATTAATAAATCATTTTTGTATACAAGTATTCTTTGTATAGAAGTATATATAGAACCTGTGTTGCCTATAACAGCCTCTCTGATCAAATGTTTCAGTGCCAAAGAGCTCCTGAGAAGAAAACAAGTCCTCTCATTATGATCTTCTCTCATCAGTTTAATGTTTATTATTATACGTGACAGTCAGTAAAGAACAATGATAGCTCGTGTTAGAGGCATGTGGGAGAGCTCTCTGATAATGGAGTCTAGAACCACACAATGGCTGTCAGCAGTATTTAGTCCTCACAACACAATCTATGGTGTGATGTTTTGGCAAAAATATGAAAACATACGACATGAAGCCTAGTAAAATCTCTTCTTCTCTTGATTCTTGTCTTTCTGTGTCTTGTTTACTGGTGTATCTCTCTCACACACACAAGCTTCTGTTAATACTCAATACAGCTTGATTCAGCAGAGCTGGGGCTCGTGGTCATGTTGATTTCACTCTTTCTGTAGAGAGTGTCAAATGAAAAGTCACTCACTAGAGTGTCACAGAGAAGAGAGAGACCAAAAGAGAGCGAGACGAGGAAGAAGACAGGAGCTGAGTTTGTGTCTGACAGTAAGAGTGACAGTGAATGTGATAGAAAGTGAATGATGTGTGTATGCTGCGGTTAGACAGGAACTGCCCGTCAGCTCTGACTCTGAGCGGCTGGCACATTTTCTGAGCTGAGCGTATTTTTGGCAGATTGTCAGAAGCAGGTAGAAGGAAAATCTCACACAGAGACTCATTCATTCAGAAATCCACTCGACTGCTGTGGGTGGGTTGCTGTTTCACAGTTTGACTCTGGCGCTCTCTACAATAAACACACACAGAATGTTGTTTATTCTGTCTTAATACATCTTGTCTCATCTCGTCTCATCTTTTCTCTTGTTTTCCCTTCTCATCTTGTCTCTTTTTGAGACTGGAGAAGAGGGTGGTAACAAGACTCCTGTGACATCATTGCATGCGTCTGTATGCCCATCCTGTGTGTGTGCGTTTGAGTGAGCAGGTGCACCGTTGTTGTTACTGTGGTTTTTATTTCATTTATTTCCTGAACCTTCAGTACAATTCAGGTACAGATCACCTCAGTGTGTGTGTGTTTGCACGCTGTTTTCCTCTTTAGTTAGTTTGTGTTTATAGGCTAAAAACATTTGTTCTCTAAACATAAATTGAATACAGCGTGACAGAGATATTGAATGTTTTAGAGAACAAATGACATTAAGAAAACTTGGAAAAGAAAGACAGAGTCTCCCACACACACTCGATCAGACACTCAGATCAGACACGGGGGGGCAGTGAGGCATGTGCTACATGCAGTTTGAGACAAACTGAAGCTGCCGTGACCAAAGATCTCAGTGGACTCTGTTGAAAGATATTTCAGAAATTATGAAATGATATAATCAACAAAGAGTGGAAGATGAATAGACAGAGGTTTTTTTTTCATTTTTGCTGGCATTAAGTGATAGGAAATCACAGTTAGAAATAAAGGACCAGGCCAGACTCGAACCCAGGTCCTCTATAAGCTCAGCAGTACAAAAACCCACTTTCACACTCCCTGTGTGTGTGTGTGATGCTGTCAGTTGTTTTCACACATGAGTGTGTACAACCTCTCAGTGTCTGGCATTGTTCACTGAGATGATACACACATGATACACTGATAAGACTTTGTTTTTATATGTATTTGTGAGAGTTCATGTCTGTGTGTTTGTTTATCTGTCAGATATCACTCCTTTGGGCTGAATGTTCTCCTGAGACTGACTGAATCCTGTCAGTTGGTGTTATCAGGGCATCATACAGACACACACACACTGAATGTTTACAGCCCATCAGAGCACACGAATGTGTTCTGTGTCCATTTGAGCAAGAGATGCCAGCAAAGATGTTACTGTCTTCTGCTGGGTAAAATGGTGTTTATATGTGTGTTTCACAATGCTGTGTTTAGTTCATTCACTGTTTCCTCTTGTTCACCACATTTCTTCATATTTCTTGTCCTTTCTCCTGAAACTGTTTTGTGATGTGGACAAGTAGTTGTGTGTGTGGATGTCTCAGTATAATCTACATCAGTCTGTTTTGGGTCTGTTTCTAAACAGATCAACACACATTACAATTTAATTACTTCCCCTCCACAACACGCATACACATTTAAACACAACAGCCAATCACAGCTCAGATCTCAGCAAACAGTTCCTGTCCTTGTCTCGTTTGTGTCTTCTGCTGCTCTTCTCCTTCCTCTCAGTTATTGATTACTGGTTCCATCGTTTTCATTCCTGTAATGGACTCTATATCCCATGATGCCACTCCTGCAGTCATTAAAACCAGGAGTTCTTTCCTGTTTGGGTTCACAGATGATGAATTAGTTCAAATGGTATCAGTTAAATATTTCATGTGATAAAGAAAAGTGAATTCAATGCATTTTAATAACAAAATCTAGACCAGTTCATTTGTCTGTACTTCCCTGTGTATGTTGCCATTGCGTTTCCTGTCACATTCTGTTTATATATATCATCTCCTTGCTGCCTCTCAAAACAAGGTCACTTTGCTTATCACAGTTCACCAGATGAGAGAACAGTGGAGAAGAGAATGAGAAACACTGGGAGAGATAAGCAGACATAAGGAGGACAACAAAGTTGCTGTGTTGCTTTGAGGATCAGAACAGGAAAACCACTCAACAAAAGATGGAGAGAATAGCAATAAAACTCAACAGTGACCAATATCTGTATAACACAGACATGCAAGACTTAACCACACCTCCCTGACCTCTCAAGACCTGGTTGGCTCACAGACAGCATGATTGACAGGTAATCTCAAGACATAGGAGGGGAGCCCACAGAGACAGGAAACAACAGAGAATCTCAAACAAAGAGAGAGAGAGAGAGAGAGAGAGAGAGAACAGAGGGAGAGAGAGGGGAGAGAGAGAGAGAGAGAGAGAGAGACAGAAAGAGAGAGAGAGCAGAGGGAGAGAGAGAGAGAGAGAGAGAGAGAGAGAGAGAGAGAAGAGAGAGAAGAAGGGAGAGGAGAGAGAGAGAGAGAGAGAGAGAGAGAGAGAGAGAGAGACAGAGGGAGAGAGAGAGAGAGAGAGGGAGAGAGAGAGAGAGAGAGAGAGAGAGAGAGAGAGAGAGAGAGAGAGAGAGAGAGAGAGAGAGAGAGAGAGAGAGAGAGAGAGAGAGAGGAGAGAGAGAGAGAGAGAAGAAGAAGAGAGAGAGAGAGAGAGAGAGAGAGAGAGGAGAGAGAGAGAGAGAGAGAGAGAGAGAGAAGAGAGAGAAGAAGAGAGAGAGGAGAGAGAGAGAGAGAGAGAGAGAGAAGAAGAGAGAGAAGAAAAAAGAGAAGAAGGAAGAAGACAGAGAGAGGGGAGAGGAAGGGAGGGACGAGAGAGACAGAGAGAGAGAGAAAGAGAGAGAGAGAGAGAGAGGGAGAGAGAGAGAGGGAGAGAGAGAGAGAGAGACAGAGAGAGGTTTGCCAGTAATGTCTCATAGGTCAAATGTGTGTGTGCAGCTGTGAGTGGTTGCTAGGGTGTTATAAGTATTTGTTTGTCTGTTGCTATGCAGTTGTTAGGTTGATTTTGGGATGGATTGATTTCCAGGGCTATCTATTGCTATCCAGTTACTACATTGTTTGAATTCTCTCTCCCTCTCTCTCTTTCATACATCAGACAAACACCTTTAATAACTCAGGAAGTTTGTCTTTGTGTGTATTAATTGTACAAACGAGACACCACACACCACAGACAAACCATTTCAAAATCAATAACTATCACACACACACTTTTTATCACACTTTTTACTGCTCACACTTAGCCCTGTTCTTGTTGTCATAGTGACAAGGGTGGGTGGAGGGGGGTGATGACATCAGCAGGTGTCACAGGTGTCAGTCAGTCAAACCCTCTGCAACAGCTGTCAGCATCTGCAGCCATGGCAACCTTACTGCTCTGTGCCTGGCAACAGACAACTGCCAATCAACAAGAGCAACCAGTTATTGCTCATCTAATAAGCTTTAATTAACTAAAACTTTTAAAATATTTTGTAATATTTTGTAATATTGTAAAATATTAAAATATTTAACAAAGTATTCACCAGCTAACAATTATAATTATAATATTACAATTATTTTAAATAATAAAAATTTTATTGTCTGACTATCTATCTGTCTGTCTATGCTGCAGTGAAAAAATGTTGAAAGCTTATACTTGTGTGTGTGTGTGTGTGTGTGTGTGTGTGTGTGTGTGTGTGTGTGTGAGCGTGAGTGCTATAAATACTCTGAACTGATGAATCATCCACTGTTGCTCTAGTCGCTCTTTTGTCCATCTACACACACACACACACACACACACACTAAGCTCATCCATTAAATCTAGCCTAAAACAGAGTTTAAGTTCGCCACTCACACATTTAAATTCTCAGAATGCCTTTAGCAGAAACCAAGTCAGAATAAATTAGGCAAGATGTTAGTTGAGTGAAGATAAAGTTGGACCCTCCACCTCTCCTGTCACTGTAGATCCATCAGAAGGATTCTAGCCCAGTTCCTGAAGCTCAGAGTGTCTCAATGAGAAAATCTGCGCAGCTGGAGGGAAATTCGGCAGTTGTTTGGACCTCTGTGGTGTCTCTTGACATACTCTTCTCCCTGAAGAACCTAAACCTTTTTATTTGTGCTTTAGTGTTTTAAAGGAGCAGGTTCTTCTCTAAACATTACAGGCAGACAGTGACCAGGAGCTGTCAGAAAGAACAAACATCACATTACATTCAGCCATTTCTGGACACTTTTGTGATGATTGTCTGGAGCTTCACAACTCGTGGAGTTAACATGTAAAACATGAACATGAGTCACTTATAACAGAATTTTAGGTGAACAATTTGTTTACAAAAATCAGCATTGTGATGTGTAGAAACATGGCTGAAATGTTTTAAGCTACATGCTGACCAATCAGCTGCTTGAAATGTGATTTTAAAATATTCTTCTTTCAAATCAAAGCGGTGATGGAAAACTTTAGATTTAGTGCCGACGTAAAATGTGTTGCTTGTTACTGCAATTCACAAAAACACACACTGACATTTATCTGTAACACAAACACGTTTTGATGCTGAGAGTGACTGAACATTTTATCAAATTACTCTCATCTACACAATGTTTCCAAGTTTGTACTGTATTCATAAAGCAATCTCAAGGAAATGAAGCACCTGGTCTCTCACAGATAGCAATACAGTTAGCAATCTTATCTTGTTAGTGGTCTTTGGTATTTGAACAAACCCCGGGTATTGAAGTTTATATGACTTCTATAACGTTCATCTTCTGCATTGTTTGTGCATAAATGATACCTCACACTTTAAATGCTTCTGTAGGAACACTTATTCAACACTCCCCCTCCACACACACAGACACACACACCTAAAAGCCTGCACAGCTGCCCTGCGGCATCCGGATATCTGCCCGCCACATGTAGATTAAGTACTCCCCCTAGTACCTGTTGCCATAGAAACTCTCATTAAGACCAAAGAGACATGAAGTGTGTGTGTGTGGCTTGTCATTTTCAATCTTATCAATATGTTTAATATCATTGGTGTTTCTGGCCTTTTCTTATACAATTACATCATCATAATTACATCAGACTCCTCTGATCTTTCCCCAACATGGCAGCCCACCCTGAATATTTAATATCTAGTTTTAAAGCAGCATTTTAAATTAATGTTTTTTATTTGACCCTTTATTTGAAGAAATGCAGCATGCCAAATAAAGTACAAATACATGTGTGGCTAGAGATTTCTGAATCAGAGCTGGTTCATCTAACACAGTGATTCCTGAAGTCTTGAAGTACCTCAGCACTGCACACTCTCTAATCATACACACCCGATTCACACACACCCGATTCAACTCATCAGCTTGAGAGAGAGAGAGAGAGATTAAGTTAAACTCAATCATTTCATCACAATAATCTGATAATGGGGGGCATCATAAACAGAGACAGATGCACGTGACTGCATGTTTAAACACGTTTGTATTTTCAGGATCTGAATCTGAAACACTATTATTCAGATTCAATTACTCAGATTGAATATTTGTTCAATGAAGTTTTTATTATGTATCATTCTCTTTTATGTAATTGTAATAATACACATACAATTGTGTATTGTTGGTTCAACAGACTGAATCTGAATATTCTCCATAAAATCTTTTCACATTCACCATGAGCTGCGTTTATGTTGGAAGAAATCCCTTCAGACGATGATAAACTTTCCACTGCGCTCTCTGGATGTCATTTCACTGGGACAGCAAAGACTGTTCATTATTAATTATTATAATTACTATTAAAAAAATAATAATTGTGCATAAAGCAAAATATGTGATGGTAGCAAACCCTCATTGTCTCAGAGCTGACATCTCACCATTCCCACAGGAGAACAGAATGAAGACTGTTTGGGAGTGGAGAGCTGGCAGATTTGATCAATGTTCTGTCATCTGCTCGGGTCCGAGCATCTTAATGTCTGATCTTTAAGACTGGTTTGAGAGACTGCTGTGGTGTGTTGCGCCCTCTTGTGGCGGTGATCTGTAGGTGCAAACATCACTACAGAAACTTCCCTTTTGAGGGAGCTCGACTGCGCCTGGTCGTCAAACCAGACCCTTCTCAGGGAACCGAGGTTACAAGAGCAGTCGGCCTATACTGAGAAGTTATTTATTATGAATTGATATTACTTACATGTTTTAATTCATTCACCAGTATCACTGTGTGAGGATGAAATAGCTCTGTTGATAAAGAGCCGCTGGTTGATCTTACTGTAGGTGCTGTGTGGGTTAAAACTGTAATGTAATATATTACATCTATTAAACACAAGACTGGACTTGTCAGACATGCAGGATGTTCCCACCATCACCTGATCCAGGTCTGAACATCAACACAATCAGGTTTCATTCCTGCATGCTTCACGTCCTTTTATTATTGGTACAAACATTAGTAGACACTGCAAAAGTGAACAAGACTGTGAAACTATTGCATTGAGAGGGACGTTTTGTTACTTCATACCACAAAACAGAGTCACATCTTATTCAGTCTACACAAGCATTATTTGCAAACCAAAGCTCACCTCAAAAGATCACAGCAGACTGTGTTCACTGAAATGATTTATGTGCAGCACAACCTGTTCCCAGTGCAAACATGATCATATCAGACCTGGAGCCCCAGAAGCGTTTGCCAGTCTGATCTCCGCTGTATTTACAGACGAGATCAGACCGAACAGCTTCAGCACATAAAGGGTTTAAAGCCTGTCGTCCAGTCATGTATAAAAGACATCTCTCATTCATCTTGTGGAATAAACATCATTTTCTCAATACACGGACGCAGATTCAGGAACAGTCTGTACCGTATCAAATGTTTTATTACGTGACTTTGTGGCAGGAATAACTTTGTGAATTTGAAAGTCACTTTACATAAACGCATTTGCATTAGCTGGAAAAACACAGTTCACTTCAGGACTATTAAACTACGTGTTTTAATAGTTTAACACATTGCATAGATGACATTGAGATTACATGCAATAAACGTAAGACTTATAAAGAATTATAAACTGGATCAGTTACTAGTCTGATGATAACAGCGAATGATGGTGTCGGTAAACTTCTTCAGTTTATCACTGATCAACTTCTGTAAATAAAGAGACACAACAGAAAACGTCTGATTTTATTCACAGTGTGTGTGTGTGTGTGTGTGTGAGTGTGTTTGTGTGTGTGAGTGTGTGTGAGTGTGTGTGTGTGTGAGTGTGTTTGTGTGTGTGAGTGTGTGTGTGTGTGAGTGTGTTTGTGTGTGTGAGTGTGTTTGTGTGTGTGAGTGTGTGTGAGTGTGTGTGTGTGTGAGTGTGTTTGTGTGTGTGAGTGTGTGTGAGTGTGTTTGTGTGTGTGAGTGTGTGTGTGTGTGTGAGTGTGTTTGTGAGTGAGAGTGTGTGTGTTTGTGAGTGAGTGTGTGTGTTTGTGAGTGTGTGTGCGTGTGTGTGTGTGTGAGTGTGTTTGTGTGTGTGTGTGAGAGTGAGTGTGTGTGTGAGTGTGTTTGTGTGTGAGTGTGTGTGTGAGTGTGTTTGTGTGTGAGAGTGTGTGTGTGTGTGTGTTTGTGAGTGTGTTTGTGAGTGTGTTTGTGTGTGTGTGTGAGAGTGTGTGTGAGTGTGTGTGTTTGTGAGTGTGTGTGTGTGTGTTTGTGAGTGTGTGTGAGTGTGTTTGTGTGTGAGTGTGTGTGTGTGTGTGAGTGTGTTTGTGAGTGAGAGTGTGTGTGAGTGTGTGTGTTTGTGAGTGAGTGTGTGTGTTTGTGAGTGTGTGTGCGTGTGTGTGTGTGTGAGTGTGTTTGTGTGTGTGTGTGAGAGTGAGTGTGTGTGTGAGTGTGTTTGTGTGTGAGTGTGTGTGTGAGTGTGTTTGTGTGTGAGAGTGTGTGTGTGTGTGTGTTTGTGAGTGTGTTTGTGTGTGTGTTTGTGAGTGTGTTTGTGTGTGTGTGTGAGAGTGTGTGTGAGTGTGTGTGTTTGTGAGTGTGTGTGTGTTTGTGAGTGTGTTTGTGTGTGTTTGTTTGTGAGTGTGTTTGTGTGTGTGTGTGAGAGTGAGTGTGTTTGTGAGTGTCTGTGTGTGTGTTTGTGAGTGTATTTGTGTGTGTTTGTGAGTGAGTGTGTGTGTGTGTGTTTGTGAGTGTGTGTGTGTTTGTGTGTGTGTTTGTGAGTGTGTGAGTGTGTTTGTGTGTGTGTGAGTGTGTTTGTGTGTGTGAGTGAGAGTGAGTGTGTGTGTGAGTGTGTTTGTGTGTGAGTGTGTTTGTGTGTGAGAGTGTGTGTGTGTTTGTGAGTGTGTTTGTGTGTGTGTTTGTGAGTGTGTGTGTGTGAGTGTGTTTGTGAGTGAGTGTGTTTGTGAGTGAGTGTGTGTGTGAGTGTGTGTTTGTGAGTGTGTGTGTGTGTTTGTGAGTGAATGTGTCTGTGTGTGTGTGAGAGAGAGTGTGTGTCTGAGTGTGTGTGTGTGAGTGTGTGTGAGAGAGAGTGTGTGTTTGTGTGTGTGTGTGTGTGTGTGCGCGTGCACAGGTGAGCGCAGTAGGGCGGAGCTGACCGAAGGTAAATAGATTGAACTGAGGAAGACCTGCATATGTCCCACTTTTCTCCCGGGATACCTGACGTCGGATCAGAGCACATTTGTCATTAGAAATCACGCTGGAATTCAGTCTATTCCCAAGACATATCCCAGAGATCATAAAGTCGTGCACAATGAACATATTTCAGAAGCAGGAGTTCAAGAGCAGCACCACTGTGATCAGGAGAGAAGTGAGGACGTCTGATCCCAGCTTCGACGAGCGTTTTACGAGCACCTCCAGGGTGATTCAGGATGGCCTTTATGTGGATTCTGCTTTCTTTTCCCCGAACATGAAGATTCAGCCCGATGTGGTTTGGAAACGACCCAAGGTGAGACCTTCTACAGCAGCTGACTTCTGCTCTTCATACCCCTGAGACCAAATGTGTGACCATTTAAACATGTCAGACGTGTTTTCTGAGGGTCTGGTCATGTGGTGGTCATGCAGGGACTGAAACCCTGTCAAAGTTAATTCAGCATACAAGCAAAGATCTTTGTTGTTTGCAGATGTCAACTGGTTTTTTTTGTTATGTTTAGACATTTTAAGGTGTCCAAATACTTTATAGGGCCACAACTACAATACAGAGTAAAATAGGAATGAAACACAATCATACTTCTTAATCCACTGAAAATGAATATGATGTAAAGCATATAAATAGCAATGTGAGGTTTTTACCGGATGCAGATGTTTATATAGATGTTAGAGAGAGATACACATACCACAGAACTGTACAGGCTTGTGTCTGCCAGGCAGCTGCTGCCTGCACAAACTGCACAGAGGAAGAAACGCTTTAAAACCGGAATGTTTTTAATGAACATCTGCTCATCTGCCCTGTCACATGGCTTCAGAAGACTTTTAATGACAATTTGGTACTTAATTCACCAAAGCCAGAAAATGCTGCTAAACGCTAGTGTTTCACAGAAGAAAGAGAGTCACATTCTCTCTTTTAAAGTGTCCTTGTTGTAAAATGATTCTTTTTCTGTCTCACATGCAGGAGATCTGCCAGTCCCCTCAGTTCATTGTGGATGGAGCTACACGTTTGGACATCTGTCAGGGAGCCCTGAGTGAGATTTTAATTCTGATCCATTTATCCAATAAGATTTCACAGTGATACATCTACAGATGCTGCAGGTTCGAGTGGTTCATAAAGGCAGATGAGCTGTCAGACAGCTGTGTGGTATTTAATACAGCGGTGGTCCCCACTGCTGACTCTAAACGTGAAAAAGATAAACATTTTGTTTACTTTTGTACAGTAAACAATTTGGAACTGTGTTGGGTTGCTGTGTTAAGTCCTGAAGCAAAACAGCTGAATTGCTGAAAGTTGTTTTACCATTAGTACCTTGCTCTCTCCAGAAATACTGCACTTTTTGAGGTAGTTCCAGCTCAGACTGTTTCACTCAGTCCACTAGAGGGCAGTTTGGAAATTAGGAAAGCAGAGAGCGATTTTACAAGAAAAACTTTCCTCCTGCTGCTGGTGGTCTGGTGAGATTGTGTGTTTTGTTTTAATAGTTCATTATGTTTTGTCTCTCTGACAGACGACTGCTGGCTCTTGTCTGCTGTGGCGTCTCTCTCTCTGTATCCGAATCTCATGGAGAAGGTGGTTCCATCAAGTCAAAGTTTTCAGCAGGGCTACAATGGCTGCTTCTTCTTTCAGGTTTGTACTGTGTGTTACTGAACAGACAGTGTAAAGTTGTTATAATAGTGTGTGTATAATGGTGTGTTTCTGTCTGCAGTTTTGGCAGTATGGCGAGTGGTGTAAGGTGCAAATCGATGACCGTTTGCCGACACGTAACGGTCAGCTTCTGTATTTACAATCCTCCAACAAAGAGGAGTTCTGGAGCCCATTACTGGAAAAGGCTTATGCCAAGTCAGTGACAATATGAAAAATATTGTAAAAACAGTAATATAAATATCTAAAAACAGTATTTAGATTTTTAAAGGTGCCGTATGTAATTGTGTAATTAGGTGCAGTGTGTAATTAACTGAATTGCAAAAATACAAATAATGTAAAGACAAATAATTTTTTTTTTTTTTTTTTATTATAAAAATTTTTTTTTTAAAAAAAAACACACCTTAAAAAAAAAAAAAAATAAAAAAAAAAATTTTTTTAAAAAAAAAAAAAAAAAAAAAAAAAAAAAAAAAAAAAAAAAAAAAAAATGGGGTAAAGGTGATACAGGCAACATAAAATAAAGTGTTTTTCAGGTTTTCAGGTTCAACAAAGGTTTGTTATGTTTGAACAATAAACAACAAGCAATAGTTATAATGTTCAAAATGAGAAGAAAAAAGTGACCATTTCTGGTTCAAATGTTAGTGGGACATTCTCTGTCTCTCAGGCTGAAGGGGGGTTATACCGCTCTGAACATGGGTTTTCCTCATGAGGCGATGGCAGACATGACTGGAGGAATTACGGAGGTCTTCACGCTGTCGTTGCTCCCTCGAGATCTGGGCTCCTTCTTGCGGCTGCTCATACAGAAGGGAGCTCTTATCAACTGTGCTAACACTCAGGTTTACACTTTCTTCACAAATCTAATTTAAGGGGAAATTTCACTCAATATTCACTTCTGTTGTGTGTCTCTTGTGCAGGGTCCTGTTGAGAAGAGTAATGGCTTTGGGATTCTGTTCAGACATGCCTATTCTGTCACAGGTCTGGAGACGGTGAGAAATGTGACGTTTTATTCCCCACATTACACTCAGAACTCCAGGAGAGGGCGCCAGCAAATAAAGAAATACAGGACATGACCATAAATGCATACTACTATTATTTTTGAAAGAAAAAAGTATACAGTATTAATAATGTGTACAGTAATTAAACTGCATACACCTTTCAGTAAGTAGAATACCTGGATGTATTATAGTAATACATTTCTAAAGACAAAAATCAGTAAAGACTTAAATAAACAACCTAATTAGATCATTTGTCAAATATATAACAACGTTTTGATATGGTTATTGTTTTATACAGTTTTCTGCGTCCTGCTGTAGTGGACAGAAATTTTGTACATTTTTCAAAACAACAACGTTACAGTCTTACAAGCAAGCTGTACACTACACAGACTAAGGTACACACGTTTCTGTAAGCATGTATGTATCTGTAAATTATGTATCTGTGTGTTGCAGATACAAACTGCAATTGGTCCCGTTGAGCTGGTGCGAGTTTACAATCCATGGGGTAAAACTGAGTGGGAGGGGCCCTGGAGTGACAAAAATGGGTAATTAATGTACAGAATGTGTCTTGTAATGTGTATGTATTTGTTCATTTGTTTAACTGTGTGTATTCTATCATGTTTATGTTTTTTTGGTAAGTCACATATCTGTACATGTGTGCATTTGTGTGTGTAGGTCAGAGTGGAATATGGTGAGCACTGAAGAGCAAAAGCGTGTGCAGAGAATCCAGATGGATGATGGAGAATTTTGGTGAGCCAGGTTCCTCTGGGCTCATTGGCTAATTCATATTTGCGCCATTTTATGATTGGTTTAGATAGACTGATGTAGTTTCCAGATTATTTTAACAACCTCATCTTCTCTCTCTGTCTCTCTCTCTCTCACTATCAGGATGTCTTTGTCGGACTTCCGGCAGAACTTTGAAATCATGGAGGTGTGTCACCTGAGTGATGAGACACTGAGTGAGGGCGGAGACATAAAGCGGCCCTGGCAATGCACGACATATCATGGAAAATGGTCACCTTTCCAAGGTACATATAACCACCCATATCTACACACCTAAAGTAAAATGTATACTTAATGAGTGTGTGTGTGTGTGTGTGTAGATCCACCACAATACAAACTCACCTTGTTGGAGGAGGACGATGACCCCAATGACCCTGAGCTGACCTGCTCGTTTCTGCTGGCACTCATGCAGAAACACACTCGTCAGAAGGGCGTGGAGCTCTCCACAGCTTTGATGATATACAGAGTACTTGTGTTCGTCATTTCACACATGCACTTTGTGTATTTTTGCACTTTGTGTATTATTTAGTGTATCAGTAGCTGAGCCTCAGGTGGCACACAGACAGCGTTTTACTGATGCATATTGCTCTCAAACATGGAAAGCACTTTCTCAGAAGTGTGTGTGTATGTGTTTGTGGTATCAGGTCCGATCTGAGCGTGACTTCCTGTCCCCTCGGGATGTGTGTCAGATGAACCCAGTGCTCAGGCTGGGTTACGATCAGCGGCGAGAGCTTGTGTTGCGCGGTTGCCTGGCACCAGGTCATTACATCATCGTTCCCACCACTTCAGAGACAAATCAGATGGGAGAATTTCTCTTGAGAGTCCTGACGGAAAAAGGAAACAACAGCACGTATGAGACACTCACCATCAGATCACTGCCACCTCAGTGAGACTGAATGGAAAGCAAATGGAGACTTATGTGTTAATCTCAGATTTTTCTCCTGAGGAACAGAGTGTCTCCTCTTGAGTTCTCGAACTGAACTCAGGTTTACAAATGCCAAAGTATGCTTTAAAAAATCAGATATTTTAATAGGAGCTAAAATATTGCTTATTAGGTTCTTTTAGGAGCAAATGATCTGAGCTGTGCTATCCACATTCATGTTATAGCTCTGTTTTTCAGACAAACAAACTAACTGTCCTGCATTTGAATCACAGTGTTGGTAATGGTTTGGTTATAGCTGACTTAAGATGAGATAGGACATCAGATCAAATTTAAACACTTCACCTTTAAAATAAACCCATTGTCTAATGTTTTGTGCATGTGTGTTTGTTTACAGACCTGTTAAGAAGCCCTCAGCAGATGTCATCTCAACTTCAGAGATAAAACTGACAAATGTACCTGCCTTCTTTGCTTTCATTATTTATTCTGACCACTAAGTCTATTAATTCTTCATTTTAATGATTTATATATATATGTGTGTGTGTGTGCAGCCATTATCTCCACATCTCTCAGGACTTCCATCTGTTAATGAAGCTAAAGATCTCTTCATGAAACACTGTGCCAAGGTAACAACACATGAATCACTTGTGCATGTTGTGTATAATTGTAGATGTATTTAGGGTTTGTGTGTGTGTCTGTAGGGATCTTTCTGTAGGCCGCTGGAGCTGCATAACCTGCTGACTGAAGCCATTGCAAAGGGAGGTGAGAAAGATTTCATTTAAACACAATATGTTTTAATGTGTTTTTTTACTCTGTTTAATCAAGACTTGCATTTTAACACAGATGATGGTAAGAGTCTGTTTAAAGTTCTGCTTCAGTTATAATGCACGTACTAGTTTTAGTTCAGCAGTTTATTAATATTATTAGTACTATTTCTGTTGCTCAGTCTTTGCAGGCAGTGAGAAGAAACTGAGTCTGGAGCACTGCAAGAGCTTTGTAGTGCTGATGGATGTATCCTGCATACTATGTCCTAATAAGTATACTTGTCTACTACACTCTACATTTAAAAAAGACACAATAAAGATCAAAAAAAAAGAAAAAAAAGACACAAATTGTGATCACAGTATTACACTTACAAGAGAAGTACATGATGTTAGTAATCATTTAAATATAGCATATCTTGACAATGAGGTGATGTGACAATAATGTGCTGTAGTTTGAATATTTATTGTTCTGTAATGCATTCTGTTTTACTTGTTATTAGTAGGAATAGGAGATCTCAGGTTATCTCATGCAGTGTGATTGTATTTCATTCAGAACAGTCATTGTCTTATCTCAGTTGCTCAAGGTGTATGTGGGTATGTCGTTTTATGATGCGTTTAAACAGAATGTATACGATTGGGTGGGGATTGGTATGTCACCTTAACTGCACCAATCAGAGCAAAGGAATGGGGCACCTGGACTTGACAGAATTCCAGGCTTTGTGGGAAAAACTCAGGAAGTGGACGGTGAGGACATTTCTGTTTGCAGTATTTGAATGTACAGTAACTATGGGGATAAACGGTTTGTGGTGATTGCTCAGGATTATGAAGCACTTTGGTGTTGTGTGTTGAGTAAACACAATCACAGCTTCACCACTGACCTTTGAGCTTCTCACCTCCCTGTGTCTGTTCTACACTGACCTGATGGAAAGGAAATCAACTCCTGCATACTTAAATTTGTTCATCCACACATAATAGAAATGAAAACACAGAGTGACTGGGGGCTGTCAGACTGCAAACAGGACAAAAATGTACCATTAAAGTCACTCATTTTACTTGTGCAGTATATTCCTAATCCTCTAAAGACACAAAAGACCATTGAAGTCCCTACAGTGTATATCCGGCTCTAGAGGAAATGATATTGTGGACTGCTGGACTGTTTCACTGTTGCTCTTCTGTCTGTTTGTTTTCAGTCTATTTTCATGACATTTGACAAAAACAAGAATCAAGTGTTGGATTGTCAAGAACTCTCTCCAGCTCTGACGGCAGCAGGTGAAACTGATGACACACACACACACTATCCAAATGCACACTGACGTAACAATTCATTTCTTCAGAATGAACACACACACTGTCAGATATGTGACATGACACATGACAGTGATTTCAGACAGTGATTTGGACACTGATAGTGAAACTCATCCGCCCACATTAGGATGTATGAACACACCCAGCTGTTAAGAGTTTGTTCATTCATCTGCTATCTTCCTCATGTGAATCCAGATTGAGAAGAATGTTGAGGGAGGGGTGTGTGATGAGTTGATCTGTGCTCGTCTGCTTTGGTCTAGGCATACAGGTGGATGAGTTCATCCTGCAGCTGATCAGCCTGCGCTACACAGAGCCAGATCTGACCGTCAGTTTCCCAGGATTCCTCTTCCTGATGCTGAAACTGGACTGCATGATCAGTGAGCCTCCAAAATAATATAGCAAATATATTTATTTAAAAAAAATAATTTCACACAAAACATTTCACAAACATGTTTGTATGGTTAAATGATGCAACACAAATAATAGAAAATATAAATATACTGTTTAAAGTTGAGATAAAAACATGCTTGTTTGTGGTTGTCTTTCTGCAGGTAAGTTTCGTTCCTTTGATATCGTAGGAATGGGAATTGTTTCGATAAACCACAGACAGGTAAGAAATTGAGGTGAACCCTTAACAAACACACAGATTTGATCTGTCATAATTCTTCTGTATGCAACATGACAGTGTTTTCAGTGTTACAGTTGAACAGATGAATTATATGGACAATGTGATTCATTAAAGATGTTCCACATTAACATTCTTGCTTTTTACTTTTGTTTTTGAACGGTAGTTCCTGAATTTGACCATGTACAACTGAATCTAGACCAGCTGTCAGACTCTTGACAGAAGCTACATCTACTTCATCTGTTCTAGTTCCAGCCCTCATAGAAGCAAACGGGTCATCTTAGTGTACATGTCAGGTTCTAGTGTGTGTCCTATAGCAGATGGAGAACACTTTACCAACATGCTTAAAGCTGCAATCCGTAACTTTGCAGGAAATGTCCATCTGTAATCAGACAGTAGACATCCAGCTCCTATATCACATGTGGAGGTGCTGTAGATGTTTCAGCGTTTGTAGTTTGTTCTTACAGCTAGTTTAGAGTTTAAATGAGATGGCACTAGCATGGCAAACATTACAGACTGCAGCTTTAAAAAATCATTTAACTATGAAAAATTGTGTCCTTAACATTTTTAATTAGCCTTTTTTGTTGCTTGTTGCCTCAGACTAAACCAAATGTTCCTAATTCACGTGATGCCAAATATATAATAATTGTGGCTTTAAAATGTGTCTTTAGAGGCCTGTTCTGTTCATATTTATTATCATGAGAACTTTCAAGAGCATGTATGCCTGGAAAACATGCCCATAAAAATGTTCAGACTAAAGCTGTTTGGGAACCTAATGTTGGCATTAGGTCTGTAAAATGTCATAGCTTTGATTTTTGGCATAGCTGCTAGTTTGAATTGCAAAATGTATGGAAATATTTGCATTTGAATCACACAGCTAATAGAAGCGGTTGCTGATAAATATATATACAGTATATACAGCTGGATGTGTGGGGTGTGTGTATTTGATGTGTGTGTGATTCTCAGGTGTTTGTGAAATAAAAACAATATAAACTGCATATGATTACTGAGCTCATCTGTTGACCCACTTCATGTCCCTGCTAACAGATGCCATGAAATTTTAATGACAGGATTAAGCAGCTTATAGCTGGAAGAGAACCAGACCACATATAACCACAATAAAATCAAGCCACGTGTATGCATTTTACACCCAACAATGTGTGACTTTAATTTAAAGAAGGGGAATTTAGAGGAAGGTAACTGAAACAGTACGACTGACTGATGAATGTTTTGTGGAAAGTGTATAAATAATAGATTAATTCTTCCTGTTTGTGAGTGTGTATGTTGTGTGACGTTGAAGATACGTTACACTAACCAACAAGACAAAAAAACAAGTTTGTGTTGTTGTAATTTTCAAATCAACACAAACAATACACTCTTTGTTGATACAACATGATAAATTATTAAATTAAATGTAAGTTATATGTTAAATATGTCATATTTTATATTATTGATAAGTTGATTTATTAATGAATTACAGGCAATGCTATTTCTTTGTTGTTCATTTTTGCATCAGTATTTCAGGTTTAATTTGGACTTTGAATTTCAGATGTTGAATGTGTTTAACTACATGTTTTAACATTATGCACAACTTCACATGTATATCACACACACATCTCAAAATATCCATCACAGAAGCCGATGGGCGGGGCTAAGATCGGATATCTTCTGAATAAGTAAGCAGCTTGTTAAATATTCATGAGGTTGTGGGCCTCCTCCTCGGTGGGAGCGGCGCGTCTTCTGCTCCATTTTCGTCGGCGGGGACGCGATCAGACTTCACCCGGGCGACGCACGGGCGACACGGGCGCTTCTCCTCTGTGAACAGCGTGCAGGGCGCACTCAGGTTTGGACATGGTCGATTATCACGCCGCCAGTAACCCGGCCCAGTACCCGGCGGGCGGGCAGCAGAGCTACATGGAGCAGGAGAACGACTGGGACCGAGACCTGCTGCTGGACCCGGCCTGGGAGAAACAGCAGAGGAAGGTAAATGTTCCGGACGTGGAGCCTGTGCGGGTTTATGACGGGAGATCTGAGTATGAATTACAGATTCATGTGTTCATTTCATCTGATGTGCGTGTAAGATGAAGACATTTAGTGCAGCGCGCGTTTCTAATGTTACAATGTTACAATTCAGAGAGAGACAGAGAGAGAGAGAGAGAGAGAGAGAGAGAGAGAGAGAGAGAGAGAGAGAGAGAGAGAGAGTGTGTGTGTGAGAGAGAGAGAGACTGTGTGTGTGTGTGAGAGAGAGAGAGAGAGAGAGAGAGAGAGTGTGTGAGAGAGCAGAGAGACTGTGTGTGTGTGTGAGAGAGAGACACTGTGTGTGTGTGTGTGTGAGAGAGAGAGAGAGAGAGAGAGAGAGAGAGACACTGTGTGTGTGTGTGTGTGTGTGTGTGTGTGTGTGTGTGTGTGTGTGTGTGTGTGTGTGTGAGAGAGAGAGAGAGAGACAGAGAGAGAGTAAGAGAGAAGAGAGAGACAGGGGAGTGTGAGAGAGAGAGAGAGACTGTGTGTGTGTGTGTGAGAGAGAGAGAGACACTGTGTGTGTGTGTGAGAGAGAGAGAGACTGTGTGTGTGTGTGAGAGAGAGAGAGAGAGAGAGAGAGTGAGTGAAGAGAGAGAGAGAGAGAGAGACTGTGTGTGAGAGAGAGAGAGAGAGAGAGAACTGTGTGAGAGAGAGAGAGAGTGTGTGTGTGAGAGAGAGAGAGAGAGAGACTGTGTGTGAGAAGAGAGAGA
>JAZGTH010000075.1:1335000-1377500 GCA_036877525.1 Chromobotia macracanthus | reverse complement strand
GCATTTCTCAGCCGTGTACTCGAGTTGGCTTTAGAAAGAGTTTGGAGGCCAGGAGAAGGTCAAGGTTTGGTCATGAAACAAAACCAAGAGAGTCAATGATTTACCCACTCGAGCCCCTTCAGCACGTTTACACCCACAGTCTGGGACGGGGCATTTATTTGAGGAAAACTCATGAGTTCATTTTGAATGGCGTGTTTTTTCCTGACAGGAATCACAGCAGTGATGCCCTGAGAATTCACATCTGTGTCTATGACAGCATTCAGTTTTGTAAACAGCAAATAAAGAGTCGGATAAGCGGCCCGCGTTTTCCTAGCCAACAAGACATTTTCTCAGTTTTGTGACTTTTAGTCCATGTCTGTCAGCCTGGAGGTCATCTGTGTGCTGCTGTGCTGCTGTGCTGCTGTGCTGCTGTGCTGCTGTGCTGCTGTGCTTTACTGTTTAGTGAATGTTCTTTTAATCTTTGGTCTTAAAATGACTTCTGTTTTTTGAATTTCTATTGCATTTTTGTGAGAGCTGATATCCACAGATATCAGAAGTTCAGACAGACCAAAGTTCACTCATGATTACTAAACCAGTTCATTCAATATCTCCTTATCAAACCCCACAGTGAGTTTCATTACAGGGTCTGTTTCACTTGACCAAAACAAGGCGTGTGTTTATTTCACAGTTTTACCCCTCAATAGTGACAGACATAAAATTACTCCCTAACTAACAGTAAACGCCCTGTGACCAGCTAAGACTTGCCTCCCTGCTCCACCCAAAATGCCTGAAAGTGTCTCCATTAAACAACCTGTTTGGTTGTTAACTACATATTTTCAAAATTGACTAGTTTGTGTTATATATATATATTGTGTTATATTTCTGTACTTATTTGTTGATATGTATTGTCTTTTGTGTTACTGCTGTTGTCACTGATTATGTAGAAGCACTTGTCCATGTGATCCAGTGATTTCTGCACATTTAGAGAGGTTTATGGTAAGAACTCCCATCATCCCTGATCAGATCTGTAAGACTCGACCTCAGGTGTCTTACTGCTTTATTGTGCTGTTAGAGATCCTGATTAAGAATTCCAGTCAACCAAAAACAAGGCCAAATAAAAACCCTTTGATACATCAGAACTAAATGAAAGATGTTGAGTTGGTAGCGTGTTTAGCTCTCTATAAAGGTCTCTCTCTCTCTCTGTCAGAGTCTCTCTCACAGTCCTACACTGAGCTCTTATAATCTTATAAGTGAAGTGAAAGTGACATATTTGAATAGTTTAGTAACCCATACTTAAATGTGACTTCTGTATTTAACCCATACTGGTGAGGACACAAAACACACACACATCCGGAGCACGACTGCCCTACTACTAGTACTCAATAGTGCCATTCCAAAGATGTGTACAAAAACAGCATATTAAAGCATCACAGGTGTACTGACACAAAACCTCTTCATTTAAAATACACCAGTGTAAAGTTAATAATCTGTGTCTAAGTCAAAACGGGCTGTTTGACCTGCTGTTTGTGTTTATTATGAATATTAGCACATCGTGACTTCAGTTTACCAGCATGTTAACATCAGCCTCTCCAGGTGTGACTGAGTTTAATCTGTTGAGCACTTTATATATTTATCTACATATGCTGTAATCAGCAGAGCAGCTCTTATAACAAACAGATGCTAACAGGGTTAACACAGAGAAGGAATGTGTGTTTAGATGTAGCGTTTGCTCATAAAGGGACAGGTTGAAGATTTGTGCACTTATTATTATTATTATTATTATTATTATTGATTTGGGCTATTGATTGGTTTGTTCCATACAGTGAGTAACCCTCAGCCTTTAATGTGTCTGTGGTCACTGAGATGTTTCTGTGCGAATGTGAGAAGTTACATGCGTTCTGTACTGTAACATCAGTCAAACTACAGGAGCAATTAAGACGCTGTAATGCAAATGAGGAGTCAGTTATTCCTGCGAGAAGCTGGAACTGAATGGCGACCCTGTTTCAGTGCACAGGAAGTGTAGAATATATCCCCTCAGCTGTGATCGTACATGACCAGGTTAAATTAGCAGAACAACCGTCCATCTGTCTGGAAATAATGCTTCTTATTGTAACTGTGTTTGTAACCTGTGTAGGTTAACACTGCATTCAGTGATATTTTGTACTGGTACCAGGTTAATTTCAGTGTCAGAGAAACTGGTTTAGTTAAGCAACGCTGAACAGAAACAGTTAACATGCTTTTCACATTATGCTGGTTTACTGTTGAGTTGTGGATTGATGTGTGTGTCAGTTACACCACTGTATGTGTGAGCTTTTGTTAAAGTAGGCCTACGTGTTTGTTTTTGAGTTATTGTTGGAGGATCTAATAGTTTATTACTTTAACTTTGTGAATATTGATTGTTAATGACAAAAACTGTATAGTTGGAACCCACTTCATCTGTTCACTGGAGTTTTGTCGGTTCCATGCATGATAACTGTTTCTCTGCTGCATGAGGTGCATGCAGGAGTTAGCATGCAGATTCAAATGCCAGTCGCATCTGTTTGTTTTTCTCAAAGGTCATATAAATGTGTCTTTCCTGAGAAAGATGATGTGATGCGGTATTAGAAGTTAAAGTTGTTTATTCATTGACCAGACTGTCAGCCGAGAGTGAAACTTTTACACTTCTGTTAAAACAACAAGGAACTCTTTAACAGTAATGTTGCCTCTCATTTAAGCTCATTAGAGCTTTTAAGTATTGATGTTTAGGTCACCAAATCATTGTTCTAACAATTAAAGGTGGCTGGTACATCGTATGAGGAAACAGGAATTGAATCGCTGCTTTTTCAGCTCTGGATTGTTCTAGTGGGTGTTTGGACAGAGTTCAGGTGTGTCTCATTGAAAACAGTTACTGGTAAAGACATTATGAGGTCATAGAGGGTGTTGCGTCACCTGACCTGCTTCAGTCACGCCCAGCCAATGAAAATACACCAGATACGGTTCTCTAAATACTGTCAGAAATAAAGTCTTTGGTTTTTTTGAAATCTGTTTTCTATAGTTACTATCAGAGTCTTTTGGTTGGTCAATTTGCTTCATGTTTTATCTGAGTTTGTGCTGTTGTGGAAACAGTGAGGGTTCTGAAAAGACCTCATGATTTCCCAGCACACTAAATACTAGGAATACTGTTTCTGTTTGATTTTGTGATATTTGTTAGTATTGTTGATCGTTGAATTCCATGTTCATACCATAAGGTAGCTGTAAGCTAGTGCTGGATTAGTCTACAGTTGGTGTTTCCTGTATAATTGTGGAAGCAGGGACTGAATTAAATGAAATTACACTGAGTCATTATTGAGTTCACATTTCTCTTAATACCAGTCACTGAACCAGAAGTGACACGTGTATGACATCACTCATCGTGGGCGTGACACACCAGCACGCATCATCACCTCTCCAGCCTGCGGCTCTGGTATCAGGGAAGTAGCTGCTGATAAGTGATGGGGGTTTGCAGTCGTCTAACTGTTAACTGTGGGTTCATTGTGCCCATACTCTTTCATTCACTGTTATTTAAAACAATAAATATAATTGAAGTCTAACTGTATTTCTATATTGTTGTTAGCACACAGCAATAACAGACCAAAGTTTCCTGGTGTGTGATCTCTTGAAAGACTCAGACTGACTGACCACCCCAGACAAAGCGGAAGATGGCCTCAAACAGGCGAACTGTAACATAGATTTGTTTATTTCATTTTTTTTGAACTCTTTCTTCAGAATCATTCTTTGTCTTTTAAACGGTGTTGGACTATCAGTACATATAGAGAAACATTACCCATCATCAAAGTAGTAAAGACACACTTAACTAGATACACCCCAATAAACCCTGTTTAACAGGTGGCCGGAGTCCCTGAGGATGTGATCTGTTGTGAGTTTGTCTCACTAGTATTGTAAAGACAGGCATTAGCATTGTGTGGGCTGTTTTCAGAGACCGCCCGCTTACGACAGGAAGAGACCAGACTCTGACTGATGTGTGAAATAGACGACCAGAATTTGTTTTGTTTGATGTGACATTTATGACTGAAGTTGCTTCCACTGTAACACTCACAAGCAGTAAAATCATTCAGATTCAGATGCCTGAGAGTGGCTGGACAGGCCACATCAGCTGTACAGCACAAGATGTAGAGGGTTGGGTTCCCACGTGCATGGAAAACCTGGAAATATCAGGGAATTGTGAAATTCCCTGAACTGTGATTTCCATGCCCAGTTCTAAAAGATTGTATTGATTAGAAGGTGTAAATATTTGATCTGACAAGGTTTAAAGTTTCTTCATTTGAGTGTTTTGATGTTTGCTCATGAATTAGTTCTATTATTTTATTATTTATAAAGTATTTCGAGTCACGATTGTAAAAAGGATGCATGAATAGGTCATGAAGATGTTTTCTGCACATCAGGTAGATGGTGATGGTCACTCTGAAGCGGAGAGAAGTTCTGTGTCTGCTGTTTTACACATTTGGCTGTTTTGCTCAGAAGCGTTACCTCTGACCCGTCCAGCGTGACGTTTGGTTTGCGACTACAAGTTGACGTGTTGGCTGCACACCTCACTTAGGGCTTTTTCTTTTCAAATCAACACTTTTACTTTTAAGAGTTGATAAGAGGAACTTTTTAATTTGAAAGAAGAACCTTCTGCTTGCAGTTAATGAGCTAAATGAGGCCCAAGGGAACCCAGCCTTCACAGCGCTGACCTGCCATGACATCTGCTGAAGTCCAGTGAGGCGAAGACTTTCAGAGTTTCTGGTTGTTTCTCTGTTATGCTCTTGTAAGCAGGAGGAAGTGCTGGTTGCTGTGGCTGCCGTCTTGTTACCTCTCATGGTGTGAACTATTCATGTGTGTAAGGAAATGTGAGTGTGCGCAGTATCTCGTGGGAAAGCAGTGTCCAGATGACTTCACTTTAAATCTTCAGGTTATTGGCCATGTGTTTGTAACTGTGGAACAGAAGTGAGTGTTTTGTGATAGAGGTTCAGGTGTTTCTGACAGAACTCTTGATAAATAAACTTTTACTTAATACATGTTTGTTCATGATGCATGAAAGTTAATTTATACATTTTTCTTTTCACAAATGTTCATGTGTGTCAGTTAACATTAAGATTTAATGCTTTTGTATTTATTCATTAATATTGTATGTTAACTGTTGCATTAACTAATGGTAACTTATTTAAAAGTGTTCCAGTTTCTCTTTATCCAGTAATGGATTAAATGAGCACAGATTCCATCTGGGTCTATGATGTCGTCTGTGAACTGAATGCAGATCCTGTCACTTCACTCTGGAAACGGTGATTTTAATGATATCGTAAACTGTAGCTCACTCAGTGTAAACTGGTAATTCTTACATCTACTGCTCAACCAGACAAAGAGCTCTCAGTTGATCAACCTCAGCGTTTCTCCACCTGTACACAGCGCTGTCTGCGGTGTGGGGCAGAAGGTGTGTTTTCTCATTTTGAGTCATTTTACATCTTTTCAATTCGTAGGTTTTCCTCTTTTCAATTTGTAGGAAAACTCTTGAGTCTGAGGTTTTGATGCCAAAAGAGAGACTTTATTGCTGAAACAATCAAGCCAATCAATAATTTTCTATAGAGAACTGTTTGTGCCTGGTTAGGGAAGGGTCTATATGGGAGTCTCCTCATGCACACCTGTCAAACTGAGTTATGGGTGTTTCTGGAGTTACTATCTTCCTTCCTTGGGCCCCTTACAATAACGAGACGTGCTTGCACATTACTGTAGAGTAGAACTGTAATGGTAAAATAATGTATACATGATTCCTTTATATTTTAGTTAATAAAATCTTCCTCACTTGCTGCTCAGAACTCAACAGATCCAGTTATTATTATAGAGGTGACGTGTGAAAAATATAACATTTTGTTACATTTTGTTAATAACAGTTTGTGTGTTTTGCATCTCTAAATAAAAGTCTGTAATTCTCCACTTTGTTGCAGTGGTTAAAAAGATTCTGCTTTTATCTCTTGATTGTTGGCTGTACAAGTCTGTAAACATCTCTGCTTGGGGGTTTGGTTTCATGCAACAGTGCTTCTGAAGTGCTGGTGGTCAGGATGTTCTCAGGCATTTAAGTGTGCGGTTCCTCTGGTTCCTGCCTGTCCTGGAGGATCACACCAGAGGCTGATGTCATGCAGGAGGCCAGTGAGAAATGAGTGAGTGATCCTATAAGTCCGCAGTCTTAGCTTGTTAATGTCTGAGTATGCATGCCTGAATTTTTCCTTAAGGTTTAATTCTTTAGGAATGTTTAAAGAATCAGAACTACAGAACCATGTCAGTACCTACAAACAATCATTACTGTTCTGTAGCAGTTTTTGCTGGGGCATTAAAATTGACATCAATGGTTATAATGCTTCACTAGTATTGGTATTGACTACTGAAATTTTGGTATCATGTCAACTCTAGTTTTTCCCTTAATAGAACTCTTGATGTATGTGACTAAAGCCACCACATCTCACACACACACACACACACACACACACACACACAACTCTGTGGAAACAGATGTGGGCAAAGCCACTTCACTGACAGGAAAGTTGAACTCTCTCACTCACTCAGTTTACTACGACCACAAACTTGTGTCTTCATTTAGAGTGTGTGTGTATGTGTGTGTGACCATGAATGCATAACTACACACTAATTCGGAGCACAGAAAGGCCTTGTCACACCTATTGTGAACAATGACTGTCGTCTGTGTGTGATCTTATGACCTTTATCTCAGTAAACACAGACTGAAGTTGGCATACTTGACTATATATATATGTATGAATGTGTGTGTGTGTGTCAGACGGATTAAGGAGTGGGATAGTGACTCCATTAGCTGTGGAATGTCTGAAAGGATGCAGGGTGTGGAAGTGTGTGTGTGTTGTGTCTAGGAGTGTAACTACATGGAACAAATAGTTCTGCTAAAGTGACTATGAATGGTTCAATCGACACACACATCTCTGTGTTGTGCTGTCACAGGAACAGGAAGTTCTGTGGAAGTCTGTTAACAGCACAGACACAGCAGTTTTGTCCTCTGACCCCCCCCCTCCTCGACGCCTGTTTTCTTTCTGTTTTGTTTGCTGCCTCATTGGAAGCTTCACATTCCTGCAACCAGAGGACAAACAAACAAATGAGACAGCATACCTTATTATAAATATTACACGTTTTCCTATTTTGAGATGTATGGCCGTTGGGCGGCTGTCGGGACCACAGGACAGGAAAAAGTTCGGCCTCAGGTGTAAGTGTGTGTAAGTCAGTTGTGTATGCAGTGTGGGGGGGAAGGGGCGGAGCTAAATGTGGGTCCTTGCATCATGCAGAACCAGTGTGTGTTGCCTTATAAGGACAAATGAACATTACAAGAGATGCAGGAAGAGGCAGTTAAGAGTGACAATACCAGGAGACAGGGCTGACCGGACTGACCTGTTCACTTTCATTCTCTCTTTATGATACATACCTCATGGGTCATGCATAACTTGTTGGCTGGGGCTGTTAGTAGTACTGTTACTCATTCTTGGTTTTAAACCATGACTCAGATTCGTTCACATCGTTTCTGTTACAGGCATGAATGACGCCTTAATAATGTGGCTTGTTGAGAATAGGTGTGCTGTTACTTCACAAACTGATTAGACTGTGTGATCGGATGATTGTTAAATCTGTAAGAATCAGAATCGCAGTACTGTCACACTGTTACTCTTCTTGCAGTGTTTATGTCTGTCTCAAACTGTGAACTTCCACTGTTCATGTTCCACAGTTCTTAGTGCACTGACCGCAGAACCTGTCAGAGGAACACTGGCTACTGCTGTAAATACTGGCCCAGAGAGGGGCAGAGAATGAGTGTTTATGTAACTGCTGAAGAGACACATTCCATCCTCATGTGGGTTGTGAAGAGGTGGACAATCTCTCTCTCTCTCTCTCTCTGTCTCTCTCTCTCTCTCTGTCTCTCTCGCTCTCTCTGTCTCTCTCGCTCTCTCTCTTGCTCTCTCTTGCTCTCTCTCTCTCTCTCTCTGTCTCTCTCTCTCTGTCTCTCTCTCTCTGTCTCTCTCTCTCTGTCTCTCTCTCTCTGTCTCTTTGTCTCTGTCTGTCTCTCGCTCTCGCTCTCTCTCTCTCTCGCTCTCTCTCTCTGTTGAGTGGGAGTTCAGAGGGCTTCCGTCGCTCGCTGGGGAATGTGCGGAATGAAGATCCACAGAACTCCACAGTGTTCCTCACTGATGTGCACTTACATTGGGAAATACATTTAATTGTATTTGTTTAGTTAAGTGATTGTCATGTAACTTTGCAGGCACCTCTCCGGTGTTATGCATTATTTATTACAATTTTTATGGCTTCATTTGTTTATTATAAAGCAGTTGCTTCCGGTCCTGGATGTCACTTAGTCCATATGAAATTGCAGCTAAAATACACAAAGTAAGACATAAAACACTTTGTTTTATTGCTCTTCAGCTTTTGCCTGCACCTTACTGCTTAAGTTACAGATTGTGTCATTGATTGACTGTACTGTGTTTTAGGTGAATTCCTGAAATAAAGTCTGTCAGAAAAAAACTTAGTCTATTCCATGGCTTCTCCTGTCACCAGACCTATAATCAGATCCATGGAGGGAGGAAAGATCTGATCTCTGGTCTGCTGATAAACTCGGTTAGATGAGCTTGACCTTTGAGCTGTTGTCACAGAGAAGGTAGACCAGGTCAAAATATCTTGCAGTTCTAATTTAGTTACAGTTTGGTTTCAGTTTAGATAAACTCTTGAGGACCTCTTGACAAATGGAAACTTCACTTGTGGTTTCTTCAGTTCAGTGTTATTCTCAGCCATATAATCTGTAATATAATCTATAATTTGTGAATCTAATAAATTAAATAAGAAACAACTTCATTAATCTTGTTAACATTTCCAGCCACCACTGAAACCCAAGCTGAGTGACACAGCACTTGTATTTCAGTGTCAGAAAGGTACTTTTCGTAGAAATGGGCCTGATATTCAACTTCTGCCCTCAGGTGCTGTGTCACGACTGAATTTGCGGACTGGATTTCCAGTGCTCCTGTGAGGTCTCTGTTTAATCTGAGCTGATTCTTTTTCCTGAAAGTAGCTGTGAGAGAGTCCCGCTCGTAAACATGAGTCAGCTCTGGTGTCGTTCTGCTACCAAACCATTGATCAAATGTGCAGAACAAGTGCTGTGCTAAGAACAGCCTCAGCTGAGGAGTCATCGGAGAAATGCACAGAGAGGCCAGAAAACTGCAGTCTGGGAAACACCTTCACCAGCTAGCAGGAAATTTAAGCAGCCTGTGGATCTTATACCATCTCACTTACTGCCTGTACAATTTCTGACGTGTGATTCTGTGCATAACATGAGATTCTGTATACTATAACTGTGTTGTCCATCACTCAATCTGTTTGTCACGTTGCTCTTCATTCTAATTCCTGCATTGCACACTGCAGCTATACATTAAACTGTCAGCTTTACAGTAAAGCTGGAGTCCTCTGCTTTGGGAGGATGTTGCAGGAATTGTTCTGTTTGGTGACCTCTCTTGCAGACACCCCCTGAAACAGATGAAGCAAATGATTAAATGTCACTTCAGAATCTCTGTAGCCCTAGAGCTTTGGCTAAGTGTACCTCATCGACGTTGGATTTGTGTTATTTAAATCTGTAAGTGTTTGTGTAGTCCCCTTGCAAATCCTTTTGCAGCTCTAAATCAAACAACCCCGAAATTGACTATAGCTCCAGAGTTCTCAGCCAGGAGTGTTCAAACACTAAATGAGAGGCAGTGTGTTACACTGCTTTCACAGTGGTTAAGGTTTGTTGTTAGAGAACTAGAGAAGGAATATAGAACAATAGCCTGCAGGTTATTAATGATTTGGTGCAACTTTGTGTTCATAATTAATGTGAGATCGCATGTACTGACATATTTTTAAACGTCTAATTGGAATCATGCAGTCAGGTTTCAGAGCTGGAGCTGCTGTTGCTGTACTGATGGTGTACATCAGTCCATTGACACTTGGTTCTCTGCCGCTTTGATGAGGCATTTCCTTGCAGCTGTGGGATTTTGTGACCCTCCTTCAGTCCGTGTCCGTCTCATCTGTATGTGAAGCTGTGATGTCACTCAGTGATTGTCATTTCACAGCCCAACCCTCTCCATGACTCGAACATAAATCACTGAAAGATGTTATAACCATCACTTGTGCAGTTGTTTGTTTTGTTCCTGTTTGTTCCCTTTTTGTAGCTCAGAGGTCGTCTGCTGCATCTCACATTTTAATCACTGATATTAGAAAGATTTATTTGACATGCATGGGCTACAGTTCCTGTGTCACATCCTGTAATAAAGCGATACATGTCAAGCTTTATTTTACTGCGCATAATTTCCGGTGTGAATTCATTTTGCTAGTGTGAAAGAGGCGGAGTCACAAACTTTTGCTAGTAAGAATTAGTAGGGTAGGATTAGTAGGGCCAAGCCGTCAATTATGTTAATGAGGGACTCATCAGTGTAGTTCTTTTGAAACATTGTGGAACTGCACGTTGACTCTTGTATGATGAATTGTTTGTGGATTGAAGAGACTGCGAAATAATTCACTGTCAATGTAAAATTCATCCTCTTTAAAGCACCACTGCCACGTTGCAAACTTGTTACTGCTAGACTACAAATTTGTTTGTAACTGTTGGTATGTGTACACATGCAAATGAGCGTCTTCGATTGTTTCGTACCATGTGTGTGTTTTTAAAACGTCTCCTCTGTTGTGCTTCGTCCAGCTGTTTAAGAGACTATTTCTGTGCACCACATTAGAAAATGTCTGCATTTCTTACTTGCTGTGGATCTCACACTGGACACAACTGGATCATCACCTGATGTGTTTGTTGGGTGGAGGCAGTGGCTCAGAGCGAGGGAGAATGCACTAGAAACTTTACATTGTTCATGTGTCTCTTCACGTTTGACATTACTGCTGTTTTTTCACTCTCTAAACACACTTGTTTCTCAGGGTTATTCTCTGGGTATGATGCATGTCTAGCATTCTTAAAATCCCTCTTATGCGATATTGGGATGTCTTTAATTCCTGTGTCTTCAGTCTCTTACACAGTCAGTTACTCCTTTGTGTTTATCTCTCCGTTGTCAACTCTTTGATTTACTGTGTTGAGTCTGCATTTGCCGTTTGAAACCAGGGCACTTTTAGGGTTAATGTTCCTGCAGTCTGGCTAAGAAACCCGATCTGATCGGACACTGCTGGGAGTCTCACAAAGACAGGAAATACTATAAATAAATCAACAAATAAACATGGCATCCACCAGTGCAACTCCTGCAGCGCATGGAAGTCAAAATCAACACCCCCCTCTCCTCCTCTCTCTGCTTTTCTGTCTGTGGCCTCCTCTCTTCTCCTCATCTTACTCCTGTGTTGACTTAAATTCTGCTTCTGTTGCTTCAGGATTCAATGCTGAGACTGGAAATGCTTTTCAAACACAATAAAGGAATAAACGTAGATTTTTAAACCGAGACTTATACTGGGCCTCGTGTGAAATGAAAGCAGAACAAAGTTATGTATATTTGTAAAACCGTTCACGTGCAAATTTTGATGCCTGTGTAAAATTTTCAGTCTGATATGAGAATTAAGGAAGAAATGATTTTATGAACCATAAACCCAGAAATGTGTTTCACTAAACCTGCTGCAAGGTTTTGATTGTTGCCTGTTATTCTTTTTTTGGCGATCAGAACCTCATGAGATGATGCTTTTTTTGGCAATTCAATGTTTTAGATCTCTGGGATGTCTCATTGAAAAGTAATGCATTTGTGTTTAAATGTGTTTTAATCTGTTTGTGATAATGTATGACTGTATTTATATCTGGATATTTGGATGACGGTTCTCCAAAGCGCCCCCTACTGAATGAATTGTTTTATGGCTGAAGTTAAAAACAGTGGAGGTCTGTTTCACAGAAGAATGTTTCCAGCTGATGTTAAAAATGTCACCGCTTCATATGATGCGTTTGTTGTGTGTAAACTGAGCTGTGCTGTTCAGATTGTGTAGGATCACAGCAGATATCCCATCAGGGCCCACAACCCTCTGTAGTGCTGCCCTGAGAGAGGCAGATGATAATGTTGAGTTTGCAGATGTAAATGCATTTCAGTTTTTGGAAAATGAGGAAACCGGTTATTACTGCATTTGTGAATATTCATGCAAAAAGTTCCCCCAGGACATATGCACTGTGTGTGTGTGTGTGTGTTTGAGTTTCTATTGGGAAGCAACAGTTTGTGTGTCTCACAATCAAAAACTAGTTAAAAGATTATGTGGGAATATCATCTGGTTAATATCACAGTACTTTAATGCACACTAAGATAATGATTGTTGTACTTGTACAGTGTTGTTTATGTAATACTTGCAGGTGTTTCGAAGTGTACCACAGTGTTATCATGGTACCATGTCCTAAACACTGGAAACGCAGTTGCACTTCTTGAAGAGCACAGTCACTGTTCAGAATGACGAATGTTGCTGTTCTGCAGAAGTTCTTGTGTGTGGTTCAGGATTAATGTTAGATTAAAACAGAACCTCTGTTCCTGTTTGTTTGCCAGGTCCTAGAGCAACATGTCCTTCTGTGTTAGATATTATGGTAATTATTTATTACATAAGTAAATTGTGTAAAATGTAGTGTAAAATTCTTAAACGGCTTTATAAAGCAGGCCAGAGAGGGTGAGACCAATAAATGCAGAACTGTGTGTGTGTCGTCTGGCATGCTGAGCTGGCCTGGCAGTTGTGAAATCACATTGTGTGTGTTGTCTTCATACCTGTTGGTGGCACCACACCCATACCTGCCAATCAAGCGTGCTGCAGGGACGTGTGCAGGGCCGGCTGGGCTGTGGAGAGATGTAGCTCTATCTGCATGCATTCTTGTGCAAGGAGTGGCAGTTCATTTTACCTGAGAGAAACTCATAATACCAATATTGCAAATGATGGTAAATAATAATATACTGAGGGGTTGTTAATTGGATTAATTGGCAAATATTATTCATAGACACAAATGTTGGTTTATTTTTGGAACTGACGCTTATTTTCGTTTTTTAGGAATATGCAAACACTACCAGTTGAAAATCTGCAACAGTAGCACGAGCAGTGATCAAAAATTACTTTAAGAGTGAATAAGAGTGAATTCAAGATATACATTTGAATATATACAGATAAACATTTGATTAGTTCACACTTGCATTGAGAAGTAAACTAGTGACCAATCAAAGTTACTAGTTCACTTGCAAGAATAACAAGTGTTTAACCGGTCTGTGTTCTGTTAGTGTGTGGAAAGCATTTGCACGTGTGGTGTGTGATTCTGGCCTAAAGAGGAAAATGGGTGCATGCGTGTTTGGGAATGTGGGTTTTCCTCTGTAATTCTTGCGACTTGGATACAATGATGTCACC
The DNA here is from genome assembly GCA_036877525.1 of Chromobotia macracanthus. Taxonomy (NCBI): domain Eukaryota; kingdom Metazoa; phylum Chordata; class Actinopteri; order Cypriniformes; family Botiidae; genus Chromobotia; species Chromobotia macracanthus. The sequence continues at coordinate 1,364,138 of JAZGTH010000075.1, read as the reverse complement.
CACACCCAACTAATCACAGGCGTCCCGCTGGGCTTTCCCTGCCCACACATACACAGACATGCACACACAGAGCCCCTGTCTCAGCAGAGGCATTTTCAGAGCCCATCAAATGGCATTTGTTTACAGTGTGGATGTGCACGCCCAGGTTCTGACTGGTGTGTGTATTTGAAGGCTGAATTGTTTATGTCTCTGGTAGGTACGTCGTACGAGTGGTTGTTGAAGGGCCTCATTATTCACTAAACTGAATAGAATCTTTGTATTAGAGAGAGCGAGAGAGACTACGGGCCGAGAGACCTGTCCCAGTGTGAGCTGGTGTCTCTGTATATAGATGTTGGTTCAAGTTGAGCTGTTAATATGTTTTTTTAAGAGAGGATTTAGTTTAACAGCATTTTATTTCATAATATGTTGGGTTTCTCCATCTGCAGGTTTTCAGGGCTTATTTCAGAAGAGAGAGATGATTGGTTGGAATTTTTGGCTTAGAAATAGTTGATAATAATAATGTAATAATGTAAAAGGTTTTTTTTTCCCTGAGAAATCATCTTGAACATTCCAGCATGCACCAGAGTCCAACCTGTTTCCTGTTTCCCTGACTGCATGACCTTGCTTCCTCTGACATCATTTCCTGTTTGTTCTAGACTTTCACAGCTTGGTGCAACTCTCACCTGCGGAAGGCGGGAACGCAAATTGAAAATATCGAGGAGGATTTCCGAGATGGACTCAAACTAATGCTGCTCCTAGAGGTCATCTCAGGTCAGTGACCTTTAACCTCATACCTTCTGAGATGTTCTGTTACTTAAAGCAGCAGTGTTTGCCTGGCAGATGATCAGATCAGTTTCTGGTGTTAAAAATATTCAGCTATAGGGAGCGACAAGTAGAACCTAATGAATTTACCTGATGCATTTATTTATTATTTTAGGCAGTTTTTTATGCAAAGCAGATTGCAGCACAATATGTATATTTTGACAGTATGCATGTTTACAAGCACCATTCCCTGATGTTGCTGGCACCATACTGTATATTATTATTGCTTTATTGTGACCTGTTAAAGACCTGTTAAAACATGATCACTTGTGACTTGAATTTTGGAGCAATGTGATGTGGACTGTTTATCAGGGGAGAATGTAATCAGACTCCTGTGATTGCTGATACTGTGGAAAAAGTGTCATCAGGGAATGTGCAAACTAATCGCTTATGTGTGATTGTGCAGGGGAGAGATTACCAAAACCTGAAAGAGGCAAGATGAGAGTGCACAAGATCAACAATGTCAACAAAGCGCTGGACTTCATAGCCAGCAAAGGAGTCAAACTGGTGTCAATTGGTGCAGAAGGTACAAACACATTCTTGCGTGTGGCACTGAAATGAGAAACATGAAACAACAGAAGAGCAGAAATGCAAAGGTCATTTATTGAGTTATCTGTGGACTGTCACGCAGGCATTTCACTGCCAAGTGGAAACCCACAGCAGGCATAAAGACACATGAATGTTTGTGTGCGTGTGTGTTCGGGAAATTGTGACCTTTCTGATCCTCCTCCGTATTGATGTGGTGGCTGTCTCAAACAGATGGAGTCCGTTTTTCTGAGTTTAATACAGGGCAGTGCTGCATAGATTTTTTTTTTTTTTTACACATGCTGGTTAGGGTTTGTAAACCTCTAACCCTAAACCTGGCCCGAATTAAGACTTCATTTGTGGACTCCAGTAAAACTGTTTTTGTAGATAATATTTTTGTACAGCCCTAGATGTGATCAATTTTAAATTGTGTAGAATTAAACTTGAAAAATTTAAGAGTTAACCCACATCACTGTGATACTTGCATCATGAATTAAGTCTCTTTCAAACAGTTATTGCATGCTGGACTGATAATTCCTGCATCTATGACCAGTATTATGCAGTAAAGACAGTGTCACATTATATGTTGATTCTCACAAACAGCCATCAGAAAACAAGATGCTGAGGGCCATGACGAAAGCAGCACTTCATTTAGAGTAAAAACCTTAAACTCCAAAACCTATCCACACTTATCCAAAACTTTTAAGACTGTCCAAAGAATGAATGTTTTAGTCCTGCTTTGGTCATTTACTGTTTCCCTTTTTCAACTGAAACTGATTAATAAAGACTCTAAAGTTCATTTTCATTTTTAACAATGGTTTGTGTGTGCATTTCTAGAAATTGTGGATGGAAATGCCAAGATGACTCTGGGAATGATTTGGACCATCATCCTCCGCTTTGCCATCCAAGACATCTCAGTGGAGGGTATAATTTTTGACCTCCAGAATCTTTTAGAAGTTTCAGAAGAATTTTGTACAGCATAATTAAATGTGCTTTGGAGGGAAAAAATTAACAAATCCTCAGTGATGGTCTGTTTTGACATTTCTCTTTCTGCCCGCAGAAACCTCAGCTAAAGAAGGATTGTTGCTCTGGTGTCAGAGGAAGACGGCTCCTTACAAGAATGTCAATGTTCAGAACTTCCATATCAGGTCTGAACCAGATGGCTTAAGCTTTGATCTAGTCTTGAACTAGATCAAGCGCATGTATTTGACACCTCCTAATTCATACACTCCTGACTGGGCACAGATCCAGGGACTGTTTGAAGTGGTTTTGATTTTCTCTTGTGTTGAGGCTGGTTTTGCATAAAGCATTGATGTGGACATTCATTTGAGTATGCAAATGAAGAATTGCTAAAGAGTGATTTTAAAATAATCAGACGAGTCTGAAATACATTCACTCATAAATGGACAGTTCACACAGTTTGTTTACAGTAGTTTGTCACACTTTGGTTAATTTATAGTGCAACATTCGTGTTAGTGCAGGAATTGGCAGTTTGTATGTTGGGGTTTCAGTGCTGCCCTCTGTTGGGCTAGCGAGAAACATTTGTACTATCTGTTGATTTTTCTCTCTGTCTCTCACTGGACAGCTGGAAGGATGGTCTTGCCTTCAATGCTCTGATCCACAGACACAGGCCAGAGCTCATTGACTATGACAAACTGAGAAAGGTAAGAATCTCATGAGACTAAACCTGAGGCCTTCATTTACTCCACATATAAAAATGCAGTCAGAGAATGTTTAGAGCTTTGTGTTCCAGATGGCAAAACCTCCGTTGGGGAATTGTATCTGAATAATTTACAGTAAACTTAAAATATGTATACTATGAATAGAGCACCCCAATGAAACCAAGACAGCTTAACGTGGGCAGGCACTGTTGCTCTGTTCTGTGGAACTGAAGTTCTATGAAGATGCAGGTTGTATGTAGGCCTGCTTTAAATGTGCAGCGCATTTGTTCTACTGTCTGCAGCTGTCAGATATGTGGTTGTCACAAGATCATGTGACCTGTTTAATTTATTACATGTGTGTTAACAGGATGACCCAGTGACCAATCTGAACAATGCTTTTGAAGTGGCAGAGCGATACCTTGACATCCCCAAAATGTTGGATGCAGAGGGTAAAAACTTCTGTTCTTTGGTGTGTGTGTATCTGTGTCTGTCTGTGTAAATGTTTTTGTATCGCGTTACGTGTGTCTACAAATACGTTTTGCGTGCTCATGTGTGTATGCTTGTATGATTTTGTGTGTGTTTGTCAAGTGTGAATCAGTGTATGTGTGTGTGTGGGAGAGAGTGAATTAGTTAGTGTAAACGTGTGTGTTTTTGTGCATGTCAGCACACACCCTTTATTTCCAGGAGTTGTTCCTGGGCTCAAACACACAGACATTGCAAACACACTCTTAATGTCTTCAACAAACAGTGTGTCACCATGGTAACCTCCCTGAGCATTATGTTGTTTCTCCCCTCAAGCATGTTGTCTCCAGGATGTCTGTTCATCCTGCTGCACCAGCGTGTTTTGGTTTTACAGTTTTACTCTGTCATACTGTGTCTGTGGCTGCATTCCAAATCACATACTATCCATCTTAAATAGAAGCCAAGATAAGAGTTATTACATCCTAGTATTTAATCATAGTACTTCAAAGATAATATGCTAAAGAAAGTGATGAAATTAGCAAGATGGTTACACAGGGTGCAGCTATACTGTCTATACTATACTATAATGAGTGTAGTTGTATAATAGGAAGGGTGACATTTATAAAGGTGAAGTGTGTAATTTCTGCACCATTAGCAACAATCAGAATTGCAGAAATAAAGAAAGACTGCAGTGTAGTGTATAAATGAAATGGTTTTAGTAAAGATTAATTTTAGGGTAATTTTTCTAAATGTTAACACTTAACATGCAATAGCAACAGTTTGTGATGAAGAGATCTGTAATATACATACGTTTACAAATTGAAATGTGGCCAATGTGTCACTGTGTGTGAGTGTATAACAGTTGTTGTCTGTGCATGGCTGTTGTATGTGTGGATAAGTCCTGTCTACGCCTCTGTGTGCGGGAGTGTATAACTCTTGTTTCCCTGCAGACATAGTGAACACTGCACGTCCAGATGAGAAAGCCATAATGACCTATGTGTCCAGTTTCTACCATGCCTTTTCTGGAGCCCAGAAGGTACCCTGCTCCCTCCCATGACCTTAACCCCTGATCACTGTGACCCCAGCTGCTCTTCAGCATGTCTTTTTCTACCAGTACTGGAATAACCAGAGGGGGGCGCTGATAGAGACACGCTTGCACACATACAGTGTTTAGCCAAAATGTACACACAGGTTGTGTAGCATGTGTGGGGGTGTCAATCCACCCTCCTCTGGCCTACAACAGACTCTTTCTCAGCCGCGGATTTGCTCTTTCTCTCACTGTGGGGGTTGCCATGGTTATAACAGCTGTCTCTGAACCCCAGTTTTCTTTCAGTGGGGAGCCCTTAAATTGTCTCTGACTAATCAGCTGACCCCCAGACACCCGCTTGCTCTCCCAATGGGCCCACACAAGCTTTGAGTTGCTTTGCTTCACCGCTGTTTTTCTCTCTCTCTTTCTGTCGGCTTTGCTATAGATATTGTGGGCACTCTACGGCCAGATGAAAAGGCTATTATGACCTACGTCTCCTGTTTCTATCATGCCTTCTCAGGTGCTCAGAAGGTGAGAAGGATGACCCCTAATGTTTACCCCATAACTCTCTAAAGAGCCTTCACACCTGGTTTGTTTAAGGGAGCAGAATTTTCTTTATTTTTGGTTTGTTGTAGCTTGTGCCAAACAACAAATGGCTAAGGCATGATTCATATCAACATTCTCCAATGTTTTGAACTCTGTGGAGTAAAGCATCACAGGAAGGTTTTACCTTCAGAGTCATAGTGTAAAGCGTAAAAGCCATATAATATGACACCCAAAGTTTGAACTACTTTAACTTTGACCCCTGTTTGCCGATGATGTTTAGAAACACAACCAATGATTCCCAGACGGTCTGCGTAACATTAATGGGTGGTGCCAATGCATAAAACAAGAGGCTAATCGTGCATAACTAGATACATAGTTACACTACACATATATGAAGGTATATAATGACATGCACTGAAAAACAGTCTGTGGCAGAGTCATAAACTATGCATTGGTTTTCATGTCAGGGTTAAAGTGGCTTATGACGTTGGGGTTGAGAGGTGTGTTCAGTTTCTGTTGCGAGTCATGAAATGACCTCAGATGACCTTTGCTCATTTAAATAAATAAAATAAATTTTCATTTCAAGAGTTGTAGAGTAAATATCAAGAAATCAAATACATATTTACAACAATTCGTATCAGAAAATTGTGATTTACATCTACTCAATCCTTTTACCTGTAATTCAGTTGCACCAGCAGTTCAGCAAAAACAAACCAGGTGTGAAAGCGGCTTAAGAGTACAGATGACTGGCTGGTTTTGATCAATCACAGCTTCACTATACCTAAACCCACTGCCCGCACTCCTTTACACACACTGACTTTTCTGTCTTATGGTTTTACTCTCATTAACACTCTAATTGGGTTTACTGGTCTATCAAAGCCTTCTTTAAAATGCTGTTAATTGTGATGTTTCATATTTGCACTCTAAAATGAATGAATAAACGATTACTGTGACTTGGTTAGAAAACACTTGAATCCTGTTTAGATTGAAAACATTGGGGTTACTGTTATTTTAAGATGTTCTGTACCAGGAAATATTTTACATTTGAACATAAGAACTTTTCTGTGAAGTTTCAGTGATGCATATGCTAATTATGTCTCACTTCTTAATCACTAGGATTGTATTTTCCATGCTGTGTTTGGTGTTTTTGAAAATGTCCAGAATAGATGCCTTTCTGTACAGAGAAATATTTTTTAATCCAAGCCTTTAAAACATGGCTCAAATCTTTCAACTTGAAAATTAACTTTCAATTACAAAGAAATTCTAGCAATTGTATTCCTTTCTTGGTGATCGTTTGAATGTGCTTTAGCATTTTACATGAGCGATTTGAACACTTTCTGTGTTTCAGTGTTAGTTAATGGTGTAAAGATCCCTGACGAGATCCTGCAGTGGTGGTATAAAATTGAGAATGCAGATTGATTTTGAAAATGGCATGTGTATTTTGCAGTTAGACACATTTTCAAAACGAACGAATTTTGGTGTTGCATGAAACATGAAGTAGCATAGTAGTTAGCACCATTCGCTACGTGCCAAGTGTGTAATGTTGATGTTTAACTGGTTCTTCATTTTATTTGGCTGTTATTACGCATGCGGATGTTTTATAGCACATTATTAACAGACAACACTTTTTGGTGTGTGTTTTCTAAGTCATTTGTGTGTATTTGGATGTAAATGTAAAGCACATTTTACTAAACCCATTGACCAAACCACAAAATATAATACATTCTAGTTCTATACATTTTTTCCAGAGGCGACTAAAGCAGCATCTTGACATTTACAGTTCTAAAAACTGATTATTCATTCCATTTTTAATTGAAGTATACTGTGTGTACTGTATTATATTACTTAAAACATATAGTATACACTATATACTTTTGTAGTACACTGTATGTGGTTGGATGTATTCTTTGGAGCACAGGGATGTATGGATAACATTTCAGTTATTTCAGATTTGATATGGTTGTAAACTGTCCTGTTCTGTGGTAGGCTGAAACAGCAGCCAATCGTATCTGCAAAGTGTTGGCGGTCAATCAGGAGAACGAGCACCTAATGGAGGACTATGAGAAGCTGGCCAGTGATGTAAGTCTGTTTTGGTGCTGTTGTTTGTGGGTGGTTAAAAACTGATTATTTTTTGCAAACCATGTCTTTTTACAAACACATCCCAGACATTTCCATTTATATTTCTAGTTGTTGGAATGGATACGTAGGACAATTCCATGGTTGGAAAATCGTGTCCCAGAAAAGACCATGACAGAAATGCAGCAGAAACTGGAAGATTTCCGTGACTATCGTCGTGTTCACAAACCACCCAAAGTTCAGGAGAAGTGTCAGTTAGAGATCAACTTTAACACGTTGCAGACCAAACTTCGTCTGAGCAACCGACCTGCCTTTATGCCATCTGAGGGACGCATGGTGTCAGTAAGAAAGTTTAAATTAAAAATATAATGTTTTAACGTGAACCTGCTTGTCATTAACATTGACTGTTATATTAAATCAATTTTGAAAGAGGTTTGCCAGACCAGAGTTTGTTTTGCTCTAGGACATTAATGGGGCATGGCATAAACTGGAAGGGGCAGAGAAGGGCTATGAAGAGTGGCTGCTGAATGAAATACGTCGTTTGGAGAGGCTTGACCATCTTGCAGAGAAGTTCCGTCAGAAAGCAGCAATCCATGAGGGCTGGACAGATGGTATGATAACAGAAACTTGCTTTTGGATTATCCAGTATTTGTTTTTGCCTTATGCTCAAAATTACCTACACTAGTTTGCCAGACTATTGATACTTTATGAGCAAGAGGCAAGTTCTGCAGCCTTTCAATTCAATGACACTTTCTTTTTTTTCCCGTGTTTTGATTTTTATGAATTTGATGTCCAATGCTTATAATTGTCATGTTGATTAGATTCAGTAATTATTTATAATTATTTTTGTGTAGGTAAGGAGGCCATGCTAACACAGAAGGATTATGAGACTGCAAGTCTGTCTGAGATCAAAGCTCTCCTGAAGAAACATGAGGCATTTGAGAGTGACCTCGCTGCACACCAGGACAGAGTGGAACAGATTGCCGCCATTGCACAGGAGCTCAAGTGAGAACTTGGCAAATCAGCCAGTCATTAACAGACAGATAGGACTAATGAATGAAATTAACAGAAACACAGGTGAAAAAAGAATAAAAGCTGAGGAACGAAAACGAGGCTGGAAAACACCAAAGAAGGCCTACAAAACTTGTATGATGTTTAAACAGAATAATGGACTCAAACCTCTTTGTGCTTATATTATAGTGAGCTGGACTATTATGACTCCCCAAGTGTTAATGCACGCTGTCAGAAGATCTGTGAGCAGTGGGATGTTCTGGGTTCCCTCACACAGAGCCGCAGAGAGTCTCTTGAGGTATGTTCTCTTTCTCGGAGAGACACTTTTTTGACACATCTATGCATGTGCTCTTCATCATTGTGTTTATATGTGGTCTGCAGAGGACAGAGAAACAGCTGGAGTCTATTGATGAACTCTATCTGGAGTATGCCAAGAGAGCAGCACCATTCAACAACTGGATGGAAGGGGCTATGGAGGATCTTCAAGACATGTTCATTGTACACAACATAGAGGAGATCCAGGTATACTTACAGCCTAAAATTTGGTTTCACTCCAAAAAGTAATTTTCCTGATGGAAGGAAAATGGGTTGTAAATGTCATTTTTCTGTTGGCAGAGACAACTTAAACTAATTTTTCTTTTTACATTTCCTCCTGTAGGGACTAATAACAGCTCATGAGCAGTTCAAGTCGACTCTTCCAGAGGCCAATAAAGAGCGTGAAGCTATTCAGGCCATCCAGGCTGAAGTTCAGAAAATCGCTCAGTACAATGGCATCAAGCTGGCAGGGAACAATCCTTACACCACCATCACCCCTCAGAGCATCGACAGCAAGTGGGACAAGGTAAGATTGTGGAACTGTTTATACTGCTGATCATAAAAGATTGCTGCCTGGAGTTCTAGTTTTATTCAGAAAGACAAACAGTTGAGTTTGTAGGTATTGAGGTTGGGTTCTCCCTCTCATATGTGTAGGTGAAGAAACTGGTTCCACAACGTGATCAAGCTCTTCAGGAAGAACTTGCACGGCAGCAGTCTAATGACCATCTCAGACGCCAGTTTGCCAACCAGGCCAACATGATCGGACCATGGATACAGAACAAGATGGAGGTATAGTTCCCTGAGCTTTGAATTAGTTTTATCCCCTCTTGTATTATAAAATAATCTCTTGCTATTGGTTTGGGGAAGAATAAAAATTCTAAATGATTCATGTGTCTTCATGACATTTTGTTTGTATAGGAGATTGGGCGGATATCAATCGAGATGAATGGAACGTTGGAGGATCAGCTCACCCACCTGCGTCAGTATGAGCAGAGTATCATTGAATACAAACCCAAAATCGACCAACTGGAGGGAGACCATCAGCTCATTCAGGAAGCACTTATATTTGACAACAAATACACTGCTTACACTATGGAGGTATGCATCTGCAAAACAAACCTTTTTTAAATATAGAGTTTAATGATATTAATGATAATGATAACTATTTAATGATAACTTTACTGCTCAAAGTTATCATGCAGGAACCAGAAATGTAGTGCTTGCATCGACTGTTTACATTCCTATATGCTGTTCATTCCCTGCGCCACATCCTTCATGTTTTTAATAGTTTTCTGTTTTCTGCCTCTAGCATTTGCGTGTTGGCTGGGAGCAACTCCTTACTACAATTGCTCGCACCATTAATGAGATTGAGAACCAGATTCTGACTCGCGATGCTAAAGGCATCAGTCAGGAACAGCTTCACGAGTACCGAGCATCCTTCAATCACTTTGACAAGGTCAGGGGCTCTGTTTGCCTGTGTTTGTGTGAAAGAAACAAGCAGTTAACAGTTTCTTTATCGAGTGAAACGATGATTAATAGTAAGACAACTGAAGTAGTAACCTATGCTCAGTGGATTAAAGAAATAGTTGAAAACAATTGTTTTAAAATACATAGTGTAGTGCACAGCACCGTTAGCATGGAGTCATTCTATGTACCAGACTACAGAGATTAGACGGTACAGACTAGGGGATTAAAGTGTTCATATAGGACAGAATGTGGTGATTTACTCCTTATGTCACATTGAATGGCTGTTTCATTTCAGGGTGATTAATGCATGATAAAAATAGATCTGTTAAAGTTTTGTTTGGAATTGTTTAAATTTTCTCCATCCGTCCATTTTCTCTGTTCATTCTGGCACTAATGGGAAGGAAAACATAAAATATACAGTTTGTCAGACACCTCTGACCTGAAGTGTATACCTGTAGCTAATATGTAAACACAGCCTAGTGGAGGTGAGGTATTAAGGGGAGTTTTATGTGAAGATAGATAAAGACAAAAATAAATACAGTGCTTTCATGATGGCTCTCTCTAATATTATGATCTGAATTTCTGCCTGACGAGAAATTAGATCACTCACTGTGTCGTAGGTTTGTTTCATTAATTCATATGTGACTTGTTTGCCATTAGTCCATGTCATTGTCTGACATCAACTATGTTTTGTCTTGTCTCCATCTACGCACCCACCACCATCCCAAACATGCTGTTGTAAATGTGTATCGTTACCATCATTCTTCACCTGCATGCTCTGGTTTGTCCATCCACTGCAACCGTTTGTGTGATTGGCCTTCTACAGGACCACAGTGGTGTCTTAGCGGCTGAGGAGTTCAAGGCTTGTTTGATCAGTCTGGGTTATGATGTAGAAAACAACAAGCAGGTATGAGTGCACCCAGAGAGGAAAGTGTTATGATGCATGCCTTGAGTTTGTCTTCTGTCTCATTCATTCCATCACTAACTCACTCAATCACCTGCTTCTTGAAACTGTGCCCTCTGCAGGTCAGCTAAGGTTATTGCTTGATTTGAACGTTTCTCAATGCTTCCTTTCTTTATGTTTTTACTTTTCCCTGCTATCACTTCCCCCACACTTCTCTGCTGTCCACCTGCATCCTCCCTATTTCTTTTCCTGTACTTTGTGGTCTATAGAAGCGCACTGGGATAATGGACACTGACGATTTCCGCGCACTGCTTATTTCCACTGGGAACAGCCTGGTACTGCTACCTATTATTTATTGCAATGCAGTTTATTTTAAATTCCCTCTTTTGCGTTTTATCTTTCTTTTTAACTACTGTTTTCTCAGAAATTGCCCTGGTTTTGTTTTCTTCAGTGTCTCTAGTTAAAACCGTTATATTTAGAGCTATTAGAAAAGTTTATGGAGTAGACCTTAGTATATGGTATATATACTGCTTTAACTGCTATGTAAGTTGTGTCAATCACTCAGCTGACACAATACTGAAAATGCATCTTATTTAAAAAACAAGGAAAAGAGAGATTGTGAAAATGAGATGTGAGGATCTGTCACAGCCTCACAGCGTTCAGTATCTGGGTTCACCTGTAATCTGTGGTCTTTAGGGTGATGCTGAATTTGCTCGTATTATGGGCATTGTGGACCCCAACAACAGTGGAGCTGTGACCTTCCAGGCATTCATCGACTTCATGTCAAGGGAAACAACCGACTCAGACACTGCAGATCAGGTCATCGCCTCATTTAAGATCCTAGCTGGAGACAAGGTAAGAATCTTTTATTTAATGTTCAAGTGCATGTGTAACTAGAAGAAAGTTCTTAGTATGGGTTTTGAACCAATCTTCGCCTGTTGTTCTCCTTCAGAACTACATTACAGCAGAGGAGTTAAGGCGTGAGCTTCCTCCTGACCAAGCAGAATACTGCATCGCCCGGATGTCACCCTACACAGGCCCTGATGCAATCCCGGGTGCGCTCGACTACATGTCCTTCTCCACTGCCCTTTATGGAGAAAGTGACCTCTAAGGGCCAACCCCAGAACTCCGGAGCAGCACTCTCTCTCCTGCATCAGTGCTGATTTTCTCACAGACTAAATAGATGAGAACACTGGATAAAACCGCATCTGTCCTTTTCTCACCCATCTAGTTCTTACAGAGATCAGCACTCCTGAGGAAGAGGAAGATATATAAGAGTGTTGAAAATGGGACTTAATAGTACATCTGAGGGAAGGGGGAGAAGTAGTTTGGGAAGGGGTTACCATGGCATTATGGGGGGAGCTAGTAATTGTTAATGAAGCTTGCCACACATTGACGGATAACCCTTTTGAGGGATAACCAGAGGTCAATCTTAGAGATTGTAAGGAAAGGGAAGTGAAAGTTATAGGACAGAAGGAATAAGAGACGTTTAAGATGTTTTGGTTCAGAGTCTCAAGGGAGAGGGTGTGGGGGGTTTGGACTGTGGCCACAGGTTATTTAACGTTGTTTAATTTTCCCCCAATTTCTTTTTATAATGTATATAATACATTTGAAGGCAGTCAAGGATACTTTGTCGAGCCTTCAAGTAATTTCTCACCAGCAGTAACTTGAAAACACTTAATGTTAAAAGCCTTTGCCCCAATTAAATGAAAACGTAATCTTGTTTTGAATGTAGACCTAGATTGTACAAAGTGGGTTTAAAGAATCTGCATTGGCTTCAGTCTGTGCCTACACTCTCAATCTGCACCCTCTACCCCTGGCGGGAAGGGCACAAGCTTTTCCAGTTAACATGCTATTTTTCTGTTATAATTTTCTTGTTTTCTTGCTAGGGTTGGTGGGGTGGGAGGTTTGGTTTGGGACATGTTATTTGGCAGATAGCAAAGCTGTATATCATAGGAAAATGGAGAGATTGAAGTGTTTTGATATCGAATTTTGTGACATGCCCTCATAACCCATTTTGCTGGATCAGGAACTCTTTAAAAAATTCTAACCTCAGCTTTTTTCTCCAATTTTTATTTCTCTTCTCTCCAGCAATTCTGAGTTAGCAGGATCCCACGCTGTACATATTTTCCAGTACACAGAACTGTTGAGACAACCCTTGGCAGTTACACAGTTAAATAGGGCTTCATAAAGAAGATAACAGTGTAAAACAAGCAGTGTCACCTCTGCAAGAGTTCTGTAGACAGATTTAAGTGGCTGCAGGTCTGTGTTTTGGTTTTGTTTTGAGGTTGAAGAACGAAGCTTCAAAAATACTGGTTGAATTGTTTTCCCTCACACTCATACAGTGTACAATTCTCTTATTGACTCCAGATGCAATTTGACATCTTAATTATGGATATACTACAGTAACTGTAACTAATGATGACATCCATCTCTAATAGTTTCTCAAATATTATTGAATGTCAATGTACGAGCTTCAGTGGTGATATGAGCAACAACCCCTAAACTAATGTCAGCGACAACATAGCTATCAAATCAATTGTGGGATGTGAGAAACGTCTAAAAGGTTTTATATAGTCAGAAATAATTAATGTGCCTGGTAGCTAAAAGATGTGCTTTCTCCCACTCGTTTTTCTTTCCATTTGTTGTACACTCAATTTTCTCTTCCACAGGAAGGGCAGGGACCCATGGTACAGAGGTTGAGAAGCAATGGGAGAGCTGAGGTCTTAATGAACATTCCATTATGTCTTAATTAAAATGAAATTACTGTTTAACAAATCTATGCAATCATGTATCCAATACCAACCATGCTCTGTAATGAATGGCAGGGGTGATTTGCAATCAAAAATGTTGAATTAATTCACGTGAGAACAACATAAGGGTAGAGTGAAGAAATGGGGCTGGTCAGATGGGTTCAGAAAATTTGAACAGACTTGGACCAAAAGCCTGCTCTTAATGTCTGCGGAGTTAAATAAAAGCATTTGGAATTCAGATTTTTTTCTTTTTATACTCTTTAATACCAACCTTATCTGCTGTACTGGAAATTTGCAAAAAAACTGCTTTCTGTCTCAAAATGAAAAGTGACTTTCACATGCACACAAAGTTTCCTTATAAAATATTACCACTTTGAATGTTTTGTCTGTGTCCCTGATTGCTTGACATTAGGCAATTTGTAAAAGGCAATAGGCTTAAATGATATACTTCACTAAATAAAGCTAACATGATGATTTTAACCAATGATTGGGTTAAAAATGTTCTGGTTTTAAAAGTGTCTGTGGACAGCACTGTTAGCAAAGTGTAGTTACCATGAAAAAGAATTGCCGTCGCTGCCGACATAGCGTTGAGTTCCGTTGGGTTGCTATGGCAGAAAGCAAACAAAAATATTAATTCATGTAGAAGAAAAAGATTTAGGAGCGTGTTGGTATTGTGAATGTATGAAAATTACAATTAAAGTGTCACCAATTTGATGATAAAACGTGCATCTGTTTACCACCAGAGCAGCACCTGGAAATGTGAAATACAGAAACAGGCCTCATAATTACCCACCTTATATTTTTCTTCACTTTATGTTGTCAACAGAGTCATATGTTACAGAAGGGAAAAAAATGTCACTAGGTCACCTGTCAACAAGGTACTGCTCAGTCTCTCATACACCACCTGAAACCACTCAGACAGTGTGTATTTATTTTCATTCACAGCTATAAAATTGTCAGACAGGTCTCAGGTCAGTCCTGCCTTGTTCTCTAACAGTCATCATTCACCTTCTACATTCTCTGGCTGTTGTTACTGCCCGCTTGGCAGAAGCAGGTTTATGTGCAACTGTGTTCGTGTCACTTTAAATGTTTCATTGTTGTTGTACAACAGGACTGTGAAGGTGTGGAAAGCTTCCGAGTTCTGCAAATCAAGATAACTGTTCAAAAATGCAGCGTTTAGTGATTAAAGAGCTGCTTTTGGACCTTCACTCTGTTAAATATTTATTTATTAAGTTACTAATCAATAATAGCCATTAACTAATTGATGTTATGTGAATATGAGTATGAGAAGTCCAGGCCCGGAATATGAGAAACACTCAACAGAAATGGAGATGCTTTAACAAATCTCTGATGATGTGTTGCATGCTGTTTGCAGTTTAAAGTCCTGTGAACATGAGAGAACATCTGTGCTGGCTGATGTGGCTCTTCAGGGGTCAGAAGAGCGTTTTGTCCCAGAATGCAGTGCAGATGCATCAGAGTGGAATCAGGACAGCAACAGCTTACATTTTTCATTATCAAAATACTTTGTCCTATTCAAGCTTAATATGCAGCTACAATTGAATTGTTCATCAACAGCTTCTGTTGTGTAGTGTTACGCCCTCACCACTGTGCCAAGAAGTTTATTCAGTTCTGTGACAGCAGCCTGAGAGCTTCAGGATTCAGCTCCTGTCTCAGCGTCTGAGGGCAGCCTCCAGAAAAATATTCAGTTCTCTTCTGCAGACTCCAGTTTGACCTTCTCCCAGCCCATCTCAGAGCGGCGCCTGGTCTCTTCACTCGGTGTTTCTGAATCTCTTTCTGCTCTCGTGACCTTTCCAGTCCAAACGCTGCCTGTCAGATGAAGGACTTCTGTTGGCTCTGTTAGAATAGAAAAGTGTGTGACTATCTGAGTGTCTTAGAGAGCCAGAATGTCATGCTGAGTTTGGGCAAGTTTAAATGCTGTTAACATGAACAGTGTCAGTATTCAGTGGACTCCAACGCCTGAGACCTGGCACTAAAATCTGGGATGACTATTACATTTCAGTTTGGAGGTAAACAGAATGTTCTTGTATTTTGAACAAGAAGTTCAAGACCTTTACTTCACTTCACTTCACTTTACGTTGCATCATTTAGTTTACAAATATTTACTCTCAATGTGGTGCAGTATAAAAATCATGCGTCAAAACAAGATGCTGTGACACCAGAATCCGCCTCTAGGTGGCGGTGTAACTCCAGCTGATGGTTTCTGACTTTAATTCTCATTCATGGACATGAAACAAACCTGCAGTAACCCCAGCTGTCTCCAGTAATGTTCCCCACTGTTACAGTGAGCTGATCACACCTCAGTTCAGAGTTTTTAGATTTTCATCCACATCTAAACATGCAGGAACATGCTCTCTTACTGGCCAGAGAAGCTACTGTAAACGTTGTACAAAGATACACATTGCTGAGGTGTCCAATCCTGGACGGCCACTGACCAGCGGAGATAGAGCCAAACTCCAGGAGTAACATTAGATATAAGTACTAGATGTTTTAACATGTACTACTGGACTTGTCCTCTAATACTTCTTTATGAGACGTCATGCTGAGTGTGTATGTGAGTGTGTGTGTTGTCTGGTTAAACCGCTCATCTATTGTCATGTTGTCTTCATGTTTACAGCGGCTGAAATTGGCTGTCAGTATTCCGGGCCTGGACTCAGAGCTCCTAATGGAATAAATTGTCTCCAAGATGTTCAATTAAACTGTGACCCAACAACCCAGAAAGATTATATGCAAATCAGAGCATGAATGGTAAGCAAGAAACAGCCAATGAGATTCACACACACCCCACCAGATCTCAGACCAGTGATAATCTCCCTCCACTGATCTCAGACCAGTGATAATATTATGTATGCTATAATACATTACGCATTCATCTTTTTGCAGTTCATGATCATGGACCGACAGGTCTGTGTCTGGTGGTTTAGTCTTGGTCTGGGCATTAAGGGCAGGGTTTATGGTTTGCACCTTGAGAGGCCTGATGCTGGTTCAGGTCTGGGTTTTGGATTTGATCTTAGTCTGAAATCTGTCTTGAAGGATGTGGTTTTGTTCTGGGATGTCTTGACTTTATCTACAGTCTTATGAAATAGGAGGAAAAATGTTTAGATAGATTAAAATAATGTGGAGAATTTAATGAGAATTATTACTGTAAGCACTGCAGTTAGCACTTGAAACATTATTGTTTTGTAATTTACTTATACCACAATTTACAGTAACTAAGACGTGCTGTTGTAACTGGCCCCTTTTGCAGTAATATAAACAACACAAATACACAATTACAAAAATATATTTTATGTTCTGTCTTGATTTACTAAACCTGTCATATCTTTTCTTCACACGCTTTTATGGTTTGAATAGATGACTTTTCTCGGTGTGAATGGGAGACATGAAGAATCAGAGGTGTATTATTGAAAGCAGAAACACATCTGGTCCAGTGATCAGCTCTCTTCCAGACAGGTCACGTGATCCTCTCTTACACCATTCCTCTGACCCGAGTGTAGAGCACACGAGAGAAAACAAGGTTAAATAAACTGACTTTTTCTGTATGTCTTTTTATCTGTCTGTCATCTATGGTTTTTTGCGCATAGGGTGTGTTGTGAATGTTAACGTTCTGTTTTATCAGTACAGCAGCATTATGTTAGTGTCCAAACACTAATAGAATATTACATTTCTTTATTAAATCTATGCAGCTTATATGTTTCTAAGCAGGCAGGTATAAATGGTAATATTTTAAATAATGACCAGGTTACGGAAAGATTGACAAATCGAGTGACTAATTCATCCTATTTGGTGCTCAACAGTTTCCCTACAATGCGATGAAAGCCTGTGCCTTTTAAAATCAGCCAATCAGTCGGTTCAGACAGTCTTTGGGTGTGTTTCTGATGATGATGAGTTTAGTGGAACCTAATAGTATTATCAACATTGATTTTGTGGCCAGACTGTTCTAAGAGAGGAAGATTTATATTTGTCATGTTCATTATTGTAAATACTTCTTACACTGTGTCCAAAGTATTTATGATTGTGAACGTGGCACCATTAGTGATTGTGTGAGCTCATCAATTTATCCAGCCAATAAAATCATGCAGAAATTGCTCATGATCTCACCTCTGTGCTCACATGGAGAAGCGAGAGACAAATGCTCCCGGTGTAGTCAGTGTTTTAATAGTCAAACAAATAAAATCTGTCTGCTGGAACTGTGGGGATGTCAGTTTAGAGCCAGTGGAGAATAATTATGATAGAATGAATAGCAAATGGCCATTCAGAGGATCTTTATGTTTGATAAAAATTAAGACTCCTTATCAGAGAGAGTCACTGTCTCAGAAGACTCTTACCTTCATCATTCATCAAACCTGTGAGTAAGAAAGACATGAAAGAGAACTCTGAGGAGACTTTCTCAACAGCATATGGCCTTTATTAATCAGACAGCTGTTCATGAAGAAACACCAGAGGAGCTCTGACACGCTTCCTGTTCTCCTGGTGTCACCTCGTTTGATGATCCCATGGGAACACTTGGCCAGATGTTCCACAGGTGCACACCTGTCCTTCAGGACCAAATGTCACAGCCAATGATAATATCACAAATGTTCTTTCAAGAGAGACAGAGAGAGATGGTGAATGATTGAATCCTTATTTAGTTTGTCTTACGTTAATATAATTTGTTGACCAAAATATTAAATATTAGACATTTGAAATATTGGGTTGGAAAGTGTCATTAGCCTCTACAGAAATGGTCCAGATAAACTAAAGTAAACCTCACACTATGAGAATGATTCTGAGATCCTGTAAACTTCCTCATTAAACAGACTGTGATCTATGTTGTAACAAGTGTTACTCACTTCACAATACAGGAAGACAGCAAGATAACGGCAGCAAAACAATCATTTCTCTCTCTCTTTATGATGTCTCATAATTCATCTTGTTCAGACCCTAAAATGGGAGATTTTTAGGTTAAGAACAGTGAAAAATCCACAACATGGATCCCTTGTCTGATAAGATTTAACACTGAAAAGAATGGATTTATTTTCAACCTCAGTTACTTGCAGGCACTGTAGTCCATTGATTATTCTAAGATAATTCCTCATCAACCCTCTCAGCGTCTGTTTCTTTGAACCTATACTGGAATTTTGCAGCATTTCAGCTCTTGAATCAATTAAATGTTCAAGAGCTTTAACATTGTTGCTGTGTTTTCTGGGCAGTAAAGTTTACTGATACCTTGTCCAGGGAATTCTTGATTGGTGGTGAGCAAGTCATTGATTTATTAGTCTTGTGATGTTTGTTTTTCCACGGCAGTGGGGTAGATAGAAGTGTTACTGAGAATGTCTGTATAGTGTAAAATATAGCTATAGCTAAAATCTATATTTTTATACAATGCAGTAAAAATGGAAGAGAGATTTGATCTACATGGAGTTGCCATGGCAACAATATTTTTTCTTTGAAATATCCTAACAGGGAACATTCTCAGAATGTTGGGTAACATTTTGTAAAAGTTCTCCCAAAGTTATCAAAAGACGTTCTTGCAGTAATGTTGGTAGAATGGTTACATATTGTTATATATAATAAATGTTGTTTTTAAGTTGAACATTTTAAAAATGTTACAGAAATTAAATATGTTTGGATAACATTCTAATAACCATGCAATAACGTTAATTGTACATCTAAAAACAGGTGTTTTTCAATGTTCTTACAACTTTCAAAATAACATTTTTAAAGTTTTTGTAGCTTAAAAGAAACCTTAGCGAAACGTTTAGCTGGATGCTGCTTGTTTGTGCAGCAGGATTAGCCACTAAAGAAGAAAATAGGATCAGTTTTCATGTTCCCAGATGAGGTGAGGTCATGTGACTGCTTGAAATATTTGTTGCTGCATAATGTATTCTGTTACACGTCATTTTTACAGTGTGCAGTATATACTGTGCAGTATGCAGTCATGTCTTGTTCAGTAACATTTATGATTGTGCTGTAAAATCTGTTACTCTACTGAATCTATAGATCTAAAGCACATATACACTGTATGGGTGTGTGTGAGTGTGACATTTTGTTGCTTGTGGATCCATTATGTGACTGTCAGTTGCGGTTTGGATAAAATCTGAGATTAATTTGACTCCTGCCCACCATTGTCTCTTTCTGCAGAGGGCCTTTCATATTTTCTGATGTCTCATACATGTGTGACATTACTCATAGATGTCACACACACAAGTTTTTCTCAGTATGGCTGGTGTCAGAGAGGTTTAAACTGCAGATGAGTGACCGTCTTCAGTCTGCAGGTCTGTGTCTCAGAACATACTACAATTATTATTATTGTATGGTGGTGTATGTGAACACGCCACATGCATACATCACATTTTTGGCCCTTGAATGCAGCCGTACATGCATCACAAATATGTCTCAATTTCATTGTTGTGAATGATTAAATATTTCAACAGCAGTGTGCTACATTATTGTCACATGACCTCATTATGCTGCATGTTTAGTTCATTGTGTTGCACATAGTGTTCACATAAAACAAGAACTGTGGGAGAGAAGTGCACAATGTGCTGGAGCTGTATACTGTGTGCACATTCTGCAGCGGGTCTTCTGGGTGTTTGTTTGCAGAAAATCAATAGCGTGTTATTCTGAACATAAGTTTCTGTCCGTCTGTCCGTCCATCTGTGTTTGATGTTCCAGGATTTCTGCTCAGACCTTTCAGCTAATTACAGAAGAGGAGCAAGAAAGCTAATGAAAATGGAAAAAAGAGGGCAAACCTTTTATAAGAGGAAACTAAGAAGACTGTTCTTCAGTGACAGAAAGAGCTTATTCTCCTGTGGACTGTGACAGCACAGCAGGTTGAGATGATGTCAACCATGCCCAGAATTCTGTTCACTTTCTCATATAAAATACCCCAGAGAGTGAGAGAGAGAGATGAAAACAGAGAGAAAAGAGCTCTGATGAGGAAAGGGTCTAAAATGAGCCACAGGCTAAAAGACCTCAAAGTAATTGAGAATGAAAATCAATCTATTTTCAATTTAGAGAAATTCATTTCTTATCAAGGGCAAACTGGTACTGAACACGATACAAGTTAAGAAAAGACTAAGCGGGAAAAAATCGTGATAACCTGAGCTGAATCCCAAATCACATACAATCCGTCGTAAGTAGAACACATGGGCAGAATGGATTCAACGTGGTAAAATGGGTTTAAATGTTTCATTTGTTGCAGAATGCAGAATAAAACTAATTGTGTAAAATATTTAATAAATATTTCATAAATGTGGAGCATGTAAAACACTTCCTGAATGACTGATAATTCTGTAGGACAGACTAGAATAGAACTTCCTAAAAAAACAGAGAAACTGAACATGAATGAATTCTGTTATTATCAGATCATTAATCAAATGCAATGAAAGACTTCACAGAGCTAGAACTTCCAGTGTGTATCATATCAGCTCAGTGTAGCAGAGACAGCTAATGGGAAAGTTTAATTCATTGACCTATTGGTCATGCTCTAGTTCACATATCAAATGAATCCTGCGACCCGTGTGTCAGGTCAGAGTTAAATTGACCGGGATTATCTTGGAACAAATGTATTTTATTAGGGGCGATGAGGCTGGGAGAGCACAAAGAGTTCAACACCTCCATTCCTGCGCATGCACTGAGATTTTCAACAAAACACAGTAATAAACAATCTATTCTAACTGCAAATTATCCCTACAATCAATGCCCTGATTCAAACACACAAGAGAGTCTCCATTATACTGACTGTTATTGCTGTATGCAAACAGTCTGGTTAGTTTTGGATTGCATCATACTTCTCACTCTCTCGCTCTCTGTGTCGGCAGGCTGGTTCATTGTGAGTTGCAGCTCATCCGATCATCTGGCGTGGCTGTGGAGGAATGTTTCTTTTTAAAATCCTGCTTTACTGAACTAAAGAGAGCTGTCAAGACTTCAGGACTCCCCATCAGTCTGGAGATCAGCGACACTTCTGAAGATCTTTGAGAGAACAATGCAGCTGATGTTGTATTATGACTAATAGTTCACTGCAGTCAGCAGAGATTTATAGAGGTGACCCGCACTTTGTGCTTTACTTTTATTTGCTTTTGTTTTTTATTTATTGTTAGGTGAGAACTTCTGTATTTTGTTCTTTATTGTTCTTTATTGTTTGGTGAGAACTTCTGTATTTTGTTCTTTATTGTTAGGTGAGAACTTCTGTATTTTGTTCTTTATTGTTTGGTGAGAACTTCTGTATTTTGTTCTTTATTGTTCTTTATTGTTAGGTGAGAACTTCTGTATTTTGTTCTTTATTGTTCTTTATTGTTCGGTGAGAACTTTTGTATTTTGTTCTTTATTGTTAGGTGAGAACTTCTGTATTTTGTTCTTTATTGTTCTTTATTGTTCGGTGAGAACTTTTGTATTTTGTTCTTTATTGTTAGGTGAGAACTTCTGTGTTTTGTTCTTTATTGTTCTTTATTGTTAGGTGAGAACTTCTGTGTTTTGTTCTTTATTGTTCTTTATTGTTAGGTGAGAACTTCTGTGTTTTGTTCTTTATTGTTCTTTATTGTTAGGTGAGAACTTCTGTATTTTGTTCTTTATTGTTCTTTATTGTTCGGTGAGAACTTTTGTATTTTGTTCTTTATTGTTAGGTGAGAACTTCTGTGTTTTGTTCTTTATTGTTCTTTATTGTTAGGTGAGAACTTCTGTGTTTTGTTCTTTATTGTTCTTTATTGTTAGGTGAGAACTTCTGTGTTTTGTTCTTTATTGTTCTTTATTGTTAGGTGAGAACTTCTGTTTGTTTTTATTGTTCTTTATTGTTAGGTGAGAATTTTGTATTTTGTTCTTTATTGTTAGGTGAGAACTTCTGTGTTTTGTTCTTTATTGTTAGGTGAGAACTTCTGTGTTTTGTTCTTTATTGTTCTTTATTGTTCGGTGAGAACTTCTGCATTTTGTTCTTTATTGTTCGGTGAGAACTTCTGTATTTTGTTCATTATTGTTCGGTGAGAACTTCTGTATTTTGTTCTTTATTGTTCGGTGAGAACTTCTGTATTTTGTTCTTAATTGTTAGGTGAGAACTTCTGTATTTTGTTCTTTATTGTTCTTTATTTTGTTCTTTATTGTTCTTTATTGTTCGGTGAGAACTTTTGTATTTTGTTCATTATTGTTCGGTGAGAATTTCTGTATTTTGTTCTTAATTGTTAGGTGAGAACTTCTGTATTTTGTTCTTTATTGTTCGGTGAGAACTTCTGTATTTTGTTCTTTATTGTTCGGTGAGAACTTCTGTATTTTATTTACTGAGGTCAGGTATTTTCTAGATGTTTTTTGGGGCAGTCTATGCTGCTACTCTTTCAAGAAAACACCTGCTTAATAAAGACATTCACCACATTTATAGTGAAATATTTTTTATCTTGTCATATTGATATTTAATAAAAATTATAGCTTAAAGATGTAAAATTATGACATTTAGTATAAGTATATAATGCTCTAGTGTTTAATTAATCATATGCAACCACAGAGATTTGAGCTAAGCCCTGAACAGCCACTGACCCTAAAACCTGGTTACTGCGTCTACCAGCAGATAACTAGTCTATACTCACCAATCAAACCCTGACTCAGCTGACCCACTGTGTTGGTGAATAACACAAAATCTGAAAACTTAATCACATTAACCTTGACACACACACACGCTCTCATGTTCAGATTTTGGGAAATACATTGAACAAAGAGAACAAACTTTATTAATGATGTTTAGTAACAACTCAGTATTCTTTTACTGTATATTAGTAAATATAGTGTATTTATAGTATTGTATGATATTATATAATCTTATATTCTGTATATATAGTTATATATTTCAATCGCCTCTAGCCACATCATAAATTCAGATTCTGCCAGCTGATGGTGTCCAAAATATTTGTTAAAAATCTGAAACGTGAAATGTCAGGAAATGTTTATTCCACACGAAATGTTTGAATGCGTGCAATTTTAAAGACCTGTACATATAATTCATCATCTGTAAAAAATCCAAGAAAATTATGGAAAACACAGTTACGTTCCATATTTATACACAGCAGGCAAAAATATGTTCACATTGGTAACAGCTGGTTTTGCTTGGGTCATTTCTGCATGAGAGAATTTAAAGCCAAACTATGAATAGCATATTCAGGTAGAGCAGAAGAGTAAGACTAATAAAATAATGAAAGAACAGCTCTGATTGGACAGTAAACTTTGGAACTTGCCACTGGGATTTTGAAGCTCTTTCTCTGTTTGCATTTTGTTGATTTGGCAATAACATACAGAACCTTTGGAGTCCACAAAGTTCTGTAGATACACGGATACCAGAAAGTCAAAAGATTTTCCCAAAATATTTTCTGCTCTGGAATGTGTTTGATAAGTCTGTTGCCATGGAAACAGAGCGCTGACAGGGTTTCCTCTACGGGGCTAGATGAGATGTGAATGAGATGAAAGGAGAACAAATGAAAAGTGGAACAAGTAGAGATGACAACAGAATGGGACGAGAATGAGAAAAGATGAGACTATGAGAAAAGAGGAAAGCTAAGATAAGATGAAGTGCGAGTTTGAACTAAGAAGCGTGATCTGACGCTGGCCCACAGTGGCTGGACGTGTGTGTGTTTGTGTGAAACGAAGCATCTTCAGGACGTGTAGCACACTGAACAGGTTCCTCCACGGCTGGACTCCTGCTGAGATGAGATGGTCTCTGGTCTCTCCGCTTTATCTATATTAATCTCTCTTGAGAGAGAGAGAGAGAGAGAGAGAGAGAGAGAGAGAGAGAGAGTGAGCGAACACACACACACAACACACACCACCACACACACACCACACACACCACACACACCACCACACACACCACCACACACACCACCCACACACCACTCAAAGATCAGGATTACTGTCAGTTACTGAAG
This sequence comes from Chromobotia macracanthus, assembly GCA_036877525.1. NCBI lineage: Eukaryota > Metazoa > Chordata > Actinopteri > Cypriniformes > Botiidae > Chromobotia > Chromobotia macracanthus. Next base: position 1,339,689 of record JAZGTH010000075.1, on the reverse strand, counting down.
ACCTACAAACACTACAGATGCAAATCAAATCTGAGTTTTCCCATCAACATCAGAGTGTTTTGATTAATTGTACATTTATAAATGTCTCAAACAACTGAGACTAAATTATTATCTTTTACAAGTTACATGATTTCCAAAAATAATTACAAATTTATTTTTATGTAATACAATGTATGGTTTTTATTGCATTAGATCAAAATATGAAATCATGTGACGTGCAAACAAATTATGCAGCACCTTCTTTTTGTGCCGTCATTTTGACTGTTAATAACAGGGGTCAGCATGATTTTTAGTGGATGCATGAAGTAGCCACAAGTTTAGCTCATCACACAGACGTGATACATATAACATTTAACTTGAATGAGTATTAATTAATGTTAAGTGTTAGTGAAATGACGCTTGTTAAACATGAAGTTATAAATGATTTCTAAACCTGATTTGGGATCTGAGATTCATAAGATTCTGCTCTTTCATCTGCTTCCATTTACAATGAAGTTTCTGTTTCTTTTGTGTGAAAATCTCTCTCACATGAGTGACTAACACATGACCCAGAAGAGACCCTTCACTTCTTCTCCAGAGACTCAAATATAACCAAAGCACAGTTCGCTGGAATATGACTATAAATATCTGTATACACGACTGGCCCACAGACAAGACAACAATGTCAAGTTACATAAAGTCTTTTAAATGTAAATTACATATAGGAGTCGTTTCAAGAACCATTGTGCAATGATTTAACAGACGAAAGGGACAGTTACATAAGAGAGAGCACTCAACATTTTTCATTAAGTCTCTTTTTTACATACTTATTTTTCCATAATTTATGATTAAAATATGATCTATAAAGAGAAACAAATACTTCACTAACATAGCTGAATCATTATGTATTTCATTAGTAAAATATTTTAGCAGCCTATTAAATAATCTCTGATACTCTTTAATTGTTTATCAATAACAATTTCCATTCTATATAAAGTTTACAGTATGTACACACACTGGCCATGTTTTATATACAACTACACATGGATGGATTACATTTCTATTATTATACACAAACAAACTTGTACAGAAACCTCAGCCATGAGAAAAGCAGTAAGAACTGGAAGTTACCGGCAATGTCCCAGAGCTGCAGCCGGACGGTCATCTGCTCCAGGTTCAGGACCTTCAGCGCGAAATCCATAGTATAGTCGCCCTGTAGTTCAACGAGAACTTCTGCTGCACGTAGCGCTTGATGATGCTGGTCTTACCCACACCCAGATCCCCGATCACCAGGATTTTATACAGCTGCTCCTTCAGGTGATGGTTCTGCATGGTTCTGTGAGGTAGAGCCGAACATGGACCCGTCTGATCCGCAGAGAGAAACTTGTGACACCAGAGGAGCGAATGAATGCAGGCAAACAGTGGAGCTCATGATCTTTCTCATTGTTTCAGACTTTTTATCGTGGTGGCTAAAATGAATCAGGACTAAATTAAACTTTTAAGAAGCGTTTACGTGCAGAACAACCGTGAACCAGTGGACATCAGCTAAACTGTCTTCTCGTAATAATTGAGTTAATAACACGAATAATGACTGTCAATGTGGACCGTCATAACGCAGAACTAACAGAATGAGACACAACACATCACGGCTTGTTGTCATCTCATAATTTCGGTCTCTTGTTGATTTTGTGGTGTTAGTTTTTGGTGTTTTGGCATAACAACAGTAACCGGGTTGCCATGGCACTTGTCTCATGACCACAACCATATACATGAACTAGTGATGCTGGTCTTACTGTGAAGATGTAAACGAGTACATGAAATACACATAACTACCCCAAAATAACGTGACATTACATGTTCATCTTGATCACACCATGACATGCTTAAGTAACATACATGACTGTGGTAATCATTCAGTACCACAGTATTACCATGTGAGTTTTTAAATCACTTTCTACTGTGTAAGTAGTATAAACGTGATCTCCTTCAGTCAGTGGAGGAAGCCCATTTTAATAATGACAGCAGGGCCCATAGCAAGTTATCACAACTAATTATAGTAATTACTGCTGCTACATTTTGGCAGATACTTCAGTGACCATGAGGAGGGCAGGATTATGTAGCTATAAATGTCATTCTGTGATAGACAGATTCTGCCAGAAACACCCCAATTCCTGAAGTTTACAGGCCCACAATGAAATGTTTGAAAACTGACTTAAGACGTTCCACAAATTAGTTTCACAGTCAATGAACTGTGCCTTAAAAAGCAATTTATTGAAGATCATATGACATGCATAACAAGGACTTCACAAATACATACGATATCCCTTTATGATATTTTTTGCTATAGACAAACTGATTGTTTACAAAACATGAACCGCTTTTCCTGAGAAAAACTTGATCAATCCGAATACAAAGTGATTAAATGGCCAATTAAAACAGTGGTGTTAAAACAGATGTTGGGTGGTGACATTCAGAACTCACAAGGATCAATACAAAATCTTTAAAAAATAAACCCTTTAAAAACACTTAAGCAGATTTTCTCTCAGGTGAATAAGGCGACAGAGATTCTATGAGTGTAAAAGGCAGCAGTAGCTGGAGGCACAGAGGAAGACAAGTAAGACAGACACTGGCTTGTGTGGAATGGGAACAGGCAAAGACCAAGTACCTGCAGTCGAAGCGAGAAGCTTACATGCTTGGTCTCAGATTACAATAAGCACTCTCTGGGTTTTCCCATATCAAGCAGCAGAATTCTCCTTATACTATGATGCCGTGTTTGTTACAACAGACCCGTGAGTCACTGCATTAAAGTTTGACAATGGGCGTAGCTGCCACAGCAATGCTCTCGATGGCACACTCGTCTGTTCCTCGTCGGATTCTGAAGAACCCGTTCTCACCCCATCCAGAACCCCAGCTGTTCTTCACGATCCAGTACTTCTCCCCAGTCTTATGGCACTTCCCATACCCCACCAACAGCACTGCATGATTGGTCAGCTCAAATGGATTGTTTAAGTCACAGAGGCCAGTGTGATGGTAAATACCTTCTTTGTAGTGCATGAAATCTGGGTAGACCTCAAGGGCCACCCCCATGGGGCCGTTTCTGACCAGTTCCAGCATCATAGCTGCCTCGCTGCAGCCCCCGTAGAAGCCGCCCACATAGTGGTAATCAGAGGCGAAGTATCTCACACATTTGTCAGGTATTTCACAGGAAGAATTGTACCCAGTGTACGGAAAACAGTCCTCCTCCACAACACCAAAGTCCTGGATGTATTTACCGATCAGATATGGAAAACCTCCATCACAACCTGCAAAGAAATCCATCAGAAATGCATACACTGTGAAATCCAGATTCATAACTGCAGAATACTGATTTCACTGCTCGTTCAATGAGTCACTAGTATGAAGCACAGGCGAGTACAGCTCGGTTAACAACTTTACAGCATACTGCAACAACCCCTAATTATCTGAGCTGGTAAAACCTAATGTGAAAAATAAGCACTAAATTCCTTTCAAACACCCAAATGAGTTCAAGAGTCAGGGTTAAAGTTTTTCTCTAGGTAAAAACAAATATGCTAAGCTTAATGAACTGGGAAAACATTACACAATGAATTCATTCTGATCCTGAGCAGACATTCAGTTTTGTAACTGCAAATATACACCGCAATAACACCAACTACAGACACATCTTATTACACATTAGCACAACACAAGCTCACCTTGAGAGTACTGCGAGCAGGAGACGACCTGCTGTGGGCTGAAGACGGGCTGCTGCGTGTTGTTCGTCTGGATTCTGACTCTGGCCTCCATCATTCCCATGGTGGCGAAAGAATAACAGCTGCCACAAGATGCTAGAGAGAGAGAAAGAAATCATTTAGCAGTGAATCACAATCTAATCTCCTCATCTACAGAACTGTTATCCTCTCTGCTTCTCTTCTTTAATCTCTCTCCTCTGATGCTCCTGAGCCTCTGAAGGAGCTCTCACAAGAGGAGACCCTAACAGACCCTCAAAAAGAGAGACTCTAGACAAATCTACCATCAGCTCCTCGCACACAGAGGAATAACCACCCGACTCATCCAGCCAGTTTCTTTGACTGAAACACACTAGATGACAGGAGGCTGTAGATTCACGTGTAACATGATTTATGTAAGCAATGAAAACAAAACTTAATAGGCAAAATAACTTAAAAGATCTTCACATCAGTTACAGACACAATAACGGCTGTAGAATACAAATATATAAATGTGTCATAACACTGACACAGCAAACTAAACTAGGAGAAATATTAACTACCTGACTCCCAAAAAATAGACATTTGAACTTGAAATCACCTTGAAACACCCTTCTCTTTCATTGCTTTGCTCTAGTTCACTCTCTCACTTCATAAGGTCAAGATGAAAGATCACATTAACCTTTACGTCTGACAATTTAACATTCACAGCCATTTAAATTTCATTTATACACTTCAATGAGCTCTTAAAGCCTGTAAAAATACACTCAGACATACAAAAACACGTTATATTCAGTGACACACACATGACACACACAGTGACACACACACACAGTGACACACACACACACAGTGACACACACACACAGTGACACACACACACAGTCACACACACACACAGTGACACACACACACAGTGACACACACACACAGTGACACACACACACACAGTGACACACACACCTTGGTTGCGTACAGGGCTGAC